>JACSYO010001629.1:255000-400000 GCA_016806645.1 Ophiodon elongatus
CCTGCAAGCGAGAGTGTGTGTAAGTGGAAAAAGATATCTAGGAGTTGGAAGTGTGTGTGTGTGTGTCTGTCTTGAAGCTGCAAATAAAAACATTTAATAGCAAATGTCAGTTAAAAACAAAACATTTTAAAGCAATCTCGTGATACAGATTCATTGCGTATTATAAATGTTGGATTATATATTGGAATAAATCCCCAGCAGTCAAACTCGAGCCACTGTCTTCGGACGTCAACTATAATAGTCGCATAAAACAGAATAACTTCATTATTATTATTTTTGCTACAACTTGGCCACATCGAGGGGGGTGTTGATGGTAGTGTGGTGGTGGTGGTAAGGGGGTGTGGAGGGGGGGGGAGAAACTTTGGAGACAGCAGCTCCGTGGGATTTCTTGGGTTGTAAACGAGCCCTTCAAAGCATATTTCTGCGGTGGGAGACCGGGAGCGTGCGCGGAACCGTGACGGGCACTCATCACACGAGCGTCCGCTGAATCAGCCCCTCGAGCGCGGTCACTTCTCGGTTGCGATATTCCGCAAACTCTAATAATAAGCCCCGCAGACGCGGCCGTGCGGCGGCGAGACGACGTTAACAAACAAACAAATGAAGAAGAAGAAGAAGAAGAAAAGCCCAAATAACTTACGTTTGATCTGCCGCGGGTTGCTCTGCTTCCGTCGGGACATGCCTGCTGTGCGGCTGGTCAGTGAATCCAGGTGTAGTACTGACAGATCGATAGCTTCTGGTTCATCCAAGCAGCCGGTTTGGGTTTGTTTTTTTTCTGCGTGTGTGTGTCTGACGGAAATTGAGAAAGAAGAAGGGGGGCACCGGTACTTTTTCTCTTTTTCTTTTTTTTAACGCACAAGTCTATCGTTCCGTCTGTCTTTCCTTTATCTTTCTCGTTTCTCTGGCTCCGGCGCTGGCTTTCTCTCTCCTCTCTCTCTCTCTCTCTCTCTCTCTCTCTCTCTCTCTCTCGCTCGCTCTCTCTCTCACTCTCTTTCACACATACACACACGCGCACACGGTTGCACGCCCTCTCTCTCGCTCTCTCTCGCTCTGTTTCTCTCTCTCTCTCTCTCTCTGTCTCTCTATGTCTCTCTCTCTCTCTCAGCGCCGTTCTCGGTGATGAGGCTGCGCTTCGCGGCGATCCGCACGGACTGACTGGGGAGGTGAGAGCGTTTCGCGCTTTTGTTTGAAGATAAGGTTTGTTCCTCCCCGGGTACCGTAGCCGCAGCTCGGTGAACTTCACTTGATCCACAATTACTTGAACTTCCAGTTATTAATTAGCGTCGCCCTTAATTAGCGCACGTGTTTGGGTTTTTTTTTGTTGTTTTTTTTTGTTTGTAGGGGGGAGATGGAGAAAAACTAAGCTCATGACGGATCACAATGATGATACTAATAATAATAATAAAACATTTATCTCAGGTAAACATTTTCTTACACCTTTGTTTCTTAAAGGGTCTATTTGACATAATTTTTTTCCTGCTTTTAAAAATATTCTGCAATATTAATTCAACTGCTAAATTATTTCATATTGTACATTACACACACACACACACACACACACACACACACACACACACACACACACACGAGATGTTTGGAATTACCAGGGCCATTTAATGCAGCACGTGGTCCTCCTCATATCCACCAACAAATCTGAACCCATATTGGTTAAATACACCAGGATTAGCTCGGTTGCAGCTCGGCCACTCATTCCCCCATAATGCACTCTGAGAGTTGATCTGAATTGAGATGCCATGACCTCAAATGACTTGACCTCTCTTCTTTTTTTTTTAAACACACAAAATCTACTATTGGAAGTTATTCTACAGTAAATAAAACTCTGGTGCATTCTCTGTTCATAAGCCATGTATCCAGCTTTTTACTTTAAAATAAATTAAAATGAGCACACAGTGGTTTTCCAGTGAGAGAATGATTATAATTCTTTGTTGTGGTTTTTTTTTATCAATATTTTATAAACTGTCAATCAGAGCGGTTTTTTTTTCTACAATTAGTCTGCCAATGGACGGGAAAAATATTCTGAATATTTAAAGAGAGGGACACAGAGAGAGAGGAAACGAGAGCCTTCAAATCATTCCGATTTTGACTGCCATGTTCTGAGTAGTTGCCCAAACTGGAAATCACTCTCTTCAATTAGCCAGTTGGACTGCCAAGGAAGACAAGCAAGTGGCCTGTGAAATTATCTCGTAACCCAATTCCACAACTTTGGAATGGAGTCTGAAACTACAGAATAATTTATGTGGCAGACGGGTCAGCGGTGGTTCACCTTGAGGAGAGCAGCTGTCTCGCGAGCCTCCTTGGTTTGTTCCTCCCCCCCAGCTCATCCACCAACGTTTTTAAGTTTTCTTTCTTTCTTCTTCACATGCAGGTTTGGATGCAGTGATAGTCATAAACAGGAAACAGTTCAAAATATCCCAGCTTTGTCACACTGCACACTGAGTAGAATGATGATCCACTCAAAAGCAACAAATATATGATAATCAATTCGTCAACCAATCGGTCGTTTTGGTCTCACTCAATTAAGATTTATTTAGTTGATAAGTCTGTTTTTTTTAATGCTTTTTCAGTCTGACTTAATGACTTATACTCATCTCTGGTAAACACAAAGACTTAAAGTGGTGCTTTTGTGTGATTCTTTGTGGAGAAACTTAGATCTGTTGATTAAATCAACTTATCAATTTTGTCAACAAATAATTTCTTTGGTCCAGGTCAGCCCTAGTGACAATAAATAAAAAAATAAAATGAAAGATTTTTCTGTCAAACATGCGATAAACTCTCCAAACACCCACAAGTGAAATTACATTGCCGCGTATTAGAAGGTTAAAATACAGCCATCCCAAGCCCTCGCTAAAATCACCATGCTAAACATCCATAAATAGAGTTTACCGGCCATATTAGGGAGCCAGCACCAAAATCAATAATGATTTGTGGTGAGAGCAACAACATAGTGAGAGAGGGGAGTCAAATTGCCAGCTGCAGATTAATTTAACGCCACTCCTAAATCCTCTGAGACTGGAGCGTGGTTCTTCTCTGCTGTTCCCGAGCCCCAGTGGCTTGTTTGAAGCTGCCTTTGATTGACAGGTACAAATCTGCGAGAGGAAGAGAAAGCTTTTTTTTTTTTCTTCTTTTTTTTTTCTCCTCTGCTCAGACCAGATGGTTGTGATAATTAACATGATACTGTTTCCATCGCAAGGGAAATCACTGACACAAGGTTGGTCATATTAATAGGTTAAGGTATACTGTATGCTGTGGAGATGCTGCGCAGTGCACTCACATAATCTGATTAAAGGGGTAAAGGTTGATTTAATGCGCTAAATCATTTGATTAGAACTGCCAAGTCACATTTGGGGAATGCCATTCAGTGTTTGGGGCAGTGGAGGTGGGCTGTCTGGTGGCTTCATCATGTTCTTTGTTAAAGGAAATATGCTTCAGAACAAAAAGGTGCTTCATTGGTATGCCCGGTAGTCTTCTGGCGGAAGTCACGTCAGCGCGCCTGTGAACTGTGAGTCTCGGTTTTTTTTCGGAGCCAGAAAATGTTTCGTGAGAGCGACATGTTGATGTTAAATAATAGATCAAGTTTTGTCGAGTGATGCGGTTGTTCACTGGCAGCTCTGCCACAAGCGATGGCGGATTCTTGTCACGTTTAAGAAGAGGGTGGCGTCACAGTTTTTCTTCAGTTTTACCTGCATTTTGCAGTCAATAAAAAAAAAAAAGGGAATTTCACAATTTGCATCAATAAACATGTTGCTGTGCCCTGATCTTGGTGGCACGGTGCCGTCCTATCGTACACTCCTAATTTACCTGTGTTTACATTACACAGTAGTAAGTGGCTGCACCCAAATGATTTAGATGCAAATGAAAATTCAAGACCCTCCATGGCAATATTCATATTTATTTTCTGCACCCTCCTTCCAATATCTCAAAATATGACTCTATGGAATCGGTACAACTCAATTTGCCTTCAATAAGTGTACAAAGTGTTCTGGATGTCGTACTCTAGTTTAAACTGCAATGCAATCAATATTTTAGGACTGGAATTCGCAGTAACCAAATTTATTGAAATATACAAGCCTTACTTTATTTTTTAATAACACTTTTAACATGTAACTTTACTGTAGTTCTGCTCTCTGTTAAGATGCACTCTTTGGAGATATAACCTGAAAAGAACCACATGTATTCTGTTTTAACAAAACTGGCACATTGATCCGAAATGATTTAGATGAGCAAAATAAATCCCTACTGTGTTAGGGATTTATTTTGATCATCTAAATCATTTCGGATCGATGCCAGATAACATTGTTGTCCTCGTATAGCAAAACACACCTTCATAATCTGTGGCACTCACACGCAAAAAAATCCAACTTTTTGATTAAAATAGTTGATTTTCAAAAAATGTAAGAATAAATAAAATCTTACTCTGGGATGAGAAAAAAGCCTAAATTCTAAAGTGCCCTACTTGCAGCAAAAATAAAAATAAATAACCCTCCCCTTTCTGACTCAACTCCTCCTGTTCATTCCCTAGGTGACTTGCGCCTGCATCGTAACAAAGTTACAATACAACACGTATCCAACAGTTAGGTCTTAAATGGTCTCCCTGTGCAGTAACTTCACCAGGTGTTCCCAGATGTTAAAAATAAAACGAAATTGAATTGCTGCCACAATAACAGCTGCAGTCTTCCTCTTATACTGTTTTAGTGAGCTGCTGTGCTGACCGGGTAATGTGACAGCGAGTCTGGCATTACACATTACTGGGTTGATGTTGTGTTTTTTTTAAGGGATCACACATGTCCAGTGGCGCTGGGAGTGACAGCCATCGGTTGGACGTGGAGGGAGGAGGGAGGTGGGGGGAGGTGGAGGGAGGTGGGGGTGGGGGGGCTCCATCCTTAAAGAGCAGCCTCAGCAGCTCAGCTTGGACATCGGTGTTATGAGTTTGCCTGCTGTGGTGTCACCCTCTGGCTGTTGGGGATTGGTTTGTCTCCAGAGGATGCAAGGTCTGTGTGTGTGCGCGTGTGTGTGTGTGTGTGTGTGTGTGTGTGTGTGTGTGTGCGCATGGAGTAGAGTGATGTGTGGGTGCAGGGTGGCTGTGGCACATATATCACTGTTAAGGTCCTGAGTGTAAAAGAGACAGAGGTGAAAAAGAGAAACACATCTAGGAACTGAAACCGAAAGGTGAGCAGTTTTTATATTGTTTTTGCGTAATATCCCACAATTCTTTGCGATTTTACGATCAAGTATGTCTCCTCGAATGCTCCGCCTGTCACCATGCATCCCAATGCCGACATTCACAATTTAAAAAAATTAAAACAAACCCTGTTTTGCCCGTAGCAAGGAAGGCACTCCTTATATATACTGTCTTTTAAATTATACATTAACAGGATTCCAGACTTTCAGCTAAAATGTTGAGTTGCTGTTGTCGGTCCGAGGTAAGATTGCTGGTGCTGGTTGTGGCTGAATGCTCCAGCCCCACTCCCCCACCCACCCACCCACCCAGCCAGCCAGCAGCTCCAGCAGCAGTGAGCAAACAGATGTCTGAGAGAGTGCCCACTAACGCTGGCCGAGCTGCCAAAACCACCCGCGGCCCTGGAGGCCTCGGCGCCAGCTCTTTTTCCAGGGAGGCTTCGCTCTCCGCAGTGCCGTCCAGGACCATTTCCCTCCTTTACCATCCCCTTTCCGTTTACCATGCAGGGAGCTATAGTACAACATGCTGCGCGCTTTGAAAAAAAAAAAGAAGAAAAGAAAGAATCACAGCAAAGGAAAAAAAAAAGTCAGAATGTTGAAACATTTTAAATCAAAATGCCACGCGTCCCCGAAGCATCTTTAAAATTTACAGCAGAACGTTAAAGTCCAGGCAAGTGATGGAAGTGCTAAAAGAGGGCGGGATGAACAAACTATGCTCCTCCCATTGGGAGTGTGTAAGTCTGTAAATAAAAAAGCTTTGTGTAGAGGAGGGGGGAGGAGGATAGAACCACGGGGCAGTATATTCTCACTGCTAATCTCACTGTCTTTTCATGTGGTCAAAAGCTGAGATTGTGACACCTCTAGGGGTTAACCAGCGAGCC
The DNA here is from genome assembly GCA_016806645.1 of Ophiodon elongatus. Lineage (NCBI taxonomy): Eukaryota > Metazoa > Chordata > Actinopteri > Perciformes > Hexagrammidae > Ophiodon > Ophiodon elongatus. The sequence continues at coordinate 261,075 of JACSYO010001629.1, forward strand.
CTTTTTGTGGATTAAAATCACAAATATCCGTACTCGTTTCAAGGCGGTTAATTTGCTAAAATAATAACGTTGGATTCTTAAGGACGAAGAAAAAAAAAATGTATCTGACAGTGGACGGTGAGGGAATGCCGCCTGTAGAATGAATTCGTCCATTAATACATTTCGGTGGAAGCTTGAACATTAAACCAGAAGTACCTTAGTCAATCCACATATCCACAAAGAAATAAGCTTGGCTTCTGCCATACATTTGTAATAAAATAATATCTCTTTGAATATATAAGGGCAAACGAATTAAAAGTCAGACAAAAGGGAACTGATGACACTCGTTTCCTGTTTTCAGCGTCGGTTTTAACCCTGCAGGGGACGAAGGAGGCCGTGTGAACTGGATGGGATCTGAAGCCATGTTCGAATAATGACGTCAGTTCTCAGATGATGGCTGCATAATATAGAATATTTTACCATTTTTTATAATTCCCTTTTACATGAAACCTCTGTGTAACTCCTGCGTACAATAAATTAATGCATTTCTTTTTCTTTTTTTTACTCTACCCAGACTGCATGGGATTGCAAAACACCACACATTCACGTAAGCCAGATCAAGAGGGCTGCATATACATTTAAAATCAAATATACAAAAAAAAAATAAACACATTTACAGTATCATACTGGGGAAACTGGAGTCAGTGCTAATTAGTCTGTCTTACCGGCTGTCCCAGGCTTTTGAGACACAGTCACCAAACTTAAACACAGATATTAAACGACTATACCAACAATTTTACCTTATCATTTTAGTACTTGTCGAGGCATTGCCTGGGAAACATTACTTCCTCAAATCCCAATAGTTTGCACTGTAAGAAATAAATCACACAAACCATTTAGCTCTTGAATAGCAGAAGAAGAATAGCAGTTCTCAACTGTTGTCAACGCTGGATCCAAGCAATGAATACGCAGAGATTAGTTTATGACGTCTTTAATTTATCTCTTGAATATTATTTCTATATCTTTGAAATCCTCCTTTAATTATAGCACAATCACAAGGCGAAGCATCTGCTATGACCTCAGTCAAGATCTGGCTATAAATCATCAGTTAAAATGTGCACTACATCGTGAAGTGTGCATGTTTCAATACATCACTGTTTGTATGTGAGTAAGTGGTTTGTATGCCAAGTGTCCAAATAAATAACATATTTTTGCTGCTGTTTGTGTGTTTTGACATCCTGTGATTTCACATTATTCATTTTTATGAGGTCAAGTAAATTATATTTAATACATGTAGCTGATCCCCCCTGCCCCCCTCCCCCCTCCCCCCCAACCCTTTCCCCATATGTGCACGAGTAGCTGAGGACCCACATCTAAACGCAGCATTATAATACAGTCTGTTGATGTATTTTAAAAGTGTGTCTGCTGGTTTATTACATATGCAGAGGCATCAGTGCACAGCAAAATGGGAAAAAAAAATGCATCAATCTATTCACAGAAAGGCAGGCCCGTGGACAGCTCAGAAAATAAATCTACATCTGCCAGGCTCCATGCAAACAGCAGAGCCATCCTTAATGGCGAAACCATCGATGAAAACAGATAAAAAATATTAAATATTCAGACATTCCTTTCAGCCAGTATCAAAAGCGTCCAGATGTGAGGAGCTGAAGTTGTTATCACGAATCCGACGACAGGCATTGAAAGGAATTCCTCTGAATTTTCAACCATATAAAAGTATTTTATGCCATGCAAATAAATGGTAATTTTTGACTATGGAGGAGGGGAGGGGGGGAGAAAAAACATGCCAATAAACCCTATCATTTGGGACTAAAACTCCACAAACAGGAGATACTTTCAATTTGCTTTGCCTGTCTCCCCGCGTTAGATGCTCGCGATTGCCGCGAAATTAATCCATTTAACAATCTGTGGCTTGAATTTAAGGATTTCCAGCCTTTTTTTTCCCCCGAATATCAATAAGTTCCAATTGAAGAGAGGATTCTTTTGCAATTCAGGCATGTGCGGGCGATAACGGCAGAGTTGGCATGAAGAGAGGCAAAGATGGATTAATTATGCAGGGAACATGGAAATTCTGCTTATCATCGCTTAGCAAAGGAGCCCAGCTCACATAATCAGAAAACGAGGATGAAAAAAGAAAAATAACAATACAATGGCACCTTCCAGCCCATCATCTTACAAGTTAGATTTTCCTTGTAATTAAAAAGTAACATACAATTATATTCATATCTCATATGCAGACTATGAGTGGGTGTATATTAAATAATTGCATTGGGATATAAGGGTTGATGTATAAAAAAAAAAAAAAAGGAGAAGTTTAAAAAAATATCTTGTCTCTCAGGGGGATAGCTCCCCTGGGTTGGATTGAACTACTTAGAAACTGGAAACTTAAATTATCTTTGGAAAGCCAAAACAAAGACAAAGGCTAAAGAGAGACTGTATATTTATTTACTTGTGTTTTTCTGATACGTGCACTCGGTGCATTCTGCAAACAAGCATAATGCTGTCTAAAGGCGGTTCTGCCAAATCCCCCTCTGAGGACGTATGATATGGAAAGATATATATATATATCTAAACACACACACATATATTTGTGTGTGCTGCGTTTTGTTTCTCATTTCGTGTCGTCGTCAGATTTCACCATCACAGTCGTGCATTGCAGGGTGTCGAGGAGCTGTGTTCAGCCTGCCAGCTCTGTGAGCAGCAGCTAATATGTGCTGGGCTTAATGCTCGCGTTTCTCTTATTCCTTAAAGAGCAGCAGATTAAACTGTTAGTGTTGTACAGTAGTCGGTTACAAACGGGCAGGAGGTTTAAGACCTCTTTTTCTGAGACACGTCTGGTTTAAGGAAAAAAATGAACGCATTTTTACATTTAGGTCAAAGGTTAATTCTGGGTATGGCGGCCATCGTATTGGGTTGGATTTACAGGCATATACTGTAGAATGTCAGAAATGTTGCATGCAGGGTGAGCAGAATTTTCTCGCATGCTCGTGCAGAAATCTGTTTGGGATCTGGCTAATGACTGGTTACAGGCCCTTTGTGTACCTGTATAATGCCGAATTGTCACGTCCAGCAGCGACACATCCAATCCCATGTTACCAAGGAAACATATAGGATGTGTCGTGTTATGTTTTGTTTAATTTTCAAGTCGAAAGTTGCTCGTATGTAAAATTAAAAAAAGAAAAAAGAAAAAGTGATCCAGACTCCTTCCAGCGTCCGTTCTGTAATTGTTTCGTCGCGTGCCTTCAGTAAATTATGAATCTCCTCTAGCATCTCACGCTAAGATTCCCACCAAATCCTGACTTCCTCAACTGACCCCACCAAGCAAATCCCTTGGAACTTCTCGCATCGGCTTTTTTTGTCTTCTTTTTTTTATCCATGATAGCTTTTCCAGTTCACTTGCAGATTGCGGCAGCCCCTTTTCAGGCGCCGCACCTGTTGCCCGAGCCTTGATTTGGCTTTTTGATCAGAGCGGCCCTTCGACAAAAGAGGGAAAGAAGAGGCCGAAGAAAAGCCAGAGGCAAGAGAAAAGATCCTTATCGAATGCTCTCCACCGGACAATGACTTTCTTCCCCCCCACACCATTCAAATGTATCTGCAGAATGCTTGAGTGATTCATTACAGCAGATTCTGAAGTGTGACAATGGACCTCAGAAATGAGTGATGGTATCTTTTTGCTGATTTCATTTCCCTGATCCTCCTTATCCCCCTGGCCTGTGTACCTCTATTAATTAGAAAGTAGGGATTTCCACTCATCAACTGATGGGTTTCATGCTCTGCTCTGTCACAAATCGCCTGTCCATGCTCTCTCTCTCTCTCTCTCTCTCTCTCTCTCTCTCTCTCTCTCTCTCTCTCTCTCTCTCCTCCCAACACACGGCCACCTCGGAATGAACGTGCACGCCGCCCCGGCTTCAATCTCAGCTGCGAGTCAGGGTGGCTTTGGCGATTCATAAATATTTATAAACCGATTAAGAAAGAATAATAAAGTTATAAGACAGTGGTTGGTTACCCTTGAACAGTGCTGTGGATGACTTCCTCGGAGAGGGGGGTGGGGGGGTGGGGGGGGCATGTGATCATCCTCACCGCTGCTTCCTCGCTTAGCAAATCCTCCTTCCCTCACTGTTTTGAACATCGGAACTATTAGTTTATTATTTCAACACTCACTTGAGCAACGTCGTGAAACGGTTATTAATATGAAATGTATGATGATTAGCCGCCATACGGTCCGAAGCTTCATAACCATGCAGCGGTATTGTGCAGAAACAGAATAACCATGCCAAACTAAGGACATTTTAACCCTTCTGTTGACATTGACTGCCTTATTTTAGGCCCCAAAGATCTCACTGCTGAAAAAACAATATCTATATATTATAATTACTATAAAACAATAAGTATTTCTTTCCTTTTTTTATTAAATATGTAACACTGACTAAGAAAACATGGAAATTATCTTAAAGAATTGTCATTACACCAAATAATCCATGTTTTATGAGGTATGCACAAACATATTTGCATTATTTAGATTGTTTACAAAAAGTCACTCACAGACAGACACATACTGTATTTTATCCCTCACAGTGACGTTACTTGCTCTATTTTCTGGGTCAATCGGACCCCAGAAAGGTCAAACTCCCCCTTGGGCCTCTTGTGTCCTTGAACACAAATAACAGAAACTCAAATAGACTTATTTGGAAGAGAGAGTGCCATGTGAAAAGTACAGGCCTCGCCATTCACATACTCTATATAGAATATTGTATTTTGCCAAACAGAAGTATTGCTTCATTTTTTTGTGTCAGTTCAAAATCATATTTATTAGAAATTCTCCCTCCCAAAACAGGGGTAATTTACAGTAGCCGTAACATTTTAGAGGCCAATGCATTACTGTTTTTTCTGTTCATATTTTTCATTATAAAGAAGTATCCGAGTGTGTGTGATCTCCGCTGTGTCTAGAATTATAGGAAATGTACTCCGGAGAATGATGTTCATTTTATTTGAGCTTGTTTTTTTGTTTTTTTAAATAAGTCTTGGATAGTTAATTAGGAATTTTGACAAAGTGACAAATCTCAGAGCAGTGCTTGTCTCCTGCTGCGAAGCATCTCATAAAATACAACAACAGTTCCTGAGAGAAGAAGTTTTCTGTTGCGATGTAAAAAAAGGCTACATTTGCTAAAGCAAACGACACACAGCGTAGCTCCCAAAGCACCTCTCGCCTCGGTTTTTAGGGACACTCTGACTCTTGAAAGTACCATTAATTATTAATGATACCCAGCACGGCTGAAATGGCCAATTTCCCTGTTGTCTCTATGACTAGAAGGGTGCTTGAGGGCAAGGACCTGCAATTAGCTGCTATATGTGGGTGGCCATTCTAGACAGCATCAACTCTTGTTAGTAGCATGACTGCAGAGGAAAGGAGACTGAACCCCAAGACTAATTATCCTCTCCCTCTCCCTTAAATATGAAGACATTAAAGTTGATTAGTCGTTCTAATTAGGTTATGCTTTTTGATACCACTTTGTGGTTTTTGCTTCTGGCTTCTATGTACGATAATCTCTCTTTTGCATACTTGCCGACAAAGTTATTCCATTGTGGTCGCACACACTGGCGTCACAAACGTGGAGACAGGAAGCACACATGGGCTGTGTTTCCATGTCCATGTGTGAAGTAAATACCTTGTATGTGGCTGTTATTTTACTTGCAAATTACTGGGCATTTTTTTGGAGCGTTTCAGCACGTGAAGCCGGGTGACATTTTTTTTTTTTTGGAACAAAAGGAAGTCCACTTGTACGTGCATCGAGTTGACAGAGAGACGAAACCACAAGAGCCACTTAACCCAAGATGCTGCTTTCAAATAACAGCTAAATCTGATATGCCAACCTCCCCCCCCCCCTTTTTGCAACGGCACACACACACACAAGAACATGACTGGGCAGAAAAAGGAGAGTCCTCGTCTGTAAGATTAGGTTTGGCAACTCCACTCTTCTCCTCTGGATGTCAGATCAGCGGAGTAAATTATATTGAGATCCTCTCAGAGATGACAGATGAAATCTGTCTCTTTGGGCTCGACGTGGAGCTGCAGGTGATACATGATATGTGATAAGGCGGTGATGTCACGGCCGCAGGTGGCTCCCCCTCTTCCCCCTCTCCCACCTCCCCACGTCCCCTCCACTTGTGTGGAAAATGGTAGCACTGTGAGCAGCTCACAGAGAACTTTTATCTCTCCCCATCTGTGTGGTCTCAGGCGCGATGATCTTGGACTCCAGCCATCTCAACCTTCATGCCATTTAAGAAAGAGGGGGGGAGGGGTGAGGGGAGGGGGGGGGGTCAGTATGGAGAGAGAAAAGGGAGAGAGGGAAGGGGGTGAAGAAGGCTGACTGAAGTTTTAGAGCAAGCAAGCAGCTGTTTGACACGTTGTTGTTGTTGGGCATTATCTAAACAGGTTCTCGTCCTCTGTCACTTTGCCTCATGCCTTGTATTTAATGATCTAATTAATTGTGGAACCGTTCGTATTCTTCTATATTTTATGTTACAACCTTTTTAGTCCGATGAACTGTAGGAGCCCTTCATCAACGACACCTGTCATATTCCAAATGTCTTCTCATGAATGGATTATAAACTTGTAGAATATAAGCACTAACAATATGTTTTCATCCAATTGTTTTTTGATTTTTGTTAGTTAAAAAGCTTTTAGCTAACTATTTCAACAATTAAATATTTTAGCTTATATTTCTACAGGTAAATGCTTTTAGCTATGTATTCCAACAGTTAATTATGTTTTAGCTTGTATTTCATCAGTGAATGATGTTTTAGCTTATATTTAAACAATACAATATTTTTTCATCTAATTGGTTTTTAATGTTTCGTTTACTTTGATTGTGTTTACATGACTAATATGCATAGTAAAATGCTTTTAGCTAACTATTTCAACAGTTAATGATGTTTTAGCTTATATTTCAAGAGTTAAATGCTTTTAGCTAACTATTCCAACAGTTAATTGGGTTTTTAGCTAACTATTTCAACAGTGAATGATGTTTTAGCTAACTATTTCAATAGTTAATGATGTTTTAGCTTATATTTCAACAGTGAATGATGTTTAGCTTATATTTCAACAGTTAAATGCTTTTAGCTAACTATTCCAACAGTAATGGTTTTTTTAAGCTCTGTGGGCAACACCAGAAATATGTTTCACAACAGTCAATATTTTATGTTTTATTAGGCTTGAAATAATCAAAACTTGGGTTAAGTCCAATTTTCGAGACAAACGGGACAAGATTCTGAATTCGGGACAGTATTTGTAGCGGAGTTACAACCCCCTGTCACGTGCAGACGTACCCCTGGTTGGAAATCACTGCTTTAGAGGGTTAAAAACAAGAAACAAGGATATAAACATCTACATTTAAAGTTAGAATTCTTAAACCTCGCTTCTAGTGCAAATGCAATGAGATCCGAAGCACAAAAGGAGCAATCAAAAGTATGATGTGTAGAAAAAGTCAAGTTAAACAGGTTAATGGCTTCACCCAGTGCTGCAAACAGTAAGGAAGGTATTTTCTTGCCAAGCCTTCCTGAACAAACAGGTACGCCTGTAGTTTTTGATAGGGACATCTTCACACTGCAGACACTGAGTGCAGCTTGAAGGACTTATCATTTTGAAATGAGGAAAAGTAAATATATGTTGCTTGTCAATAATTAGGAATGCCTCGCCTTTTGTTTCTATGCAGCAACTATGTATGCTGTTGTCAATGTGCCATTTTGGACTCAGCTGCACTTCAGAGATATAGAGGCTGGGCATGTTGTCTTCCCTGTATTGTGATATTACAGCTTGGCACAGTTCTTTCATGTTAAAGGATAAACACATGGCTAACAGTATATCAACCCTCAGGTTGTGTGTGTTTGTACACAGAATAGCTTTTAATATGAGCTATAACGTGGAAGATTGTTTTAAGGTTTTCCCATACAGTAACGCTGGAATTCAATTAATTTCTACGATTGTCTAAGCGCAACGAGACAGGAGGGCAGCGCCAAGGCACAACATTCTGCTAAATAGCTTTGAACTACAGATAGTTTCCATTAATTAAACTGGATTGCAAGTTGTTTAATCAATTTCAGAGCCCCAAACAGTGACAATCAAGCGCCTGCAGCTAGTGTGTGCGTGGTGTGCTCGTGCGTCTGCGTGCGAGAGTGCGGTCAGAAAAAGAGACGAAAAAACGAAAGCATTTGTCTGTTTGCAATGCTACCGGTGGCGCTGGCGTGTAGGGTCCCACTAATTAACCTCCGCGTTGATAATGTGCTTAATTACTTTATATTGTGATTTAGTTTCCTTCCTAGAGGTTATTCTCTCTTTCAGATTGCAGAAATAATCTTGCGTGCCTCAAAGGTGTTGAGCGGAGAATGCGATGCCCCGGTGAAACACCGGCGCGGGGCGGGCGGGCAGGCATCTGTGGATAGACTTTGTGATTACCAGCGCATTGACATCAATGGGAACCGTTTGACACCTGGCCCAGGGAGAGGGCAGCATCAGACTGCAAGAGCTTTGATTAAATAGAAAAAAAAAGAAGAAAAAAAAAGACAAGCATAGTCGAGGGGAGGGGAGGGGAGGGGGGGGACTTGATGTAATTTTGTCTGATCACCACACTGGCCCTGTGTCCTATCAGGCAGAGGACCTCTCATCACCTTTAAATTTCTCTGGGCTCATGAAAAGACCAGACACAGGTCTGATACAAAAAAAATAAAATGAAAGAAAGAAAAAAACTATGGTAACACAAAATGGGGTGGAATGAGACTCTGATCCTCTGCCTTTTGATATCTGGTGGAGTCATGGGCAACAATTTACTTGTAGTATAATTTGAAGTCCTTTGAATCCATGTAGGCTTGCAGAGAACGGATATATAGCGCAGAGCAGCAACATACTGAACTTTTTGTATCGGCATGCTGAAAAATGCAAAAAGACTATAGTATCAATGGCATTGCATGCAGATTTTTAATGCATTTTTCCATATAAGGAAAACATGCAAATTAAGAAAAGATAGCAACAATAAGGAGGAATTTAAGAATTAGTTTGTATTGTAATGAGTGAATGTAAAGGACATATTAGTCAAGTCCAGCGCCGTTTATTTATGGCATAATACATCACAAATTACCACAGCACTGAAACTGGGGAAAATCAGCTAAATACACCTTCGCTTGGTAATGACATGGGATTGTTCATAGATAACAACACACACCTGCATCTCTTCCTCCCTGCGTGCGCACACACACACACACACACACACTCCTCCCCCCCACCCCCCCCACCCCCACTCTGTTTGTTTTGGGCAGTGAGAATAACACCTGCCTCTTCCCCAGTTAATGGCCTTTTTAATTCATGGCTCAAACCCATTTAAAGGCGAACCCTTTCACAATTTGCTTAATTTCTGATGTCATTTCCACCCTATAATTACTGTTCTCTCCCTCATTTATCAGTCAATGTACCTGCGGTGAAAATACAAGACCTTGACACCACTTTTGCCGAATCAAAATAGTATTTAATTTGATGTCTTTGGCTTTCAAACAACATTGTTCGAGGGACGTAATTAGGACAAATTTATCTTTTTTTTATTATTATTTATTTATTTTATTTTGGGGATATTGCCAAGACATGTGGGACCTTTATGATAAGAAGGGGGAAGAAAACGTTTGAACGCCGCTGCCCAGTATCTCGTGGTTATTGTGAATGGCTTTCAGTGAAATTAATGGCGTGGGGGTTGGGGGGAGATTGCAGCGTGGCCGTGGTAAAACAGGATGCAGATGTGGTTACAGGGCATGCAGGTAAGGAAGCAGTCGTTTCCTGAACGCAGCGCGGATACACACACACACACACACACACACATGCGTGTGCGTGTGTGTGTGTGTGTGTGAGAGAGGCAAAATTGGATCATTGTCATGGTGTGTTCCTATTACTCCCACCATTCTCTCGTTTTTGTCGTTTTTGCCCCTTGACCCACCTCACTTCTCCCTGAACATGTAGATTATTTTTTTGTTGTAGCTTTCAAGACTCCCATGAGCTTGGTTTGCTTGATACCCAATGTGACTCTTTTATTAGCTCCAGAAAAGTAAATCAGCAATATAAGATGTCCTTAAAATAGCCTCTGCTGTGTTTTGTAATATAAATATGAATCACGAATATGTGAAATAATGATTATTTGAATATAGAAGCATAGACTTATAACAATAGTTAACGGCACTGTGGAAATAAATTGGGTCCACTTCTGTACTTCCGCTCTTTCATTGGCCTACACTGATCTATATGCACATGGGGAGGAATACGTGCGAGGCAACTGCTCCCAGCAGTGAAAAATGACTCCTGCTCCCGTGTACAGACAGATTTTCTGTACACAACCTGCTATATGTTATGTTGTCAAGAGTGATTTTTTTTGTTTTTTTTGCGGCAAAGGGAAATTAATTGCAAAGAGGGACAAGAATTTGTTTTCATATTGGCTCGGTGGAGCCGGGTGCCAGGACGGAGGGGGACAGCTGTGGGGGAAGGCTGGCCGACCCGCTGCCTTCTGCCTCTCCCATGCCTAGCTGCACAGAGTCTGTGACAAAACAAGCCTCCAGGAATACTGGGCAAACACTGAGAGCCTCTCACTGGGATCCGCGCTATTTCCCTGAGAGCGCCGCAGCCAGAAAACGAAAAAGAAAAAAAAGAAGCCTCACACTTCCCAAAATGCCGTCTCCACTACTCTCCCTAAATTGAATTGTTGCGTCCGTATCACGTCGCCATCATAGACGCGGGTGGGGGGGGGGGTAGTCAGGATCGGGAAGTGCCTGTTCGGTCGGTGGATCGCGAAAAAAAAGGGGGAAAAAAAGCGCGAGACGCTGGAATTTGCGAACAAACATGTTCTGCTCGCGCGCTCAAACAACCACCGCGACGAGAGAAATAAGGTCAAGCACGCTGTAAGTGATTCCACCTCTCTCTATTCCTCAATCTGCGTGTGCTCTCACTGTGCGCGGGGCTGTCGAGGCTCAGCCAGGAGAGATGGGGGAGATAGGGAGGGGGGTGGGGGGGAGGCTGAGGCAGGAACCATTTTCACACCGCCACAATTACAGGAACCGTCATTACATTGCTCACTCTAACTCAAATACAGATAGAAGCGCCCCCCCCCGCGCCCCCCTCCCTCCCTCCAAAAAAATTTATGCGCAGGCTAGGAGGAGAAAGTGGCTCACTTCTGTTTGCTAAATTAATCGCTTCCTAAATGGCTCCAGGCCAGGCAAAGTTAACATTTGCAGTTTCAAAGGTTTTCAGCGCTTGCAATGAGCCATGAAATTACTGCATGCCGTCGAAAATGGCAGCTGATGAAAAGCCCAAGGAGCAGGTCCCACAGGCGGAGAGGGAGCCGGGGAAGTGAAATCTTAAACACAAAGTCTCATTTCTGATTCGGATCGTGGTGAAACTCAGAACCACGACTGGAGAATGCGCGAGCTGCGTGTCCCGACAGCGGGACAGAGGTGTTTTTTTTTATTTCTTTGTGATGAGGCAGATGAGGAGCAGCTGCTTCGTGGCCCAGCAAGTGTGCTGGTCCAGGCTCCTTGGGGGTCGAGGGGGTACTGAGCACCTCAATGATGATGCTGAGGTGCTCAGCTGCAGCCAAAACGGACTGACCCAGATTAGGTTTGATTAAATCACGTGTGTTTGGGGGGGAAGGGGGGGGGCGAGGTGACGCTGCAGTTCCGCAGCACATCATTAACAGCGGAATGATTACGGAGGAGCACTTTTGGCTCACCTGACCGCTCGACCGCACCATCGGTCTGAATGGCGGGAGAACTCCCGCTGGCTGAGTCGAGCTATGAGCAGGTCCACGTGACACCTGCTACGGAAGAGGGATCCATGTCGTCTCTGCTCTAACTCCCGGAGAAGATGTAGGGATTTGCACTCACAGCAACGCCACGTGACCCATTCCCCCGAAAAGAGAACGAGAATCCAAACAACCAAATGAGCACAATTAGGAATGTTACTTCCCTCCCCAAAGGGAAAAATAAAATAGATAAAGGTTTGATGAGAAACAAATATCATCTGTCATCATCAAAATGTTTGGATCCCTTTTTGCCAATTTCTTGACTTTTGATTCCACATTCCTCTTTAGTTGGGTAAAATCATACCTCAGAGATGAACGTTTCCTGAAAACTCCCACTGTGCTTGGGATCTCTAGCTGCTGCCTTGCCAGAAAAAAAAAAAAAAAAAACTCCCCCACATATCAATCTGCAATCATAGAGCCTAGCGGACACTTCGGATTGCAGAAACTTTGACCTATTTTTCAATGTTGGAGTGACCAACCAATTTAGGAGCCAATTTGATATATATATTTTTTTTATTGAGCATGTGTGACATGAAATTAGATCCTCAGTTAGTTGATATCTGGAAGAGCTGGAAGATAATCATTTCATGTTGCATGTGCATCTAGTAAAAGAGGGACACCTTCTAAAAAACACTCTGAATGTTAAGTCGGGTCCGAGCAGCAGCACTTCAGCTGTGATGTAAATGAATTCTGAATTATTTGGTCAAAAAACAGGGGGGGGGGGACACTCTTCGCGGAGACACCCGCCTGTTCCCGCTAATAGAAATTTTTTGAGTATGTTTATCTTGCTGTTCATGTATTAATGACATTTAAATATGTTATGCCTCCGCCATAAAACATTAAGCACTCTATTGTTAGGTCAAATTTGGAGTGAGAGAGAAGTGGTGGCTGTTTATAAATGAGAGCTTAATTAATTAAAGAATGCATTAGATTTTAATGGCGAATTGTTAACTCTCGCCGTAGCCTCATTAACACGTGCCCCATGGGGATTGCAGTGCCATCGTCTCACCAGCAACCTGCTGGCTGCAGGTCCCGTGGCTATTTTATGGTGCCGGAGATTGATGGTTGACAAAGCAATTAATCACATGCTCAGTGTGTGTAGCAGGTGGAGGAACGGTTGTTTCAATTGTTAACAGTGATGAGCCAATGCTGCATTTCACACAATTCCAACGAACAGAGGAATTGATTTTCTGAAAGCAAAAAAGTAGCAAAAAAAAAGAAAAAGGTCCAACTGTTTTTTTAAGGGTCAGTTCACTCCAATTGTATGGAGTTATTTTCCCACTGTGTGTTATGGAGTCATGCAGATCCTTTTGGTTTAGCTGGCCCAGGTTTTGAAATCTCATTTTGAGGTGGATGAAATGTAATTTGAAGCAAACACGATCACGCATTATTACGATATTATCGCAATATTTATAGACATTTGAAAAAAAATAACGTTGTCCGTCATAATCATCTTTAACATCGGCCAATGTGTGTGTTTTTTTTGTTTAAAATTTAATTAATACATTTTTTTAATTACCCTCACATGGAGAGAGAAAAAGAGAGAGTGTGTAGCCATAACTGTACAAAAACCTGATTTAAGAGGCGCTGGATCGTTTGCACCAGGGGTCGCCAACAAGTACCTAAATGTTCAAAGAATATGTATACAAACTTGATAACAGAAAGTCACTTTCTACACATATTTCAATTTCTATCCAATCAAATTCACCCCGCCCCCTTTTGACAAATCTGCAAATCCACGGCCAATCGAACGAGTCACGCTGCTTTCAAGTTGGGTTACATCAGTGACGCCGTGACATCAGGCGATGTAAGCACACGAGCCAGCGCACACCAGATTTGACAGTGACTGCAGAAAATAATGTTCTATTTTCATGAGGAATAGGTGACATAGTTTATTTGGTACAATGAGAATAAAAAAAAATGTGTGTCTCGTTTGCAGTGCGAGCGTGTCCGTCGGTAAAAGATGATAAAAGATGGTAAAACACTGAGCGCTGCTTCCCCAAAGTCCACAGCAGCTTTTCATGGGGCTTTCCGGGCTGGTAGCCGTCTACGAACAGAGACCGTAAAAGTAGCTGAAAACGCCGCGTAAAAAGAAAAAAACAGTCTCTGTTCCCTGAACTGACGAAGAAGAACAACAGAGGTTTCGTATGGTGGCGCACAGTCTAACAAAGCACACAAAAAAAGCCCTTCACCGTATGGCGGGATTATAATAGCGACAACGACTGCAGTGGCTGAAACGTTATTTAAAGGCCACTTTCATTTGTTTCAAATCAGAGGGAAAAAGGTTGGAGACCTCTGATTTACACAATATTATCATATATGTAGTCTCTAGATGATATCAATTTTTTATTTTTTAAATATCACGGTTATCGTCAATACCGGTTCCGTAGCACTATTTGTTGGCCGAAGCGATGTCCAAGTTAGAAACACCTTTCTGCCAAAGACATCGTCCCTGGTAGAAGCTGCTCACAGAGAGATCGGTGAGATATCTCGAAACCCCAGCAAATTAATCCCGAAAAACATAAATTTCGCGACAAGGAAGAAAATGTCTTGTTGCTTGCTGGTGAAACAGATTTCTGATTGCACATCATTTATAGCTTGCTGCTTCTTTTATTTTAATGATATTAAACTATTAATATCTGTTATATCTATTACTATTATTATAATAGTGATAGTGATGCTTGTGAAAAACACAGATTTAACAACGCCATGTGGATTATCCAAAGGGCAAACCAAAAAAAAAAACCCTGAAGAAAGTGTGTAATAATAATGTTTTACGATATCCATATAATGATCCACACATCTAGCTGTGAACCGTTTGCGTGAACTGGCCCTTTAATGCACGTTTGACTGCACAATCCCTTGCTCTGTTAGCTCATAAAAAAAAATGAGTAAAAAAAGAGAATGATTTCTACATACCATACATAGTTTTTGTGTTACGACACTGATGCTGCGGGGAGAACCCGCACAGCGGGTGAAAACATGTTAACACGAACACAACAATGCCATGTTGACTGGCCAAAAGGGCGCACAAATCCCCGCGCCACTTGAATGGCGTTGTTTAAAGCCTCTCCCTGAACCCGGCCGCTCCGAAGCCGCCATCTTCTTTCCTTTCGCTCCTAATTACCACAGCCTCTCCAGAAAGTCCTCTGTTGCTCCATCTGTCCCCTCGTGCCACTGACAGAGATGCTCTAATCACCTCGCGTAGCAGGGCTCGCATGGGGAAAAAAGACTACACAGCCACCATACTGCCTCAGATATAGAGCCGCCGCCGCCGGATGCCAATACCTCGCAGGGGGGTAAGCTATAAACACTGGCCGCAGCCTTGTATGGGATATGTTCAGTGATGTGCGCCTGCAATGGATCCATCTCATGTTACAGATCTCCCCGACGCTAATGCCAAATGAGGTTTTGTATGAAGTGGATGTGACATATGCCGAGTGCGCCGGCAGTCCATCAGTAGCTCACATCAAAATGACACTCGAGGGATGAAGCTCGTGTTTTTGTTTTGGACGGATACTGCAGGTTTACATTAAGGTACATACTGCATGTGAGCATGAAATATCACAGCGGGAAGGCTTGGAAGGAAATGCGTTTTTTTGTTGTTGTTTTTTTATGTTCAAGAATATCAGAAAAATAGCTCTAATTGAGAGAGAGAGATAGAGGGATAGAGAAGAGCAGCTAGTAATTGAAAACAAAACTTAATTTTAAAACCCTGCATGTGTTCTAAAGCCATGCCTCCACAGATCCATGCATTATTTAATCTTAAGCCTGTGTGCCCTGCAGCTTGATATCTCGCCCTCCTTGTATTTGATTTCCGTTATTCTCACCCAGGTTGACACCTCCCGACTTCTCGTTTTTTTTGCCTTACCCCACTCCTCGACGACTTTCATGTGTTCCCTTTCTGCGGGGCCCTGCAAGTTTTTTTTCCCATCCCGAAACTTTTTTTCCCGAAGCAAGAAGAGAGAAACTTTCCTGCTTCTGCCAAGAAAAGCCTTCTCATCTTGGCGGAGGAGCAGCCGAGGGAGCTCTCAAACGATGACAGCCATCGTGAAAGGGCAGATAAGCCCGTGTGGCTTTGCCTCTGATTGTATGTTCATCTCATTCTGATCCGGCCGCGATTCTAAGCCCCTGTCTCGCAGTCCTCACTCTCCCAACAGTTGATCTTCTGCATGTCATTGAAATCGTCTTATGGCTGATCCAGGAGACAGGGGGGGAAAGTGGCTGTTTGTCACCCAACTTCAGTCTTGGCAAGGAAGACAAGTTCTGCTGTGTTTTTTTATTTATTTTTTTCTTTTATAATGTGACTGACTGACCAGTTAGTTTTTATCCCACTGAACAGTAGAAGATGAAACACGCATTGCGGAAGGATTCCAGATGAATATTTTTTATGTTTTAGTTCCCCCAGATAATTGGCCAATAGGACAATGTGATGTCGTGTTGACAGTGAGAGCCATTTGGCGTACATGGAGAAAGTCAGCGTAAAAGATGCAAAGATAGGGATCACGCCGTGTAGCCTCAATCGCCCAGAATGCAACTCAGTAGTAAGACGCATTGTGTTTTGTAAAGGGCATTTTAGTAGCTCACTCTTTTGCTCTCGCTGAGCTGTTTCAACAATGTCTTCCCAGACTCTGTTTGATGATCATTCTGATGACTACTGATTGATGAACTAAACAGCAACAACCGCCAAGATGATCACATGACAGACCATGTACAGATCCATTCATTATCCAATTAAAGAAATGCAATTGAAATGGGTTGTGTTGTGAGGGATACAGTGTTGTCTGTTTTGCTGCCGTGCCTTTTCTATAAATCACACTAAAACACCAATCAAAAAGCCAACGTAGGCTGTTACCTTCAGACGAGCAAAACACCTAAAGATTATTTGACTGTTTTTCATTTACATTTTTTTTTTAATGTCTGACTCCCACATGTTTGGGGGGGGAGGGGAGGGTAGGTGGGGGGCAATGAGACGCAAAATTAAATCAATCGTTAACACAAGATCAGAAAAAAAAATTGCTTTTCAGGAATGCCTTTATATCCGCTTATTCAGCCTCCAGGGTTAAGGTTATATATTTAATATACGGCTCCTTGTGGTACTCTTCTTTGTTTTGAATTTCATTTCAAAGCTTAATCCAGACATGCGCTTTCCTTTGTATGTCCTTTAGCATTTTTAGTTTGACTTTATTGATATTGCATTACAAATTGTTCCTGATAAATAATATTCACGTCAACAGCCACGGAAGTTGTTTTCATAGAAATATCAAAGCAACAATTTCACCCAGTCGGCAATAGTCAACTCCAGTTATATAAATGTAGAACGTAACACATGAATACGAGACTATGTAACTTTTACTGAACAACAGCCATTGCGTCCACTAGGGACACAAAATAAGGGATAGTGTTACCTGTCAGTGAAATGACCCATTAACCTTAGTTACATAGCAATATCTTTGTAGCAGCAAATCCCTGAGAGTATTACGTTAGAAAAGGGTGTGTTTTACTGCTCATGAATTTAACTCTCCCCTTGTGAGAGTAAAAATGTGTTATTTCTTCTTTCTAAAGTCATACAGCCTCACTTAAAGGCACATTTGCAAATAGCATTCTGGGGAAACTTAGGGAATCGCCCGCTCCTGCAGAAGTAGATTTAGCAATTTTACGGAACGCGTATAACAAAAATATACATCAATTAACAATATATCAATGAAGCTTATTCAGTTGTCTCTACCCCCTCCCCCCATTTCCCCTCCCCCCTACTGAAATGCACTGAACAGTGCGGACTGATGAGATCTGAACAGTGCAAGAGCATCCAAGGGTTGACTTTTATCTTCAAGGCAAGTGGAGCAAACAGGAAGCCTGGGAGCAACTTGAAGCTCCCGAGTTGGTGCAAAGCGATACAGTAGCCCATAAAGAAAGCTGAAAGGGTTTTTTTTTCCACTTGGAAAGGCACAGCTCCTCCACCACGGCTTATCAAAGCTTAATATATGATTTTACTTGACCATTTTCCATTAAAAAAAAAAAAACACGATAGCCACCGTGCGAGTGACAGACACAGGCGGCGGCAGCACCACACTCCCCCACCCCCATAGGGAGGTACGTACCCTGCTTACTAGAGTGTGCAGGCCGAACAGTTCCCTTCACTTAACTTGACATTTCCAGCTGCACTGTCTGCGGCGGGTCCTGCGTGGTGTCACATCTATAGCCCCTGCAGTATGCACCGCTGAACGCCACGGGTCTTAAATGAGATCCCAAAGGGAAAGCCAGGATGAGCATGGAGAGGTGGGGGCTATTATCTTAGCCGCTAATGAACAATTGTATAATTTCTATCAAAGGCAGTCATAAGGCCTGCTCAGTCTTACGGTATCTCCTCTAAATACTGTCACGATAAAGGGACTGTTAAAAAGAAGCGGGCTGGTGGAGGAGGTGGGGTGGGAGGAGGGGCTTGGAGCTGTCAAGAGGGGCCACTGTGGTCAGGAGGAGCGCAAGAAAGGAAAGTCTCTCCGCCTTTATCTGCCATTTCCTGCTCTCTTCCTGGCTACATTAATAATCTGTAAGAGCAGACAATCACGTGCGGTTGTGGGAGATAAAACGCTGACAAAATATCAACTTCCCGCTACAAAAAAAACTCAAAGCCGTTATTAGAATATCAGGCACAGGCGGTAATTAATTTCAACTTTAATTACTTCCACTGTTCCTGTAGATTAGATCGCAGGTTTGAGATGGGTTATTAAAACAACTAGGGAAATCTGCAATATAAAAAAGAAAATGTTAATTTCTCCAACCCCGTCTCTTAACCTGCTTGTTGAGTGATGCAATTACATCGTTGTGGTGCAGACAAGGGTTGATACGATGTAGATGAAAAAGAAACCCCAATCGCTTTGGCTGGAAGCTGGGAGAGTTTCTACATCCAACACTTCTAAATGGTGATGGTATCGTCTGATCACGAGGGTTACGATGACCTCATGTTTTCTATCTATGTCAATGGCAGACAATAAAACTGGTGTAATCCACAGGATCTTCAGGGGAGATAAAGCAGTGACCCTGAAGATAACAGCAATGTTTCAGTAATGCAATATGGGCCTCCGTGTGTTACAGTAGAAGCAAGAAAGTCTATTATTCTGTTTGTTGTTTTTAAAAGAATTTAAAGCATTGGTAAAGCCGGCTTCATCTGTCCTGGAAGGGATCGGAAAAGGCCAATATTCATTTGAAGGTTGTTTTTTTTATTTCTCCAAATAGCATTCAGTGACTTTATTTAATACCACTTTCTTTCTTTTTTTTTTTATAGTTATTTGTGTTGCTTTTTTGCTTATTTATTAAAGGAAGGACTTATCACATATAACATATTTAGATGTCAGGTGGCTACCATAAAACATGCATACATGTGTTGCATTGTCAATGCTATGAAAAATACGCCGCTGAGGTGAAACAATTGAAAGTAAAATAAGTAGAAGCAAAAGTCCCAGGTTGACCAAACACAAACCTGTCTCTAAGAAATGACATTCACATCTTTCCTAATTACATTTTGGTGACAAACACAATTGCTGCCTGCATGTTCAGAGCCAGTGTTGTTGATTTTTAAGTGAATGATGCGCTGCATTTATGTCCCACACCAGGCAACATATTGTCATGGAAAGATTCCTATGACAGCTTGAGTTATATGTTATTTTTATGACACCTGTCGTGAAGGGGAGTGAGATGTGGTGAAAGGGTCCAACAACCAGCAATCTTTCAGACAAGAGACCACTGTTCGTTCCCCATCTGAAACAAGAAGTCAACGTTGATGTTTTTGTCCCGTAACTTTAGTAATTAGTTACGGCACGTCCGTGGTTATTTTAACTCAAACAATGATCCTTTCCTAAACCTCACTAAGTAGTTTTGTTACCTAAACCTAAGTACTTTACTATCTTTTCCTAAACCTATCAAAGTAGGTTTGTTGCCTCAACCTAACTAAGTATTTCACAACCTTTTCCTAAACCTAACAAAAGTAATTAGTTACGGCACTGGTGGTTATTTTAACCCAAACAACGATCCTTTCCTAAACCTAACCAAGTAGTTTTGTTGCCTAAACCTAACTATTTCACGATCTTGTCCTAAACCTAACAAAGGTTTGTTGCCTAAACCCAACTAAGTATTTTTGTTGCCTCAACCTAACTTAAGTATTTCACAATCTATTCCTAAACCTAACTGAGTTTCCTGTTAAGACAAAAGTTTATCTAGAAAAGACTTTAGGAAATTGACACTTGTTGTAGGCTTTCGCAGGATTTTTTTTCCCGTAAGATATCATACGAACCGTTGCTTGAGGATAGGTTGAATAAATACGTTGTGTCTCAAGTCACTGCAGACCTTTTGTGTATTAAATCAGACCCGGATCTTTCCCTAACCTTAACCAAGACTGTGTAAGTGCCTCCACAAATACAATTATTCTGTAATCACTACAAGTAGATATTGTATTGCTATTTTGCAAACAAATTAAATAAGTTTTCAGTGAACATTTTGATGATACGTTCAGTATGACATTTTTTGCAGCTTTCCAGATACTCAATATCTGGAAATATTACCTCAATATGTTAACAGAAAACTTAATCTTGGTGGCATTACATTTATTGTGCTGTTAGATAGTTGTACATAAACATAATAATTTCCAGAAGACAGAGTTTCCATCAGTTTACCCTTCACTGTCACTTTCAAATCCCATTTTACGATCCACCTTTTTAAAACTGTATTTAAACCTCTTAATTCATTTGTTGTGTCCTGTTATTTAACCATTTATTTTTATTTTGGTTGCAAATTGAGTTTCTTTTTTATGTTCTATAAAGCACTTTGGTCAACATAATTGAAATGTGCTAAACGTTTGCACAAAGCCATAAAGAGTAAATAATGGAGTCACGAGGGCCACATTTCTTACACAGAGTAGAGAACACTGGACTCAAAATTTATCTCATGCATAGATTCATTTATATATAATTCTCATTCTCATTTCACACAAGGTGTAATTCCACATTATATCAAACATAACTTCAATGAAGATTGATAGAAGGACCGGAAACAGCAAGCGCGCTGCCAACAAGACAATGATCTTGCGACAGCCCCGCAACAGCTTCAGTTCCATCATGACTGCAATTCCACTTGTTCTTCTCCCTGCTGTGATACTCTGGGATGCATTCAGTGATATGTTTAAATGTCCTTCTAATGGAGCATTCATGGTGTCATAAAGGGGCCATTCGGGAGCAATCCTAATATATATCAGCACAACTGCATGACTTATGTGCACAGCAGATATGAGTGTGATGAGGCCTTGATTTCTATGCAGTAAATAGGACGCCGCATTCAGCCATGTGCCTTAAATCCCAGCCAGGCAGCCCGGGTCTTGTTCTAATAGGACGACTCCGTATCACTTGATTCAATGCATACTTTTCTTCATCAATCAAAATAACATCAGACGCCCTTTTCATACTTTGCAACCTATATGCAAATAATCTGCTCCGAATGGTAATATCATATGAGCAGACAGCGTATACTCGCCGGATTATAGAGTGAAGAAAAAAAAAGCATTGCAGATATGCCATTTCAAATTAAACGCGCTGCCTTTCTCTGCTATCTGTCTTTAGATAGTCTAATTAATTTACTCCAACTATAAATAAATATTTAGCTCCTTCCTAGCGCAGCACACAGGGCCTGTGCTGATTTGGTGCATCGAGTCTTCATTATACAGTAGTGCTAAGGGGTACGTGGGAACGGCTAATCTTCAAAATCCCTGCCACACAATAAACAGAGTGACAGAAAGGAAGGATGTATGAGATAAGTCGCCAGTAATGAAACTGGATGCCAAAAGGAGGGGACAGTATGTAATGAAGAGAGACCAGAGGGGACTGTTTAAAATAAGTTCAAGAACAAAGATAAAGCCCAAGGATGATGCTATCTGCAGGATTGCAGAAAGCATTTCAGCTATAGAATGGTTACAATCACTTAATCAGCCCGACTCCACCCAGCGCCGTCCCTGTCTTCCATCATATGCTATTTCCCCCCGCGCCAAACAGTCAATTTTCACCGCGTGTGTGTGTGAGCGCGCGCGTGTGTGTGGGCGACGTCCGACTAAAGGGGTTACGGAAAGCGTTGATGGCTCTGTCATAGTGGAGGGTGGCCTTGCATTATCAAAGCGCAGCACTTCAGTCAGTGCAGCGTGTGAGTCTTGCTGAGAGGGCGGCCGATCTGAAACGTGAAACAATGTATGCTGGGAGGGAAGGATTTCTAAATGTTTGTCCGTGGTCACGACCGGGTCAAACTAAAACCGGAGCATTTGCATCAAGTACTTAAGTGTAATCTTGAGGTTAAATTTTAATGTTACTTTGTACCACTACTCCACTAATCTCTATAAGCAACAGGACAAGATGTTCGCATCGGAAGCGTTCTGGTTTCCGTTTGTAGCCCGATTAGTGTTGACCAATCATGTCGGAGCAAGCTTTGGTTGAGTGCAGGTGAACGGTCCGTGTGGAGAGCAAAAGAGGCGGAACACACGGGCCAAAATGCAATCTGGGAACCCATCAGCTATTGCCTGATGACGACTGGACATTCTGTTGGTATAAATTGTGCTGGTAGACTAGCAACTTGTGAAACAATCCATTCACACACGTCATCTC
The DNA here is from genome assembly GCA_016806645.1 of Ophiodon elongatus. Classification (NCBI taxonomy): domain Eukaryota; kingdom Metazoa; phylum Chordata; class Actinopteri; order Perciformes; family Hexagrammidae; genus Ophiodon; species Ophiodon elongatus. The sequence continues at coordinate 283,534 of JACSYO010001629.1, forward strand.
TCAACGCCAACTGCTGTCTCGCATCTCAAGTCGCTGATCGGACCGTAAACAACGAGTCTTGGCCTGGTTATCTGCTGACTACAAAGGAATATAGCCCCTTGCTCCCAGAGGCTTATCCGTCATCAGACTGATAGCCGGTGGGCTAGGAGATTGCTACTCCACTACATTTCAAAGGCAAATATTGTACATTTTATAATATATATATATATATATGACAGCTGTAGTTACATGTTAACTTGGTGTTTAAGAATTTACACACAAAATGTAAAAGCAGCTTATAAAATTGTACAGATAAGAATAATCAAGTCTATAATTTCTTTTTTTTAAATCTATCTCCACTGTGCTCATGATGGCTTTGAGTTATTAGACTTTCAGTCCAACTCACAGGATTAATCTTAAATTTTAATAACACAAAGACATTCTTTTGTTGGAACAGTCTGTTTTCTCTATTTAATTAACTGCGTTTATACAAGGGAAATACTGATTTATGATTAATAAAGGCATTTTATTTGCACTTAAGAATGTAGTTCATTTTAAGTCTTGTTTCCTTTAATTTCATTCTGGTAGTTAAACGACTACCAGTCCCTGAATAAATATTCCTTGGGTACACTTACATAATGTTATATAGCACTCATATGGACAATTTGTCTTCGATAAAGTAAATTTTGCTGATGATACTTCTGTATTTCTACCTTAGGAAGACTGACTAGTACTTGTAAACTGAGTATTTTTAGTGGTATTTCCACCTTACTCAAGTAAGTGTGAGTTCAGATTTAAGACAAACAAGGAATGCTATAATATATTGATCTTATCAAGGTGTCAGACATAAAGTAACTAATGCTGATAAAACAGCTACACATATTATCTATTCAGTGGCTGAGCTCTCTCTAAACTTCCTCCCCATTCACTGTGATCCACCGCTGTACAGTACAGCACCGTCTCCCCAACAAGCTTATTTCCAAAAGCTGCCGAAGCTCTACTCAAATCCTCTAGATCCCGGTCCCTGCTGGGGCCGGACTGCCGGCCAAACTGAGATCCTCAGACAAAGACTGGCCCCAAACTCCTCTTGATTTGGACGGGCACCCGGCTGCCGTGCTCTGCAAACACCATAACACCATCTCTGCGCTCATTTGCGAGGCCTTTAGCTGTTCATGAGTTTGCGATTAGCAGCGCTTTGGTTTGATGGCAGCTCACCAGTTGTAAAAGTCGGCGTGGACAGTGGCCCCCCCTCTGAGAGAGGCTGGTAACTTGGCCTCTAATGCGCCGACCCCACATGTACCAGGCAGGGCCCAGCCACGGCTGCAGGGCCGGGCTCCAGTAACGATGCTCAGCGAGCAGTTTGAAAGATAATGACACCACAGACTGCACAAATGTTGAAAACCCATGTAAATATAGCGCCAGAATGGAAGATAAGACTGCAGGCATCCATCGCTGCTACCTGCATTGTTGTGTGCAATCATGGCCCACTGTAAATCACTTTCACATGGCAGTTCAGAACTGTTTCCAGAGCCGTTCTCAAGCTGTTCTGTTTCCCTTTTGTGAAAATGGTCCCCTGTTTTGAGTTGACCTTGATTCAGCAGGGTATCATCCATCAATGTTTGCGGATTTGTTACAGCACAGAGAATCACGGAAGGTGTAGTGGTAACTTCCAAGGCCACTTAGTCTGCTTGGATTGTCTTAGTTTTGACTTGTTTTCTATTTAAAGGGGACATGTCATGCTCATTTTCAGGTTCACACTTGAATTTGGGGTTTCTACTAGAACATGTTTACATGCTTTTCTGTTAAAAACAAAACTTTATTTTTCTCATACTGTCCGTCTGAACATACATGTATTCACCTTCTGTCTAAAACGCTCAGTTTTAGCGCCTGTCTCTTTAAGCCCACCTCTCGAAAAAGCACAGTCTGCTCTGATTGGTCAGCGTTTTCCGGTCTTCCACACCTGCGCTGTCACAGTCATCACAGCTTCACTTCAACCGGGGACCCAATGTGTGTGTGTCAACTACACCGAGTTTAGCAACACTTCTGCTGGTGACTGCATAGCTGAGACATCACAGCCTAGTTTAAAGGCACAGTTTCTGAATATGGACTGTGGATTTCTCTGTGAATTTAGCATTTTCTTTCATAATTTCGCAGTATTTATATAGCAACTCAACTTGCTTTTTTATCAAAAAGAGGCATCTCACTTACTACAATACGGGACTTTTAAATAAGTCTAACTTTCTCGTGAATTACACCAGTGTACTCACAAGCCCAGGCCCAGCGAGACCACTCTATTACCGACTTAACAGTCTATTCCTGTTAGCACGATGCTATGCTAAATAATTCCACTCTGTAAAAAGATTGCTTCACTCCACAAATTGAAACATACCTGTCACAAATCAAAAAAGTGCATACCTGCATTCTGGCGCACAAGGAAAGAATAATACCAAATGTAAACATTAATTTAGCATAATCCACTTATAACTTATTATTATTCAAAATATATGTAAAAGTGTTGCATGGATATGATGATGTAAAAACATTGTGTAACACACATATGTGCAATACACATATGTGCTTAAATGGCTGTCAGAAGTTAATTCAGATGCTCGGACTTAAAGGAAACTCATTTTAAAAGGGCAAATTATTCATTATGCTTGTATCACAACATGGAACACATTATGATCATTATAATAGAATATTAGTATATTATAATGTAAATAATATAGTATAGTGCTGAAATGATTAAACATACATTTCTGTGGAAAATAGTATGCATGTCATATTCCCAATTAGAAAGTGTAGCAGTAGATTTTTAAGAACCATAAAATGCTCCTTGCTCTTTTAGTTTTCAGTTAGTTACAATATAGTCATAATTAAAAATAAATTGTAATGTCTGTACTGCATACAATGTAATGTGTATGAACATTTTAATCCCCACTCCAACAGAGCCCTAACCGGGTTGCACAACATGTTCTTTTGAATAACAGGAATTAGAATGTGCATCTACATCCTGTACTGTCCATGTATCTGTAGACATATGCACAATACATGCACACACACACACACACACACACACACACACACACACACACACACACACACACACACACACACACACACACACACACACAGTTGTATTTTCATGACTTTTGTCAGAGACTAACGAAATAAAAAAGGGGTGTTGCATCAAAAGTATTTTATTAATCCATATTAGTCTATATAAGAATAAGAACCTTGCGTCCCATAGTTTTGGATTTGATCAAAGAGTTTTATAAATTCTTTAATCCGACAAACAAAATGTAGAAAGGTTCACATGTTTTAATGTGGTACAATATAAGTCGTCTTACAATAAGTGTAGGAATGTATAATGTTGTTATGCCTGGCATCATTACATTTTCGGTTGTCCATCTCTGTCCATCCACCTGTCCGTCTGTCCCATTCTTGTGAACGTGATATTTCAGAAACGCATGGAGGGGAGGAGGGGACTTCAAATTTGGCACAAACGTCCACCTGGACTTAAAGATGAACTGATCAGATATCAGTAGTCAAAGGTCAAGGTCACCATGACCTCACAAAAAAATATTCATATGCCTTTCATGCCAATTCCACACAAATGTCTGACAGGATAAAATGGTGAAGTGATGACATTTTGAACAGACATGGATGTAAACTGCAACTACCTGTTGGAGGCATGTTAGTCAGTAATTCTTGTTGGTATTTTAACTGAGATCCTACGGGACACTCCAACTCCAATGCGCAGAATACAATTTGTCTCTCAAAAACGTCCATTGAAAATGAGATATTAGTTGCCAGAAATGAATGAAGTTAGAGCGGGCCCAAAGCAGACAGGGGCAGTAGTTTGCCTGCACCAGTCAAATCTTGAATTAGCTGAAATCACATCTGGCATTTTATTTTATTTTCTCAACCATTCAAAGCAGTTGAGTCCTTTGCAATTTCCATAATGTGCATCTTAAACTGCAGAAAGGGTGTTTTACCGGTGAAAGAGATAATCAAAGTGTTTGACAGCGAGAGTGTGGGGTAAAACTCACAGAAGGCTGATGGTTGCTGTAACTGCGACAAAGACAAAGAGACTTCAGAGTTCACTGGCTGGACAAACGGCTAATGTCTCTGCTCAGCGTGGGCCAGAGCAGAGCATACGACTGTCGATCATGGTGTTTACAGCTAGTTAACAGCTCCTGGACTCAGTCTGTCAGGCTTTGAGGGAGGGGATTGGAGGCCAGACGCAGACTTCAGACTGTGTGTGTGTGTGTGCGCCATGAAGCTGGGGCCCTCTGATGCACCAGCTCCAGTAAGGACGCTGTCAGCAATAGTGTCCACATGCACTGCACCGCTAGCCACAAAGAAAAACCATTCAGGGGCTGCATGGCGACGAGCTTAGATTTATTTTTTAATGCCCCATATTGGGCCATCAAATATGTTAATGGCGTGTTAATAGCGGAACAGTTTGCCACAGCATGTGCTGCTGTTAAAAGAGAGAGAGCGGGGAAACGGGGGGGGGGGAAGTAACTCAAAATATGTCTCTCCAAATTTACAGTCACGTATTTGTTGGAAACGATGCGCCGGTGCACATTTCTGTTCCGTTATGTTCCACAGAAATACTCTACACATAGCATGCTCTATGCTATTAGGGATCCAAATCTCCTCGCTTATTCGGATGCTTGGGGAAAAAGAAGAGGTCTGCTGATTGTGTGAATGCCGCTTGATAGATCTTCAGAGCATGGGCCCAGTGGAATGTCTCCCCTCCTCTGTTTAAACAAAGCCTCAGATAAGATTTAAGGAGAATCCTTAAGGTGATCCAGCTGCCCTCCTCCAAGCTGCAGCAGGCACGGAGCCATAATGAAGACTGAGGGAAAAAGGGCTCAGAGACCCACCTCCAGAAGGCAGGGCTGCAGATGAATACATTCCCTCTCTCGTTTCCTTTACAGCTTATCCTCTCCAGGAGAGAGAGAGAGAGAGAGAGAGAGAGAGAGAGAGAGAGAGAGAGAGAGAGAGAGTCAAAGAGAGATGAGAGGAAGAGGGATGACTCTGTTTTAGTTTTGTCACACTCCTTACTATCGTCCTCCTGGTTTGTTTCAGGGGAAGCCGCTGCTGTTGTCCGTCCGTTTAATCACGACGCCCCTGTCATATCGCCGGCTTTTTTTTCTTTTTTTTTTTTTCTGTTTTGGATTTACATGTGAATTACTCGGGAGAGCAAATCATTTATGTGTCACATCCATTCCTTACAGCGCATTTCAATGATTACTCTGTGTTTTTGAGTTTTCTCAATTATTCCACGTCCCCTTCTCAACCCCCACCCCACCCTCTTTCTCACTGTGGGCAAGAAAATGCATTTTGCCTTTTAATTGCACACAAAACTCAAAACTGAAAAAAAATAAATAAAAAAAGTCAACTGCCCAATTGCATGAAGAAAAAAAAAAAAGCAGAGTATGCATATGAATGCATTTTTGACATACGCGCGATTACATTACATCAAAAGGATGTTTAACATTTTGTCACATTGCGCTGTAATTAATGCAAAACATATTTGTAAGAACAACATGAGGGGGGAAATGTATGAAATCATCATTCGGGTCCGATTCTGCATGTTGCTCGGGATAATCCAGAGAGAGAGAGAGAGAGGGGGAGAGAGAGGGAGGAAATAATTAGCAGAGAGAAGCGATTGCACTAATGAGAGGAGAATTTGACTAGGATACTTTACTTGACCCCCAGTGTTCCTTGGCTGTCCAAGAAAAAGAAAAAAAGGCTGATTTATAATTATACTCTGCAATGCACCATGAAATTGTTATTGTGGAATACCTTTTTGAAAATGTTATCAAACAATTACTTTAATTTTTTCCCCCTGGAAACTGTTGCACATGTCTACCAAAATGAGATGGTGGAAGCAGAGTCTCCTGCCTGTCATCCACTGCTGTTCATGCAGATGAGCTGGGTTTTGTGTGTGTGTGTGCGTGTGCGTGTGCGTGTGTGTGTGTGCGTGTGTGCGTGTGTGCGTGTGTGTGTGTGTGTGTGCTTCTTCCTCCCTTCCCCAGAGTCTCTGTTCCGAGGGATGCTGTGGCAAATAAAATAATACTCTGATAAAACTGAAATATTTTATGACAGAATGATAATCATTGCAAGCATACGTGCCACTGATATGGGGCTGTTGCGGTTGGGGTAGGAGAGGAAATAATCCTTTTTGTGGGCTTTAAAAAATGAATCTCAGTTGAATCACATCAGAGAGAAGAAAAAAAAAAAAAAAACTCAAAGACAGTTCCAAGATGAGCCAACTCCAGGAGAAAATGACCTCCTCGTTTTGGTGATAAAGTTCTAGCCAAAATATGATATCAGCCTGCGACGTGACTCATTAGAAATGTGTGTATGGCGCGGAGGCAGCTCTCCCTATCTGCCAGTGCCTGGCTCGCCGACTGATAAGAAGCAAATGCAAATGTCCTGATAAGAACTGAATGCAAATATTTATGATATGATATTCCCTGGGAATTATGTGCGGATAAAACAAAGTGTTATTTCCTTGTAATTCTTTCAGGTTTGCCAAAATGTCCTTTTTTTCTCTTTTTTTTTGCTTTCGGAATTTGCATTTCTTCAAAATTGATTGGGCCTGCGTATTATGTTAAGCTATTTGTTTGCTGAGGATGGTAATTAGTTACTGTAATTACAGCGATGACAGTTGCTAAATTGTTTTTAAAGCATTACAGTGTGTCTGTGCCAGAAGATTGCAGTACTTATTTTAGGATTTAAGCATTTGCTGGAAACACTCCAACTCTAAGGCCAAAGTGGGAATTTTTTTTGAACTACAAAGCAGCCATTTTCTAAGCAAAGACATTTTTTTTTTCGAAAATGTCTGTTAATTTGCACTAATTGCTGGTTTGACTGCGTTGTGCGGTTTCTTCTCCGATCAGGGACTTGTTACTGATAGGATGTCTTGGGGGATCAAAATGGGCTTGAAATAGTTTTTAATACAAGTGTTTGTTAGCTTTGTACGCTCATTGGAGTCACACTTTTAATGTTCTCTGTCACCCAAGAAACAAATTGTTGTTGAAGGCACATTTGTAATTGTGGTTTCCCAGTGTAGCCTATACAGGCTTTCAAGTTTGGTAAACATTAATTAGCGCGGACAGAGACAGTTGGGTGTTTTAGAGGATGTTTCATGTACGGCGGCGTAAACAGCCAACGTCTGAATCACACGGATCAGGATGGCCCGAGCTGCGTGTGCACATTCATAATGCGGCGAAACAAAAGCAAATCGGACATACTCCAGACCATAATGATAAATCATAACTCGTGATATGTTTCGGTTCAATCAGAGTCTCACTTGTACGCATTTGCAGCGCCACAACAGTTGTAGAGCAGCAACTAACTACATTCACATTGACAAAATGAAATCAGTGAATTTGTTTGTCAAAAAATGACTTAAACAACTAATTAATGCAAATTAATTTTCTGTTGATCGTCTAATTGATTGTTCAACTAATTGTTTCAGCTCTAAACTGCTCTCTATTATAGTGGAGCAGATTTTGCTGAAATAAATTAGGATTCCCAACCTCTCTGACCATTCCTAATATTTTAATTGACATTGATGCAACAAACTTAGACGTCGAGGTAATTACTGTGTGTCTCCGGAGCATGGACGACTATTGATCCCACCGTTTTGCAAACGGAGTGTACCACCGGTCCCACTTCTGGAGGACCCCCATGGGCAACAAGCCTAGTTTCCTTCTCAAGCATTATGCCGCAAGTGCATAATTGGATTTGCTATTAACATAATCGGACAGCGTGCGTGTTGACTTGGATATTCCCCCATGAGCTGCATTGCATCTTCTATAAACATAGAAGGAGATGGTGAACGTCCATCCTGGTCCCATGAGCTGGCCTTTTGTTTCTCTGACTTCAGCCCGACTGTAGCAGGAGGTTGTATACTTACACCGGCTTAAAGTGGAGAAAAAAAAAATGTATTTCTAATCAGAGAGAATTCTCCACAGCAGGGTCATAGACCTCTAGTAAAGAAAGCCGGAGATACAAACCTTGTGTATCACTCTATAACCGTCTTTAGAATGAATGGGCCGTGAAGCAAATTGTTGAAAAGAAACACTTACATGTGGTGTAGTAAACGAAGCAAACATAATGCTACAAATAGTTTCCTTGTGCGATTTATAGCCTTTGATGTTTGAAAGAAAAATCCAGCACCTCATCGCGAAGGAAAGAAACGCAGAAAGGAGGCGTTCGACCATGAGCAACGAGGTTCAGCAACAGCGCGAGGACTCTGTTTCTTGTTTCTTGTAGCAAAACGGAAACTCTACCTAAGAGATACAGATTTAAGAGGCGCATACAGAATAAAGCGAGGGAGAGGGACGGTGCAGATAGAAGCATGCAAGTCAAGCAGAAGCACAAGCGAACACATGCGGCTCTGTCTGTGAAAATTGCTCGCTATCCGAACAGAAATGTGGCCTTGGTTTATGGGGTGAATTCCCACGTTGTGTTTCTGTTGCATAAATATACCCAGCACCCCACAAACCCGGCTCTGACATGCACGCACGCACGCACGCACGCACGCACGCACGCACGCACGCACACACGCACGCACGCACACGCACACACACAGCATCCATATTAGATGCACCCGCTAGTTACTTCTTAATTAACACCTACTGCAGCCATAATAATAGAATCGCTTTCCCCCCTTTCTGAAATCCCTTTGAAATTACGCAGGATTAAGGAAAGTTGGTTGCTAAATTGGTGTGTGCATCTGTAATTTAATTGCATCTGAGGCCATTAATTAATAAGGTGCCTCCTTTAATAGTTAATGTATAATTGCTATTAATTAACAGCCTGTCTTGATAAAGTGTCACCAAAATCAAACAAAAACAATTAGCTTTTTGAGGTAAGTGTCTTTTAAAAGCCTCATTATTAGCACTAGAGGTAATATACAGTAGTTAGAATGATAAAGAAGCCTGCGTAGATTTTAATTTGGATGGGGAGAGAGGTGGGGGGGGGACAGAAAAAACCCACAGTTGACATCCATAAGGGAATTACCATGCCGTAATTAAGGGATAAGCTCATTGTAACATGATAAATAATGCAGTGAATCTGTCCCCTCCAGTTAGGTTGTCTCCTCTTTTTACTAGGATGGACTTTAATTCCACGTCTTGTGTTGTACTGGAGCATATTTAGGTCCATTTAGCGTCTCATCGGTGTGGTGAAGATTGAATGCACTATCGGGACTACTAGCTTTTAAGGCAAATGTGTACTTTTCGGACTTGGATTTGGGCATTTGAAGATATGTGTCCCCTGTAAATCTCCGCTGCTCTCGCTTCTGGATAAAACGCAGTCACGTGAAGTCCCCGTATTTGGGTCTCCCTTGATGGCGGCGTCACACGGAGTAAACAGAACAAGTAATAACTCAGACAACAGGTACAAGTGTGACCAATCTTTTACGTACTCCTTGTGACTAGCAAGGGTTCGTGTTTGAACCAAAGTCTCCCTGAGGCGCACTCAGGCAAGAAATAGCACCAAAACAATACGTTTGTTTTGTTCATCTTATCTGGTATAAATCAATAGGTTGTGGTTTTTAGCCAAGATTTAAGAGCGGGGCGGTCGCCGGTGCAAAATGAATTGGGTGCCAGGCTGAGAAGCATAAACACACTTCTGGAGCGCGGAACTTTAAACAAACCCGACTGTTATTTGCGGTGCCATATTACCATGAATACAAATGACGGCGTGACCTCAATTTTCTGCACTGTGTGAGAGTGCTGAGGAAACCAACGGTTTTAAGTGCTGTTCCATCCCAAAGTGCTTGTTTGGTCTCAGTTTCACTCCTATCACAAAGTCAACAATCACGCTGTTCAGTATTGAATTGGTAGGAATAATATTCAGGGTCCCTGTCCACGGGCAACCATTATAAGAACCCTGCAATACGGTTTGTTGACATACATCCCCAAACATACACACGGCAAGTCAAGCCTGTTTTAGCCTCTATTTAATGAGGCATAGGCAACCGAAAAGAACCGGCAGTGTAGCAAACTGTTAGCCTAAGAAGTCACTTTCACCTCGGTTCACTGTGGAGAGAGGAGCTCCAATCCACTCGCTGAACAATTACAGCATATTAGCTACATGTCAGTCAGACCTTTTTGGTGCCGATACATCTCCATTTATTTCCTCTCTACGTTTATCCTCTCCGTGCTAACCAGCCTCCTCTGCTCTCCTCTCCCCAGACGGGCGGGGATGTGCAGGGGAGTCCACAGGGAGCCGAGGAATATTTCACTCCGCCAGTGAGGCACCCGGTGGGAATAGGGGTTGAAACTGTGCGAGTGTGTATCTCATTAGTTCAGTTATGTAATTTGGAGCACTGATAATCCTCCAGGACTGCCACGTCGCACACCTCAGAAACAAGAGTCAGAGTCGTCAACATGCAGCCAAGTAAAGACTAAGCTGCTAATTGCTGGGTGTGCTAATGCGACTGGTAATGTGAGCCATAGTCCTCTACGGTATTAAGGGTAAACACGTGGTACAGTGGGTGAATGAAATGCTGCAGGTCTAGGTAATCAATTCTGGAAGTAAGAGAAGCAAAGATTTGCAAGAAATGCAAATGTGTGTGAAATAATTTAGCATTTGTAATCATACTTGTAAACTGTAGTTCAAGAACTGTAAGCATCTCAGGAGTTGATGGAGAGTTCTGTTTTTGATTGGGGAACTGTTGTTTTTAAGTGCCGACGCCGAAATTGTCAGACAAATTAAAAAAAACGGCAAGAGACTCCATTGTTTATGAATCAAATTATGAACCTAGACCACACAGAGTATTTCTAGTATGAGAACGCGTCTGACAATCTCCTGTTGTGTGCTAACTGTGTGAAAGGGCAACTCCGGACAATGTCCTGACCTGATACTACAGATATTAAGTTCAAATGAGAAAACAGCTTCAAGGTACAGTTCACCCGAAAACAGGGGTCACTAATAGGCGGACCGTAGTCCAGGTCCGGACCCAGACGCCGTTGTTAGGTTAGGTTAGGTTACTTTTATTTGTACCCGCAGGTAGACTTGGTTTGCAATAGAAAGCGAGGCATCTATCTCGACACACATTACAATCAGCACAGACAACAAGACAAACATGATAAAAGTACACAGCTGGACCCTGACTTAAAACTGATAGATAATTGAGAATTATTACATTGCTTTCTGTTTTATTTTTGAATCCAGTCCTTTCAATCCAGTACATTTTACTTGAAATGAGAGAAGATCATTTATTTATTATTCGAGTATGTTCCATCCCATTCCATTATCCACTTGTCCTATTCAGGGTCGCGGGGAGACTGGGCGAAGGCACACATTGGGTTCGCCAGTTTATCTCAGGGCACACATAGAGACAGACAACCATTCACGCTCACATTCACAGCTACAGCCAACCAACTAACCTTAAGCCTAAACTGCATGTCTTTGGGCTGTGGGAGGAAGCCGGAAAACCCAGAGGGAACCCACACTGCCACGGGGAGAAGGTGCCAATTCCACACAGAAGGACCGTCCAACCCGGGATTGGGGATTGAACTCTGGCCCCTCTTGCTGTGAGGTGACATTAATAGCTACTACACCACCGTGCACTTATTTGAGTATGTATTATTTATGATTCATCTGGTTCAATTTGAAAACTGATAATAAATATTGTTTGTATAATATTGTATTCAATTGAACTTTCTATATTTGAAATAATAGTCAGTAGTTGACTACATACAGACGTTAATACAGCCGCTAGGCTAATTCAATATGGGACTAAATCCCATAGTTAGACATTATTGTGATGTTCCGGACCTTTGCATGAGGAAATTCTCTCGAACTGGACCTCGTTGAATTTTAATTGAATACCCCTGCCCTAAAATCAAAACACATTTTCCAAGGCCGTAGAAATGTCTGTCTTCTCTCTAATATAATGGGACTATATGGCACTCAACAGCAGTGTCTCTTTCTGGAAATCATGACCTGGTTACTCAAGATAATCCACAGACCTTGTTGTTAGCAGTTTCATGTAAGAACTATAGTTTCTAGTCAGATGTTTTAGAACAAAAGCCCTCCCACCTATAGAATTTTCAAATGTATGTTTTTTGTGCGCTTTGAACAGCACAAGTCGAGTGCCATACTTTCCCATTATAATGGAGAGAAGACAGGCTTTTTCACGGACGATATTTAAATTAGGCAACTCACACCGGAACAATCTAGATTGATAAATAGCACTACAGGTAAGACAAATATATTCTAGATTTTTCGGCGAGCTCTCCATTTAAGCCCTTTCCCACCCTTTCCCACCCTTCGTACACCCACAATTATTTTTAGCTGATTAGTCTCCCTCTCATGACTGTGTGGAGGTGCACACACTATGCTTGATTGACATCTCCCTGATTCTCTTTTTAGTTCTACTTGGGGTGGGGCAGGTTACTTGGGGTGGGGCAGGTTACGCCATTATCATTCTTTTTAAGTGTATATATTTTGGTGACCTCATCAAACTCCCATTACAGCTCCATCCGAGTTCACCACAAGCAAAGCGAGGTCTAATCAGCCCAAATTGAAAACACCTGAGTGGGTGTGCAGGGCCTTTAAATAAATAGTTTAGTCAGTTAACTTTGACCCTGCGCTACTTGAGCCTGGTCTGCTGCACTCAGAACTGCTGGTTTTCATTCTGGCCAGCTAATCAGTGAGTGATGTACAGCTGGAGCAGCGGGTGAATGCAATTAGCTAGCTGGTGGGACGGATGCGCAATCGGAGGAACCCTGCACAAATCATAGTCGCAACGTTTTACCCAAATCTTAAACCCATGGTCACTGAGTAGAATTTATATGATTGTTAACATCCCTGAAATCAATTTAAAGGTAATTTGTGTTTGTTGAAAAATGAGACCACCCCAGTTAAAATTGGTAGCGGTCAGCCCTTTCGTTTCAAGGTTGTAAAATTGTACACCTAATGGTTTTAACCAAAACTTTACCATCCTAAATTACATGCTAGCTAAAATTCCACATATAGAACGCACAAAAATAAATAATTTTTTTATTTATTTGTGTTATTCATTGAATGACATTATTGTGTGGTTCAGAATCTACAAATCATTTCCGAGTTGGATAAACTGGCACATGTAAACACATGTGCATAGGCTAGCTATTTAAAGCAAACATGGTGTTTGGACTTTTGTTCCGAAACATTTTACTAGTTTTGATTCAATCACCTGGACCGAACCAGCTCAAAAAGTCCAATAAATATATGATGGTCATTTCGATTGTGAGGCAGTTAAAATTGCATTTATTGCACCTTTAAGCTGCAGCAAGGATAAATCGCCGTGGCGAGTGACGGTTCACTGGCTGAGTGGGCGAAGGCTTCAACACTTGACCCTCTTCTTGGGATCACCGCGGGGCCTCGGCCTCAACCCAACCTGGAGCAGGGAAAGAGGAAGGGCAGAAAAAGGTGTCAGTATCATGTAGTGTGACATGCCATGTCCAATAACAACGAACAACATAACATCATTTAACCTTTACAACACTTGTATTGATCCATCTGGTTGTTATCACGCCGCGATCACAGCTCGGGGCTCGGCTCAGCTCAGCTTCAGGGGGCTGTTTGAATCCACTCGGCAATATTACCGGTAGACAAAGAGATCCAGGCCTTCTGTTTTTTTTTTTTTTAACCCTGTCCTTGGATCATCCTTTTCCCCAGCCCACTTTGTCTGTGGAACAGTGGGAAGATGTGTCACTGGCTGTTTCCTTGCGATGACTAAATATACAATGGTTGGTATGAGATATAATCTTGGCACAGTGGAGTAAAATGATTAAGAAAAAACGCCCACACAATCCCCTTGGTGATTTTCCAATGATGCAATAAGAGTCACCATACTCATTCTGAGCATGTAAATATGAGGGTTTTTGTGTTTTGTTTTTTCTGGGAAGATATGATTCACAATAACTTAATCAAGTGTTTTTTTAGTTTCTTTATTATTTTGTCTTTATTAACATATTCCAATAATAGATGCAGCATCAAAGTGCATATTAATGACCATGCTCATTGATATTCACTCCCTTTACCTGTTTGAAAAAAAATAAAGATGTACCGTGGATTTAAAGTAGAGCAAGAAGCGTTGAATACTTTGAAGAAGTACAAAATTATGATATGAACTATACAGTTGAGAGAAGTTGACTCCCTCCCTCAGGAGACATGCACCCAGATGGATTCACATACACCCAGATGGCCCGAGTTGACAGTCTGTTCTATCTAAAGCTGTTGCTCAACATTTCACCTTATTGGGTATATCTTTCACTTGTAGACTAGGAAATCTGAGGTCTACACCACATGAATGAATGCTTTGTCGATGCTCATGTACGGAGTTGTGTAATCATGACTGTAATCTTAAAAGAAGGAAGATAATTGGTAATGAAATTCCTTTCATTAAACACGTAAACAGTGGCTTTAGTTGTACTGATACTGACAACAGCAACTATCACGAGAAAAACAATATTGTCTTATGACAATTTACTTTTTGCTAAATCACCTGTCCATAAACAAAAACACAATAAAAAGAAGTTTGGTTGTCTGCTCTAATGTAAGCTGCAATTGTTAGCATGTACAGCTAGCTAGCGCACCACCTGCATAAGTAAGTTAGCTTAACTTCTTGTAATGTTGAAAGATTTAAAAACATGTCCGGAATAAAAGAATGGCACATAAAAAGTGATGATAATGATGTATAGCATCCCTAAAAAGTCATAGTATCTCAAGAAGTCATAAAGTCATAGTATGTCAAGCTAGAAAAATTTAGAAGTTCAACGAACTCATGGTGCTAACGTTAATGAACTAACTAGTTGTCAATTCAGCTGACAAAATTGATGGACACCAGAAACTGTAGAAATGGGGAGATTTGTCTGCCTCTGTCTGAAATCAAGGACCCATTGTTTTGGAAATGTATAAGTGCTTTGAGTGGTAAACCTGCCACCATTATTGTAAACTGCATACTGAATGTGCCATGCGAGGATAGTCTCTGGCGTAACTGAGGGAGGCGGGGCTCAGAGAATGCTCTGTTACAATAGTTGCTATGGTTAAAGTGTTTTTGGTTGCAGTTGAGATTTGAATTATTTGATGATGGCTTTATTCATCCCAACAAATACTAAAGGCAAATGTTCACAGGCAAGAAAAATAGGTCCAAGCAGCATCTTGTGTGTAGACTATAGTCAAACCTCTTCCAATTAATAACAGAAAGACACCAATGAGCATTAAAAGAGCACAATGACAAAGCCAGTTATCAAATTTGCCGTAAACGCTGATAATAGATATGTATGCTAAGGAAAAGGGTGCTTTAATAGAGTTTTTAACTGTAGATCTAGAATAGAAAATTGGACATACATTCTAATTGAATACCTGGTTGAAAATGCACCGAGCACACCGTTATAAATCATCTGGAATCAGTTTTCTCGAACTCCTCTCTCCCTCTCACCCACTTTACAAACACAGAGCAAGGCTTTTTCAGCCTCTGATAAGTGTTAATAAATTACCTGAATTTGAAAATTAATGGCTAGCCGCCTGCTTCAGGGAGATATCATTGTGTTTCATGAATATTTTGATTTTGTGATTAGATCAAAATGCTGTGAATTCCTAAACAGCCCCCGTGCCCAAGCTCCACTGATCATAAACTCTTCCCTTCTTAAAAAAAAAAAAAAATCCATTCCATGCAAATGTGCTGATATGGAATAATTAAAATGAGTTTTGCCAGTATTTTTCTGCAGTAACATTTGCATGACTTTAGATCTCGCCCGACTGATCTGCTCCAAGCTGAGGGGGGAAAATGTATGTTTTTGTGCGGCTCCCCCCAAAATTTACCTTGCCAGGCGAGATAATGGCTTATATTGTGATGTTAAAGAGGCTTGTATTTACAAAAAGAAACAAAGGCGAGCCGGTTGCCAGTCCTGGAGGACATTGATTAGGCTCTTCCTGTCATTTCCTATTCACACACTGTATCAGTGGCATTCCAGCTCATCTGCTTTTGTGCACGATAGGGATCAAATAGATTTCCGCACATTGTCACAACGTTCACAGGTACGGGAATGTGAGGGGGGGCAGGGGTGGGGGGGCTGGGTGGGAGGGTTGCGGGGGGGCGTGAATAGCCGTGCAAACTTTGACTTAATAGCATATTCTCTCTCTCTCTCTCTCTCTCTCTCTCTCTCTCTCTCTCTCTCTCTCTCTCTCTCATCATTACTGCTCAGAAATATCATTACTGCGAGAGCACATGCCCACAATCACATACCAAGACACACATAGACAGAAGGTACACAATTAAATAATTTATCTCACGTCTCTCCGAGAGAAAAAAACAAAACAGTTGTATTACGCTCCTGCCACAACCAAAGTATCATGTGCGGCATTCGTATTTTTGTTTGGATAAATTTTTCTTTTTCTCTGCTGTTGGCACTTTTTACGCTCTCTAGTTGGCACACATGAATGTGTGTGGTGCAAGAAAACATATACTCCATGTGAAGTTGTGCGACTTCAGATCTTAGTTAGCCAAAGTGTGCTTTCAAATATAGAGGGATGCTGGTGGCTGCATGTGTTTGTTTGTGTGTGAGGGAGAGAGGTGGGGGGATGTGAGTGTGTCTGTGTGTGTGTATGTGCATGTGCACAAGTGTGTGTGCCCGGCAGCTGCACGGGGCCCCAGGGACGGGCCTGTGTAGATTGGGTCTCCTCAACCCACAGCTCATTAGTGGAGAGTGAAAGGAATCCACACAGATGGCTGTCAACGTTCAAAAAAGTCTGCATGCGTGAGACATGTCAATTGAGGTTTAAGTTCCTTCTGCTCATTTCTGTGACATTGCAGTATTCAAGCGATATTTGTTTATTCTACCCAAAAAGTACAAAAACACAGAAGCCTGGTGACATCTGAAAATGTGTTTTCTAATGAGCGCTCAGACTACTGAACAGGAGCCTGCACTTGTCATTCATCACCACAAATTACTCGTTCTAACTTGACATGTTTTCAGTGCTACAGATGACGGGCTTGTCTGTTCTGCAAACATCGAGAACGGTCCGCGTTTAAACTGGAAATGTGGCGTAGGAACAGTCCGGCGAGACGCAGCGGAAAAATCAATTAGATTGTTTACCTGTCAAAGTTGGAATGGAGGCCGCGCCTCTGTAGCAGTCGCTCATCATTTTCACTCCAGCGCTGTCACCTGCTCTCCTCCTGTTATTCAATTAATGCAATTGAACACACAGTTGTGATACGAGAGCCGGTTTTTACAGCGGGGGTTTGTTTGACCGCGCTCGCTCTCATAATATGGTTTACTGTACACCGTATGGAAACCTGCCCCTTGAACCCTATGACAAGTAAAAAGGTTTTAACTGGCAGGATAAAAGCACTTTAACATGTTAGATGTTTTCTGCTAATAACATAGACCAGCAGCAAACACAAAATGCATACAACTTCAAAAGGAAACCCTGCATACTTTAACTCACATATGCACTTGTAATTCAAATTAACCCTGTATTCTGACATATCTGGTACTGAAAAACGAAAAGGTTAACCGTACATGTTTTCACTAACAGAGATGTAGTGATACTTGAGGTCATGGTGAGGGAAACATACAGTAGCTGTAGGAAACTATTAGATCTGTCATAAAATCTCCAGCCGGCAGCAAAATGTATAACAGCTGTTTTTTGACAACAACTCACGTCAGGTACGCGGCGAAAACCAACTTATAGAACAAACTGTTTGCGGATTAGGGATGACGTTTAAGAAAAAAAAAAAATTGTTGAGGGAGAAGTTTACTTGCTCATTCACTGGAGTGTGGATTAAAAAGTTACTCTCGACCAGAGATGCCACTTTTCAGTAATTGTACATAACAGC
Organism: Ophiodon elongatus; assembly: GCA_016806645.1. Classification (NCBI taxonomy): domain Eukaryota; kingdom Metazoa; phylum Chordata; class Actinopteri; order Perciformes; family Hexagrammidae; genus Ophiodon; species Ophiodon elongatus. The sequence continues at coordinate 301,382 of JACSYO010001629.1, forward strand.
AATCTGAACACCACTTGAGCTGACCTACTTCTGGGGCTCAGAAACTTTTTATCCTGCAGCCAAGTCTAAAAATAACCCCCCGTGGCCAGTTTTAGATTCATCTCAATGGTAACCCTGACAGTTTTACAGAGTGCCAGTGACAGAGTCCTGTTAAGCAGCAGCAGTCTGCAACAGCTTAGACGCTTGTTCGCCGCATCACTGGACTCTCCTTTCACTCCACACGAAAGCCTCCACTTGGAAATGAGCGCACAATTAAACGCCATAAGTTGAACATGCATTCTCAGTGCTAAACACGCCGAGTACAATATCACCATGTTATGCAACTGTGAGCTCAATAACTTGCAACACACAAATCACAGCAGTGCAACTCGGCTGAGAACGCAGAATCTTTGCATTTCCTGGTTTGGCTTCGGTTGCTTATTGAGCTTTGTGCGGAAGATCAATGTGAAGTGGCTCCCCCTTTAATCATTCACTGTGAATGGCAGTAAAAAATGATTCTGTGAACACAAATTGGCTTCATGTCCAAGCGGAAATCACATGGAGTTTTTGTGTTCTCTTTTCTTTCCCTCCTTTTCTTTTTCTTTATTCTTTTTTTTTTTTCCTCGGCATTGTGCAGACATTCCCTCTCTCGCCGTACGCATCGCCCCTTTAAGATGATTTGGAATTAGGGGGGCTTTTCATACAGCACATATTATGTAGCTTGGTGGGACTCCATTAGCCTCAATCAAAGAGGACAGCAGCCTGCGTGGAGCCACACAATAATGTGGCAGCCTGTGTTTCAGCAAATAAATAACAAATCCGCCGCTTACTGTACCAGCCAATGCAAACTAACTAATTAAAAGATGAAAGGGGGAGGGGGGGCGATGTCTTCCCAGCAGTTTGAGGATGCTTTTTTTTTTTTTTTTTTTTTTTTTCTAGAATGGTAACACTGGAGTCTTGAATACTTGGCCAAAATGAGTGTGACGCAAATAAGGATCTAGAGCAACTAACAGCGTCGATTTTTAGGCGAACAAGGGGGTGCCCGACCATAATCTGCTGCTTGTGGAGAGAGTGCAATTAGGGCCAAAATGTTGTCCCCGAGCTGACACTGGCCTCTGGGAAGACAAAACTGGCTCTTTTTTTCTTTTTTCTCCGTTGAATCCATGGTCCCCTTCCACTCACCACCTCCTCTCCTCCAGTGTTCCTTCTCTCCTCTCGGAGCATCTTGGGAGCGTTGAGCTCAGACAGCGGGATTAGTCAAGGATCCATCTTGAGACGCAGATAATGTTTTTTGCGCGCAGACTCCCCTGCTCTCCGCTGGCTTCTGCTTCGCTGATTAGAACTCAAAACTCCACCAGAAATGGCTATTTGTTCTTAAGCTGTTTTTTTTTTCTTCCTTTCTTTCTCCCCCTCCCTTTGTTGAGCTGTTTTTGTCAGCCATCCCTCTAATTCAGCGCAATAACGAGTCACAAGTAGGTCAAGACAATGCTGCAGCCTCCGAGCGGACTGACAGCAACATGGAAGAGCCACAGGGCTGTTTAAATATGCCCTCTGGTCTTTCCCTCTCGCACTGTCTAAACGGCTGAAAGTGGGTGGTGTTGCTCCAAGTTTTCTTCCTCCACAATGCAAACCAATTTCAGGGTTTGTTTGAGTAGCAGCGCCTTTACCTAACACGAACAACTTTCTTTTTTTTTTTTTTACCCCAGCACTCCGAGTAGCATAAGTTCAGTGCACTGTTCCCCGATGGCGTCGGAGTAACACACACCTGAACAGTTGTGCACTTGTAGTTGTGTGTGTGTGTGTGTGTGTGTGTGTGTGTGTGTGTGTGTGTGTGTGTGTGTGTGTGTGTGTGTGTGTGTGTGCTCGCTGCCTCACCTGTCTGTCATCGTGAGTGACAGGGGAAGTGGGGGGGCGTTCAGGAGCCCAGCAGCTGGCTTCACACCTGCACAATCGCACATGCACGTCCATTTGGGGACCATGGCGTTCCCTCCTTCCCTGTTGGCATGCAGTGGCACTTTACAAATAATTCATTTGTTCACTCTTGTTTTGTCGTTGAAATAATTTATATTTGAGACTGCAAAGATAGAAATATACTGGGTAAAAAGAAGCTAACACAGTCACACGTGACTAGTGACTTGTCTCTGCTACTCGTCACGTGAAGTGCTTAAGTAAAGCAGTGAAGATAAAGCACACTACATACATTTAAAGAGGCAGGTTTTTGGCCTGTTTAGTCCCCACTTAAACTCTCACAAGTATTTAAATCAAGCAAGTTGACATTTAAATATTAATAGTCTCCACTTGCGCACATGAAACAATTACATGTTTTGTGTGATTGTCAAGAGGGGTGAAAAAGAGCCTCAGTTTCCGATTACACACACACACACACACACACACACACACACACACACACACACACACACACACACACACACACACACACACAAATTCACAGCGCAGAAGCAGGGCCCGAGCAAATTTAATTTAGAGACATTCTCTCCTTCCCTCCACATCCTGGGCTTTTAAGACACTGAAGTGACTGTTCTCCGCCCGTGTAAAAGAACCCCATTATCAAAGCATTAAGATATGATTAAACTGACATTTTCTTAAGAAAACGAAAAGAGTTGGGAATAAAGGGAAGGAGAGAACTACATATTCCAGATCTTATCAGGAGGTAGGGAGGCGGGGAGGGGGGTGTACATACTGATCTTTGAAGGAGCTTATTACAGAGCAAGCTAAGAAGACAAGCACAGTGGTGTACTGATCAGAGGTATGCAAGCCAAATGCACCTGCTAGATTTCACTATCATTCACAGAGTGTCAGTCAGTGTTGAGGCCCCTGACTGACGCTGGTGCAACCTGAACGCTTCTGGGGGCACGCTGCAAAAAATATCCAGCTTAAGAAGCCATGCCGTCCAGCACTGAGTCGAGAAGAAGAGCTGATAACAGCCTCCCATTAGGATGAAATCATTTCACTTGTTAACAGTGTCGTTTTGAAGTATTGTCACTTTGTAGAAAACTGGCAAATGCCAGTCAGGACTGTGGAATTATAAGGTATCAGCAGTATGGGTGCTTTTTATATATATTGAGTTTTCACATTATGGATAATAAAACTGATAAAGTTGTCTTTTATTTGGTAAACATATCAGATGTATTTTAATGTACTCTAAATGTATGACATTCTATCACATTTTGTATGGGGTTGTCTATACAGGGATTTCTGATAGAAGCTTCTTATTCTGAGTACACATTTTTGCTTGCAATTACAAGGTCCTTACTTAACACAAAGCACTGACTTTGTTGAATGAAGTAGACCTAACATAACACCCATACATTATTTACGATACAATTCAATACATTCTACAAACAATACAATTAGGGTTGCCAACTTTCTCAGTACTGCATAATGGACAGTGGCACGCCACTTTTTGTCCATGGCATGTTGCCTCGGCAGTCTGGGTATGGTGTAATGTGAATATTCTTATTCAATTAGTAATAGTCTATAATAGTAGTCTATAATAGTAGTTTATAGCTTTACTAAAATTGACACTAAGACACAAACCCTGTTGCATCACAGAATAGGCTTACAAAACTGTTCAGCAACTGGCACTTATAACCAAATGTTGGCCTCCGTTGCTGCGATCTCTTAGGTAATCACTCAAAATTATTTCATAACTTGAGATAGTAGTACTGACATTAATTCACTGAAAATAACAGTTAATATAACATTAATTCTTGCTAACAAACAATAGCGCAAGCTGTGTAGCCTATTGTATATTAGCAAGCAATCTTTCTTGGGTGGTAGACAATGGTACAAATGAGCTTTTCAACAAGTTCAAAAAAGATGCCTGAACTAGTTTGTATCAGTGTCAATGTTTTCAATAAATTCATTGATTTGAGGTTTCAAAACTTTGAGCAACATTTCATCAGCTCCTTTAACCCCAGTCTTAGAGCAGTGAGGTGACTCAGTAAAAAATCACTTGATTGGTCCTCCTGTATAGATACCGAGGACTGATTGGTGTTTTGCAGGTGGAGCCTTATAGAGCTACGTCTGGGAATGACTTTGGAGGTAGTACCTTTTTTTTTTCAACATAATTGACCCTTTGATAAGCCCCGCCCCCCGCTGCTATGCTGTCAAGTTGTCAGAGCTACTGTGGAGCCTACACTATCACTAACTGACACTCCCAGAGGAAATTTTATTTTCATTTTTGGAAAAAAACAAAAAGCCCCAAAAGAAGTTCAAACGTGTGTTAATGATGTGCTAATGTACTGTGCTAATCTTAGCTACACAGGTTTTTTACATAGAAACGTAACGTTTTAGAAAATGTATATCTCCCTCCAAACTCTCCGGGTAACGAGTATTATCGTTTAATGATGACTAGCTCGAAATCCTCAAAACAGCCATGTAAATACCTCAAGTTTTACAACACACAGTATCTTCATCACTCTGATATTGTCAAGAAAAGATGATTTGTATTACAAACCGGTGAGCTCGTCATCCTTACTGCCAAAGCTGTCGCTTTATGTTATTCATCATGGGATTTTAGAATCAGGACTACACTAAATCACTTGTTAAGATGGACATTTTTTGCAGTGCTGACCAGGGAGTGGAAGCGGCACCCCCTTCTATTTGTCTTTCATCGTCCCCACAGACAAAATAAAGCCTACAGTAGATACGGGGCTTGGGGGTGGTGTGCACGAATGTCAGGATTTTCTTCTGAGGCTCCCAACTGAAGCCGAGGTATGCTCAGCATGTGATGTGAAATCTGTGTAATTTTTTGAAAGGCATCACACAATCAGGAGGAGTCAAAAGCTTTCTGGCAGTAATTGCCTTTTGGCCACAGACAGGATGTACAACACTTTGCAATCTTTCCCTGCAGAGATTTCTAACAAATAAACCCAAGGATGAACTCTGTTCTATCTGTGCTGCTGGAATTTGCAGTTGTCTCTCTGTATTTACATATTAACCGAGTCACTGTGCTGTGGATTTCAAAGCACAATTTAACTAATAAGCTATCCACCATGCATCATCTTCTTAAGTCCAAAATGAAGCCAAGAAGAAAGGCTTTTAAAAGTACCAGAAGTTTTTTTTTTTTTTTTTTTTTTTTTTTTTTATTTATATATATGGGCAAAGTCTTGAGTGGATTTGACTGGCTCGATAACATTTGTGTTTTTAGATTTCACCATCCAAGAGGAGGCTGGAAATGGAATCTTTATGTACTGTACAGCTATACGCTTGATGTGGAGCCAGCTGCCATGTCGCGCGAGGAAAACAAGCAATATACTGTCAAAAGATCTGAACCGAGATATAACAGAGACATTTTGATTTATAGTCTGATCAGCTCCCTTCTGCGTGAGCTGCATGATACACTCTCGCTCACTCTCCTTTTAATTATCACATCTCTTTCCTCTCCCGGAGCCCACTTTCAATTTTCTTTTTTTGTTCTTTCGCACAGCCTTTATTTCTCTCTTTTTCTCACTGCTTCAACTTTTTTTTTTTTGCCGAACCACACCCCACCTCTTAAAACCCAGCGGATGCTCTCATCGGGGGTCTGGTTTGAGCCGTATCGTCATCAAACACTGGGACAGTAAGTAATCAAAAGGAATCAGTGAGCAACATAACATAAAGCAAAAGCCCCCCTTCCAAGACTCTCTCTCCTCCCTTGTCAACCCTGTCTCCCACAAAATGACCTTCCCATACAACCAAACTACACTCTCAATTACATTTATACGGAGAACATATTTTATTTAGGATTACGGTTGCGGTTTGAAACAGTTTAAAACAGGTGGTTAACGTTGTAAATTGAAACAAAACAAAAAACACCACATAACCACTTGGTTAGGGTTCAGCATTAAAACTATAATTTATGTTTAAGAGACAAAACTACTACTTGGTTATGTTAAGGCAGCAAAAGTACTTCACACGGGACACAAACTGGAATCTCCAGATTTTTTTGTGTTTGTTTATTTTGACCCGTCCACTTCCTCCCTACGCGTATACTTCCGTGGGTTCATTTGAAACTTATTTGTGATACCTCAAAAGCAAACGTTATTCAACAACAAAAAAACATTTCCCTCGAAATGTTATTCACAATGCAGTTTCGTTGTATAGGAACGTCATTGTTTCACAGTTTGGTGGGAAGTGAGGGGAAAGGAGGGAGGCGGGAAATAAAATGTGCATCGGTGTATTGAGTGGCTCGACGTGTAGCGTTGTTGCTGATTTCCACAGCTTCACTCAACACACTCCTGCTGAGTTAATAATCCTGACCTCTGCTTAATTAAAATAACAGACCATCCTCCACTGAGAAAAAAAAGAAGCAGTTTGAGAATTATTCTAACTAATCACTAATTAAGATTTAGCACAAAAAAAAAAAAACAACAAGAAGAAACCTGTCGAGGAAGAAGTATCTATTTTTAGAGCATGTTCCGAGAAAGGAGCAGCTGCGTGTGGACACTCAGTCTTCAACCAAAGAGGAGCTAGTTCCTCTTGAGGGAGCAGTGTTACTGCTGCTCCAGTAAACTAAGAGAAATGGAGTCAAACTGGTGCACATGACGCTGTATGACAATTAGCATAACTGTGGCGCAGAAACAAATCCCTTAAAACGAACCAACCCAACAAGAAAATAATCACATTTACAAGTGCTTATTTAGGATCTGAGGGTAATGCACCCCTTTCTGAAGACAGAGTCACAGCGTTGCTTCCTTAATTGCTCATTTTGTAGTGTTTGCTCTTTTGACTGAGTGAGGTGAACGGGGCCAGAGACACAGTCACAACAAAATGATTGTGCTGTAATAACTGCGTCTTTTCTCTAGTCTCGAATCTTGGCCCCTGCTGCCGTGAGGGCTGTAATTCTGCAGCAAGGAGCGTTAAGAGGATATCATTATCATGTGTTTTTCGAGTAAGCTGCAGTTTTTGGTTAAATATAGTGGCGTTTTTTTTTTTTTGTTTCCTCTCCTTTTCAGTTTTGCATTAAAGCTGGGTCAAGCCGACCCCTCCCATGGCGATTCTTTTCAAACGGAGCTGCCAAAGCGCCTCCTCTGCCACAAATGTAGCCAATATCGATGCCATGCTCAAAAAACTGATTGAAAAGAGACTTACATGTTTCAAAGCATGCTGGGAGCTGGGGGCCAGGCGAAAGCCCAGAGTATTAAAGCTGAGATAGTCACCAGTATGCTATAAAAAGGCAACATATGCCCACAAGTCCGACAGTGCACCAATCAGTGCATGTTGTGATTCTGAAGATTTATATATATATATGGATTTTTTTTTTTTTTTTTTTACAATTCTTATTTTTGCCTTTTATTTTGTAAAAACACAAAAGTAAGAACAAAAATGTACACACCCCAGTCATATTGCTTTAACATTTGTAAGTGCTGCAATATTAAGCTACACTGATAAATGAGGGGCAGTTGCAATGACATAAAAAAAAAATAGTTTTCTTTTGAATGAAGCTTTCACATTTCTATAACTGATCTGATTTAATAGTCCTTGTCATTCCTTTCATTCTCCAAAACCTCGCAGGTAAATGGGTCACAGCATCTCTGAAAGCATCTTTATTTCAAATAAAAACCGACTTTGAAGAACACAGCCGAGCTGGTAAAAGAGTAAAGGACGTGACACTGCTGACTTAGGTTAATTAACGAGTGTGATTTCTATGAATCCCATTTTATTCTCTGATATTCAAATATCTCTTCTGAAAGTATCAACAGCAGATTTGTGGAAACGAGATTTTTAATTAGTCTAAGCGAATGAGTAAGAAGTGTCTTGATTTTTTCAGCTGATATCTGTAGTTTATCAGAAGACGATAAAGAAGCCCCCCCCCCCACCCCCCCATTCATCCAAATCCCCAAAGAGCCCCATTGTTATCTCAATATACTGTTAGTCTCTAAATCTGAGCGCATAATAGAAATTCTGCGGTGAAGTGTGGAGCTGCGCACCACGTTTGCATATTTATTCAGCTGTCATATCTATCTGAGCAGATCATCAGAGGAGATAAACTAAAGAGATGAGGGAATAATGGCTCTTGCTGAGAGGCTGCCGAACGACACATAGGCGCGTTCCTGAAAAACACCAGGAACTGGGTAAACAAAACACACACACAAAAAGTACTTCTACAAAGCCACGCGATTGGAAAAAAATGAGCTTGCGGTTAATGATGGCGACGATGGTGATGATGATAATGATGATGAAGATGCTGCGGATGAAATTTGAATGATGGAAAGTTTCTCGGGGGGGGGGGGGGCAACGATGCAAACAAACTTTTCTACTGACACGAGAGAAAACGTGGTCGTTTTTTTCTTTTTTCCTCCCCCTTGTTTTTTCCCTCAACATGACAGAGAGCATGCATTATTTACTCTTTTCATGTCCACGCTGACCTGCCTGCATGCATGAGCTAAGCCTCGTTAGTATTTAGTCCTGCATAGATGCAATGAGGGTGGGCAAAAGATGCCTTGAACACTGGGCAACCTTTTGTGGCAAAACATTTTCCTGAAAAGAACACGGCCCCTGACATTTAGTGAAAGAAACCTCTAAGGTCAGGCTGTTGATACCTCTTGCGAACCCCCCCCCCCCCTCCCTCCGACCCCCCCCAAATTGAACATCATCAACGGGCGCGAAGAGACACAGAAACCCGTTTCCCTTTGATTCCCACTCGATACACTCATGTATCACTTTTTAAAACAGGGAGCACCGTGTGTTGCACCGTGTGCTGCACTTGTTGTTCTAATGCCGCCGCTGCGACACTTATTCATCTACTAAGTGAGGGTATCGCGGAGACCCTCGTGTCGTCCGTCCCTCAATGCATATGTACGCCCACTCAGCGGGGACAGTATAGGACAGTTAATTGAACAATATCCAGGAAGTGACAAGAGGACACAGCGAGGAGAAACTCTGCTCAATGGTGCCATCTAGTGGCTCCTCGGGGACGAGCCGGGGACGAGCCGGGGACGAGCTCTCCACACACAGTACAGTAGGAGCTCTCCCCTGCTGCTGCTGCTGAGGAAGTTTGGATAACAATTATCTGTTGTATTTGCATTAATGTGATTGCTTTGTCTGCAGACTCATCTGACTGCAATTATAAAGAGTAGCATTAAAACACTAATTAATTAACTCAATTGTGGGTAGATTGATTAATTCTAAACAAACATGAGATCGCAGCAAGCAAATGAGCTCTGGAGTGCCGATGCATCTGGGAGTGCTTCTGCAGAAGACATTTTGATTATCTGCAGACACATGTAGTTGCAAATCTTTTAATTACCACAAATAGATAGTGGCAGTCGGAGTCGGTTGTGCGACTACCCTGCTCGTTACACTTGTAATCATAATTTGGTCAGTTTTTTAAAAGAATGAGGGTATGAATATGGACTGTTTTTATTTTTTTTTTTTTTTTGAGAGACAGTGATGGAGAGGCAGTGCAATTATTCCAAAGTTGTGTGTGTGTGTGTGTGTGTGTCTGTGTGTGTGTGTGTCTGTGTGTGTGTGTGTGTGCGTGTGTGTGTGTGTGTGTGTGTCTGTGTGTGTGTGTGTGTGTGTGTGTGTGTGTGTGTGTGTGTGTGTGTGTGTGTGTGTGACAAAATGGGTCTTGACATCGAAAAGTCATCACACACAAAAAAGAGATAATCAAATCATGATCAAAACAAAACAGATGGTCACATAAATCATCCATTCACATGTTGGACTGGTGCCTCTGTTGCAGAACAATGAATCACTGCCTATCAATGCTAGAATCAAAACATAAGGGCCGTTATGAATACAAAAAGCATCTTATTATTACATCCCAACTCATATCATAACGTGTACATGTTCTGCATCACCTCGGATGTGTTGTTCGACTACGACATCTACAAAAGTCTGAAGCCTAATTATGAGAAATACACAGTTGTCAAGACACAATGAAACAGGTTTTCATTCTGATTCTTCTGACTTTTTTTTTCCAAAATGTTTCCCTTCCATCAGAGATTTCTTCCAGATTTCAGATGGTGAGGGGAAAATGTTTCCTTTTTCCTGCGTAAATACATGCATGCACCTTCAGTATCCATACAAATCCTGAACTCCGGAGCTAGATTTAAAGGGGAGCAGTCAGTCAGAGCTCCCTTTCTCGGTGTGCTGTCAGCATCTGCACATGCAGAAAAGCCTAATCAGAGAGATACCAGTAAAGTGCATGTAATACTTTAGAGATTTAATGCAGTTTTTAATTGGATAGAGGCCCATTATTTTTCAATACAGAAGGGGCACTGAGGCACATAAAGCTCTTGAATATTTTTGCAAATCGTGTTCAACAGCATAATGATTAACCATGGCACTAAATTTGCCTCACAAAATGAAAAGCAAACTTCATGCAAGGCGTAATTTAATTGTTTCCCTTCACATTTTCTGCCTCCCATTGTTGGAAGCTTAACATTTTTAGAGTCTGCTTAACAGCTGCCTTGTGATGCTTGAGCTGCAACAATGTGACTGACAAATGTTTTGAAGTAGCTGCAGACTTCTCTACTGTCTTCGTGGGCAAAGTGTCAGGGAATCTTACATCACTTTGTGTCGCATTTGAAGCCTTATTACATGGTTGCTTATTTTTTTTCTTATTTAGGGCTGCAAATTGCCACTAAATGCGTCATTCAGTTGATGCCATACACGACACATAACAATGTATTTTGATTTTTTTGTTCACATAATCTGTTCACTCTCTGAAACCATTCACAATATTACATAAAAATCTGAGATCCATTCAAATAACCATATATTCCAAAATTACCCCACAAACTTTAATTTACTTCATCTTTTCAAACATATATCACCATATTAGGTCATTAGGCTTTATTCTTATACCAAACATATCACATACCGGTAATTGTGTTGAGCATTTTCTTGTTTTGTGCAATACAAATCTTTCAGCAGACAGAACTACAGGTTACATTTCCATTTCAACCTGAGGAGAACACTGCCATCTGGGCTGCAATTAGTGGTAATGCAATCCTCAGATATTCGTTTGTGTGCATGAATATTCAGAACGAGGACCCGAATCAGGTCATCGGCTCGCACGTAACATACTTAACATGTGCTGCTAAGAAAAACACAAGGATAGAAGGATCAACAAATTGGTAAAAAAAATAAATAAAAATGTAAAGATATAAAAATGAAATAAAATCAATTGTTAAAAAAAGAAAGAAGGTAAAAATGCAGTGGCTATACACGCGCACACACACACACACACACACACACACACACACACACACACACACACACACACACACACACACACACACACACAAATAGGATGCAAGTCTGATTGGTTAATGTATGCCCAACGACTGCAGGAGCAATGCATAGCGTAGAACACTGGACTGTATGAATTTAAAGTGATACAATAAATTAAATACGGAGACACACTGTCTGTGGATAACCTGCGTTGTGCATCAAACATTTGACGTGACCAGCTGGCTATACATGTCTACAAAATGAATCACCGGTTAATGTTTGGAAACTGTCGTCACGCATTCACATGGATGAGTGAATCGCTCATCAGTGTGTTGCGCCCGGTGGATTAACTGTTCTTAGGGGGCTGTAGTCCCTCGTAGTGCATGCCAGGGAAGATCAAGTAGGTTGTGGCCTGGTTGGGAGGGGGTGGGGGGTTGTGCGAAACTTCCCCTTGCCTGTTTTACTGACTCGACAAAGTATCAACAGCTCCTGTGAGCGGCGGGTTGAACTTCCCTCCGCTCGCACAGGAAGCTTAGTTTATTATATGATCGTCTCCCACTTCAGGCGCTGGAAGACTGGATCCCTGAAAAGCTCAGAAGCCTTGGTTCAGGCCGACTCCAGTGTGCCAGGCGTGCATGGAGAGGCGAGGGTGGGGCCGTCCTCCGAATTCCACTCGCATCCCCACAATTGTGAGCATGTTCAAATTTGGGTTTTTGTGATTGGACCAGCAGGCCAGTTGTTGCATATCCATGAGTCACTCAGCACTGAGTATGACAGAGGGGGGGGGTTAGTGGTCAGTTGACAGGTGGAGGCAGGCAGGCTAAATTGAGCTCAGCATGGATGTTTGGGTTGCTATTGGTCGTGTAGCGAGTTGCAGCAAGTAAAGTGTGTGTGTGTGTGTGTGTGTGTGTGTGTGTGTGTGTGCTAATAAAACCTTACAGTAATGCAGGTCATCTGGTTCTCCAATTACCTCATCTTACCCATTTGAATCTCCTTTTCAGTGTGTCCCTTGCATGCTTGTAAAGACATGTATTCTTTGCATTTGTTTTTTTCTTCTTTCATCCAGCTTGTTCAAACGGAAAATAGAGCTAAGATAGAACTTTTTGTATGACAAAAATACAAGACAAGCAAGTCTGGCGGGATTGGATTTAAAAAGAAATCTAACTAGATAAGAGATGAAAAAAGGACAAACGTTTCATTTCCAACAAAACCCTCTTCTTAACAACTAAAAACAGCTATAGAAATGCCAAAACGACAGATTTATAATCTGGCCTTTTTCTCCTTTTCAGATTAGTTGTATCTCTAACACACATTTCGCTGTAGCCACAGTGTGATGTGTGAAGTTTAAGCACAAGCGCGGTAAACAAGCCTCTTTGTGCCTGAGCACAGCGCGCTGATAATCTGCCTGAGCATTATCTTATGTCACTTTTTTGTGCATGCTGTGCCCTTCTAATGCCAGAGTTTTACCTTGTCAACGCTCGGGAGCTGCGCTTCGCTGAATTTGAATGCAGTCGAGAGAGAAACTGACATCTGTGTTGGTTTGTAATGCAGGTTGAAGAAATAAAAATGATAACAACAGCCTTCGTCTAAATCCAGCGGAATGGCAACTTTCCTCATTCAGCAGCACAGAGACTTTTGAGGAGATGCCATTGCTGCCTCATTGGTTTTTCACTCCCTCTGATTACTCCTCTCATCTTATGTAAATCCTCTTAAGTCACATGTTATTGTTTATTGCAACTGTGAAGGTTAGGTGTTCCTAAGCCCTGTGCGCGCGCTTATCTCACCAGCGCATGCATCTTTGTCTCTCCAATGTGTCTTGTTTCCGTAATACACTAATGGATGAGAAAAGTTGTCTGGACTGATGCAGCGCCGACAACCAATCCACTGCAGTAAAATGCTAATCTCTCCCAGTGGCTAACAACTCTTCATGAAAGAGAGCCAGTTGCATGCTCCAGGGATATCACAGCATTATCAGACGCCTGCTGAATTTTGGGATTTTTTTCTTTTTTTTTTTTAAACAGTGAATACAAACAACTCATAAACATAGTCACTTTTTCTTTTTTGACTCGTCAGCTTCCCTGCCTCTGTAGAGTGTTTGAATCTTTCCGCTGAACTATTGTTGTCACAGGTTTTACTGAATGATGACCGGTCCAAGATTCACATATTAATATGTGGAAAAAAATGTACCAAAGTAGTTTGGAGGGAAAGGCCTTTTTAAAGGAGCATAGTCATTATTCATTTTATGAGTAAGTCATGATATGATGTCAAAATGTCTGTTGTCAAATGGTCTAAAGAGTGATGGAGACGAGAGCCAAAATGTATTATCCTTAAGAAAAGAAAGATTGCATAACTGAGGTGACAGCCCTGGTTTCATTAATTATCCTGTCCCTGTACAGTGACGCTAGCAGGAGAAGAACAGGGCCAAACATTTTTTTCTAGTTTCAGGCTTCACTGGGATGGCATACAATGACTTGAAGACAGCAGGTAGTGAAAACGAGGAGGGCAATTTAAGAGACTATGGCGATAACATGTTCAGATAAAGCATGCTTAAAGGTGAAAAGGCAATTATTCTCAATTACATACCATGGGATGGCTTCGTATCTGGTTTACATTCTCCATCGTGACTTCTACACTATAAAGACAATTAGAGTGACATCCCTGCAGCTGTAAACCTCCACCAATTGCAGTGTCATCATTTCAACTTATTATTAGATGTCTGTTTGAAATTGTCATAATGAGCAAATTAATTCTTGAGTTATGGTCACAGGGGCTTTGACCTTTGGTAAATGGACCTGTACTTGTTTAGAGCTTTTCTAGTCTTCCGGCCTTTTAACATTACATGACATCATTCACCCAGTCATACACTAATGGGAGAGGCTGAGGTGCCACCTGCCCATTGTAGATAACATACATACACTGTAGGCACAGCTACGGGAGCAATTTGGGGTAAAGTGTCTTGCCCAAGGACACAGCAACATGGGCTAGCTGAGCCGGGGATCGAACCGCCGATCCTCTGATTGAAGGATGACCCTGCTCACCACTAAGCAACAGTCGCACTTTGACCGCCAAACTGTAATCAGTTCATCCTTGAGTCCAAAGTGGTTCCTGTCCCTGTAATTCATATATAACCCACGTTATTGTGAGCCAGAATGTGGATGTGGATGGACAGGTCAACAAACATCGGACTTTGACCCAGGGAACTGCTGCTTGTGTCCTGTGTGAAACCAAAAGTCAATTTGACTTGGCATAAAATATTTTTTGTAAGATATCATACTAACCGTTGACTGAGGATACGTTGTTTTTATCTTCCTCCCAGTATAAAACAGTACACTGATCAGGTGCAGTAACGTGACCTGAGGTCAGTTTTGACTGTATAGGTTTTGGAACGTCCATAATAAGGATACTGGTACCACTAGTCTTTGCGTGTTGCAACTTTCACAAGCTTATATCTTGAAAATGCTTTATGTTCGTACAGAGGGCTAATCACTCAGTTGCCAGAAATGTATTGCATTATACTGAGAGGTGCCGCTGTTATTTCAATTTCAAAGCCCTCAGAGGGCTTTACAATCTGTACAGCTACGACATTCTCTGTCCTTGGACCCTTGCATCAGATAAGGAGAAACTCTTCGTAAAAAAAACTTTAACTGGGGAGGGGGGAAGGAAGAAACGTCAGGGAGAACAACTGAGGGGGCAAACCTCTCCCAGATCAACATGAACAACATGATAAAATGACAACATATAGTCAATCCATATAACAGAAATGATACATATAATGAGAGTAGTAACAGCAGGAGTAGCAGAAATAATAATATAAAAATGATTACTAATAATAATAACAGCCGCAGTGGCTATAATAGAATGATAATGCTAATTAAAGCAGTAATGCTAATATAAATGTGACTAATAATAATTATAATAGTAGCAGTGGGTGTCGGCAGGCCCATGGCAGCAGGCACAAGTCCAGGTCCAGGTATAACCCCGATCCACGGTAACCTGCAAAGCGAGAAAGCACAGCGACTCCGGGGAAGAAGCCAAGTTAGTAACACGCATTAATGGCACATGAATGTTTACAGATAGAGAGGGAGAGGAGCTCAGTGTATCATAGGAAGTCCCCCGGTAGTCTACGCCTATAGCAGCGTATCTAGGGGCTGGTCCAAGGCAAGCCTGAGCCAGCCCGAAGCGTTTTTAGAAGAGGAAAGTCTTAAGTGTGGTGAGGGTGTCTGCCCTCAGCTAAAGGCTCTGGCTCCCATTCTACTTTTGGGGACCAACAGTAACCCCGCATTCTGGGAGCGCAGCGCTCTAGTGGAGTAATAAGGGTACTATGAGCTCCATAAGATATGATGGTGCCTGACCCTGAAGGGCTTTGTAGGTGAGGATAAAGGATTTTAAATCATATTCCAGATTTTACAGGGAGCCAGAACAGAGAAGCTAATACGGGAGTAATTTGATCTCTTTTCTTAGTTTTTGTCAGTAAACTTGCTGCAGCTTTCTTTTTTCTACAGAGATGTAATAGAGCAGCCTGATAATAAGTCTTTTTTTTGCGATGTTACGTAGGTGAAAAAGGCAGTCCTTATTATTTACGGTGGAGTTGGCCAGGTATCGTCTGCATAACAAAGAAAATGTATGGATTGCCTAAAGGAAGCATAAGGTGAATATAACTGGTCCAAGCACAGAACCTTGTGGAACTTGTGGAGGATTCATCATTAACATGTTCAAACTGGGATTGAGCTGATAAATAGAACTTAACCAGTTTAGTGCGGTACCTTTTTAGCCTACCCTCACTGATACGAATAAAAAAAAACAACAACAACAACAGAAACCTATGTGAATAAATCTAAGTGTTTTGTATCTGCCAGAGGAATGTTTTTTTTTTAAGACGTTCTGCTTTGGAACGTTCTACACAACATACAGCTCACACTTTTTTTTTAATGAGCCCTGCACCAGTATTCTAAAAGCTGTGCATTCTAAATACCCATACTACCATACTATTTAGCATGCCAGAAAAATACTTACATACTATGTAAAATGCAGCACGCCAAAAATACCAGGATGCCCCACTGCACCCAGTCACATTTTGCAGTATGCAAGCCAGTATGTTTGTCTGGCCACTCTGACCCAATGTCCTCTGTGCAACAGATAGCAAGAGGGTCAAAGTTCAAGATGCAATGTTGTGAGTATGTCCCAAATGAATGCATAATGCATGCAACAGTAGACTACATACTTTGTAAGGCCAGCTGCAGTTATGTACAAAAAGGAAAACAGGAAACGTAATGCAGTGAAAATGTGTTTCATGTGATTCCTGAACGAGGAGGGCGGTGTCTAACAGAGGAGCATGCGTCCCTACATTACAAAGGTCGAATAACCACAAAGCAAACGTAAGTCCCAATCTTGCATGGACTTTGGAACTGACCTACATGCGTTTTTTTCTTTTTTTCCTTATTTTTCCCTATTTTTCCCTTTCACTTCTGTACACCACTCCCTGCCCACGCAGGCGATCGAACGTGCTGCCACTTCAGTTCAGCTGTCCCACACTTCTTGTCTTTTGTTTGCGCTTTTCTTGCCCTGTCTTTTGAACACTCGCGTGCGCACAGCGGCGATGTCCGAGCCCAGCGGGATCTTGATCAAAGGAGGTAAAGTGGTGAATGAGGACTGCTCCGCGATCGGCGACGTCTACATCGAAAATGGGAAGATAGTCGAAGTCGGACTGAATCTTCAGATCCCGGCGGGGGTGCGAGTCATCGATGCCACCGATAAACTGGTGATCCCGGGCGGCATCGACACGCACACACACATGGAGCTGGAGTTCATGGGCACCAAGGCTATGGACGACTTCTACATCGGAACCAAGGTGAACATGTTTCTGTTGACACCGCATCAAGTGTTCCATCACACGTTCACGTGCGTCAAGTTCGACGGAGATAAAACTGTAGTCGTGACGGAAGTTAAGCGGCGTTGCCTTCACAATAATCCAGCATTATCATCAAGTTTAATTTATTGTATTCAAAAATGTTACTGGAGTACAAGTACAAACGTATTTGCATCAAAATATTCCAAAGGTTAAAAAAAACAAAACTCATTCGGCATAATTACCCGTTTCATAATAATGTATATCATAGTATCGGTTTGTAATTGTTGATGCATTATTGCGGTCATAACTCTAGTGTTGTAGCTGGTAACTTAACGCACTGCTGGGTAGATTGTGAGTGACTCCCCAGGAATACATCATACTTCATTTTTGTTCATCATATGAGGAGGCAAACCTCTCCCAGAGGTTGTTTTGTCAATCTGAACCTGCAAATTGATAGCTAGAGACTAAAGTTGTCAAGTAAATGTAGTGGAGAGCAATACTTGCATCTGATTTGAACGGTAAGTATGAGGTAGTAGAAAATTTAGATACCTCAAAATTGCACTGCAAAGTATTTGAGTATATTCACTTTATTACCTTCCATCAATGCTTAACACAATACTCTGACTATCTAAGAATCTATTCAATTGGCTGTCACTGCTGCTTAACAACTGGATGACATGTACTGATGCACCACAGGCGTAGGATTCATGTGTGCTATTGGCATAACATCTGCACCTTTTTTGAATTGTTTAAAGTATTTTAAAGGAGCTTGTGCTAAATTAGATTCTATTTGATTATAATGCTGTATTTATCTTCGATTTGACGTGCACGTTGGTGTTTTATTTTGAAGGTTGTGACCAGAAGCGTATTTTGAACTTGTCTGACTTAAAAACTGAGTCATAATACATCAAGTACCAATTAGCTGTTGTGTGTCAGCTTTGTATTAGTAGTGTCAGGTATTATAGTCCAGGTGTCAGGGCGACATGAAGCAGCTCACAGAGTAACAGAGAGGCCAGAGAGTCTCTGTCTGAACGCATCAGTCACAGCCCTGCATGATGTCATGATGTGGCAAAGGGAATGTAGCAAAATATTCCCACCAACACGGAGGGAATAACTCCTTCCTAAACTACTCCTTAATAACGGCGTACATTCTGAATCAACGCCTATAAGCTTCACATTGGCAGTGCGCATGTCGCAGGGCTCCTAAATGTTCATCTTTAACTCGTATCCTTGTTTTTAATGCGTGTGTGTTCCACCAGGCTGCCCTAGCAGGAGGGACAACAATGATCCTGGACTTTGTCATCCCCCAAAGGGGCAAGTCTCTCCTGGAGGCCTACGACTGCTGGCGAAGGAAAGCTGACCCCAAAGTTTGCTGCGACTACTCGCTGCATGTTGCCGTCACGTGGTGGAGCGACGAGGTGAATGAGCAGATCTTTGTTAATAGATACAACAACAACAACAATTTAAAAGAAGTATTGCCAAGTATGTTTGCCAATCCCAAATAAAAAGTTTCCGCAAAAAAAAAAAAAGAAGTCAAATAGGACTTGTGTTTGTGTTGTGTTTAAGGCACAACATTCATATGTGTTATTTCAGAGGGGTACTACATGTAGAATCAATGCTACTCAGATCTATTCCTCCATGTCGACCCTTTTCTCCTCCAGGTCAAAAAAGAGATGCAGACAATCACCAAAGAGAAGGGAGTCAATTCCTTTAAGATGTTTATGGCCTACAAAGACGTGTTCATGCTGCAGGACTCTGAGCTGTATGCTGCCTTCTCCCAGTGTAAGGAGGCCGGAGCCATAGCCCAGGTGCATGCCGAGAACGGAGACCTGATCGCAGAGGTTGGTACGGTGTGAGCTAAGGGGATAACCTGTTTATCAACTTGAGGGAATTCACTGAAACTGACGTGACAAGATGTGACTTGTACTGAAGAGCTGCTATTGTGTTTGATTGTTTCCCATTTTTGTTATTGTACGTGGTATCGACTCTTCCTGCTAAATAATGACTCTTATAGTGACAATAATGTGTTAGTAAGGAGTTTAATAAATACGCAAGCTACTCAACACTTTTCACTATCACCCACAATAGTGAGAGTTTCCATTTTTCCTAGTCTAAGCAAAATGGTTAACTATGACAAATGTTCAGAATTTAACTAGTAGAAACTTCTTCTTAGCATGGACAGTGAGAGTTAATTGACCAGTAATCTGAACAAAAGCAGTGCTGACCGCCCTCTAGATAGAGAAATACACATGCTGCTGTCCTTTTTAATCAGGAAAGGCATGGTTAACAGGTCAAACAGATAATATCTATGCATAAACACACCACAGACCTAAACAATGATTGGTTCATGTTTAACAGTTAATGATTAACCCTGATTGTAGTGTCCTATGGCAAGCTCCTGCTAAGTCTGCTAGAAGAATAGACGTTGTGGCAGTAATAGAAGTAGAACATTTAACAAACACTTCTGAATGGAGGTAGGCCACGTGCTAAAACTCAATGTTTTACCTGCATGTTCCAGATGGTTCAAGGTTCACTGACACTGTCTGCCGTAGCAATGAGAGCAAATGAAAGGTTGGTTATGGAAAGCAATGTGATGTAACACCAAAAGTCACTTTTTCCCCGTCCATATTCCACTGCAGTAAATGTCTAATATGAAGAATTCAGGATTGTCCCAAGAATAGGTCTTTTTCACCATGTGTCGCATCCGGTAAAGCACCAGTGTAATTAGATGGTCCATTTAGAAGTGCTGGCTCCAAGGCCTCTTTTTCTGCTTTGACAAGTCAGAATAGCCAATCTTTTTTTTCTTTCTCAAATGTCATGACAACAATTCACCACTAGGAGGCAGCAAATGCCCAAAGAGTGAAACATTCAGGCCTCTAGTGGTTGGAAACACATGATTAATGCTGCCACTGGGATATGAGTTCACGGTGAAGTCAGCATGAATTTGTGTTGTTAACCCAAATGATCTGTTCTTTGACCACTGCTTGATACCCCATTACTTTTTTCTAACTTCATGAGAATTTGCTTATTAGCATGATTTTTGAACTGATAACATATTTCAGAAATCTGCCACAGAAAATAATGGGGGTTATCCAGCTGTAAAACATGGCTAAATACAGTGGATTTTCTCTACATCTGTTATTGGTGCTGACAGTACTTTTAATGCAGCACAACTCCTTCTCAATGCCTGATAGATATTTAGATTTTCTTTTTTATTGTTTTAGTTTTACAGCAGTTTGTTCATAAAAAGGCCTGAGTTGGACTCTATAAAAAGTCTCAGGTCTAACAGACCCAAAACATAAAAGAAATGTCACTATGTAGGATAACATACTCATACTGTACATTTCTTTGTCTTTGAATTACATATTGTCAAACTAAATTAATATATATTCGTCCATGCATAGCACATATAACATATACAACCAGAAATATTCCCTATGTTGTTGCTTTGTTGTCATTTCCGTATTCGGGCACTTTCACAAAATCTGTCAACCCAGTTTGTGACAAAGGGAAGGGCCACCAATTAAATACGTAAATACATATTGGATTTTTTAAAAAGGTCAGAAGAAAAGTGAAAATATATTGAAATAAATTTTGCAATCATAACCTTTTTACATAATGACAAACAGCAAGGAAGATCATTTTAACACACGGGTTAACATGTTTTAAAGCTCTGAGTTGTTGGTTCATGTTTTCACATGCTCCTGCTAACTAAGTTAGTTAGTTTTATCTGTGTCAGTTATAGTGCGCTCCCTCTCTGCTTGGACAGACACTGTGCCATTGTTATCCTCCCATCTCCAATAACCTTTACGCTGCCTTGTTGTCTCCGTCCCCGCTGGGACTCGGCAGGGAGCAAAGAAGATGCTGTCTCTGGGCATCACGGGGCCAGAGGGCCATGAAATGTGTCGGCCGGAGGAGGTGGAGGCCGAGGCCACCCAGCGAGCCATCACCATCGCACACGCTGTCAACTGCCCGCTGTATGTGGTCCATGTCATGAGCAAATCTGCCGCCAAGGTGGTGTCTAATGCACGCAGAGATGGTGAGTGTGGTTTTTGCTGCCCCCTGTTGTTGACATTTTTTAAAGCCAGAACCAATATCAGTGTTCATATTTGGTATAAATATTTATTTTCTTTTTCAAAGAAAAACAAAAACTAATAAGTCCAATTATTCAATGTTTTCACATGATATTTCTTGTCACGGTGGAAAAGCCTCTGAAGCAGCAATACAAATTCTAAGTGAACTACCTTTTCCTCTTCTTCAGCAGGTGGAACTTGCTCCGGTGTCATCATGTGACCGCTGAAACCGTATAAAGAGTATTTTTTTGTCCTCTCTGTACAGGGCGTGTGGTGTTCGGGGAGCCCATTGCAGCTGGACTGGGCACCGACGGTACTCACTGCTGGCACAAAGACTGGGCCCATGCTGCTGGCTTTGTCATGGGTCCTCCCCTCAGACCTGACCCCAGTACCCCTGGGTACCTCATGGACCTACTGGCCAAGTAGGTGGACAGTTTAGCGACCAGACATGTCACCACAGATCAGCGCGCATGTATGTTTTTTGTGTTTTGAGGACAGGAGGGTGAAGATGTGGAAGATGACATGGCAGCGTTAAAACCAAGATAGAATTCACACAAATGGGCTACTTTGCATATTCCCTTAGCCTCAATGATTAATGATTAAAGTATGGCTTTTATGTATTTGTTCTGTGTTGTTTATTCATTCATTAATCATTCACCCATACATATATTTATCTATCAAACGTGCTAGTGATGATCTCAGTGTGACGGGGACGGACAACTGCACCTTCTCTGTGTGCCAGAAGGCTCTCGGCAAAGACGACTTCACCAAGATCCCAAACGGAGTGAACGGAGTGGAGGACAGGATGTCTGTGATCTGGGAGAAAGGAGTGGTGTGTACTAATGATATGAATGCCCCCATTCTGACTTTGTTCAGCACTGACACTTAAGTCTGAAACAGCAGGAGTGATGTGGCAAAAAGATGCATACATGTAGATACAGCATCACTTAAAATGATATGGCTCCTACGAGGGCCCTTTTACTTATTTTATTTTTTACTTTTATTGTACATTTTGACCCCCTACTGGCATATCATCATCAAATGTAATGTTTCAACACTAATAATCATACTTTTCTCATTTTATTTGAGCGGAAACATCAAGTTTTTTTTCTACAATACAAACAGAAAAGGCAAAAAGCTCTCGGAGCTGCAGATCTCTGCGAAAAAAAAAACCGGCGTTGCATTTTCTCACAGTTGTTGTGAAGCCCGGCTGCCCCAAGGCCGCTGGGAAGATTTACCACCTTCCACAGCGCTTACAAATCACACAGTAGATGCTATTTTGGCAGAAACGAGTTGCTTGCTGCTGCAGTTAAGCACTGACCTCTTGCCTGCTAATTCTGTATTTTGTTGTCATCCACTGTGTGGCCCCTTTTACTCAAACCGGCCTCGTTGTGCGTTTCCTCTCCTCAGCACAGCGGCAAAATGGACGAGAATCGATTTGTAGCCGTCACCAGCAGCAACGCAGCAAAAATCTTCAACTTCTATCCGCAGAAAGGCCGTATCGCCAAGAACTCGGACGCCGACGTGGTTATATGGGACCCAAAGATGACAAGGTGAGGCCCCTGACTCCTAGCCATCAAGCAGTGTGGGGAGGGGGGGGGGGGGGGGGGGGGGGGGGGGGGGGGGGGGGGGGGGGGGGGGGGGGGGGGGGGGGGGGGGAGAGAGCGAAGAGGAAGAGCTTTTGAAATGGAGCGGGAAAAGGGACACTGCGTGTGTGTACAGTTTCAAATGTGTTCGACTCCAATGCACAATTCTGAATGCTCTCTTATCTCGTCAGTATGAAGTGAAACATTTCTTCCAGTGCTATCAGCAGCTTCTGCAGATGCAGACGGCAGATGGTGCTGCTGAAACATTGGGCAGACTTTAAAGCACGTCTCCAGGGTGTCAAGCAGTGGGTTGAATAAGATAAAGTTTATAAAGTTTAGCAGTAAAGCATGCATGCTATAGATACAAGCAACTAAAAAGAGAAGGGATGTATCTTTCATCTTGTGCCACCTCAACACATACACACACACACACACACACACACACACACACACACACACACATACACACACACACACACACACACACACACCACTTAAGCCAATTGTGCTCTATCCAGAAGTCAGGGTATGTCATCCCTTATCTACAGCTGCGACACATTTTACATATGAATCACATTCAGTCAGTTAAAAAAACAAAAAAAAGACTGTAGGAATGATTCATTCTTTTCCATGTTTCGTTATTTTTTTTGGAAGGCTTTTAACACTTGCTAGATGCACACAGCATCAGTGGAATGATGCTGATGGGTCATGGTGAGGATCTTAAAGATGACAAATATTTCACGTGGGAGCTAAACCAATTTTCATAGTAGAGAACACGCAGCATTACGGCTATTTTCAGTAAGCAGCTCAAAATATCACATGAAAAAACGATCATGTGTTTGTTTGTTTCCATTTTCTTATTATTCTATCCAGATTTGGGAGCACATCGTGCACAGATGTAGGCTGCAGAGGAGAGTTTGCGTTCCAGTAGCTCCTGTACTGTGGCACACTAGGCCTTACATAACCCAGAATGGCACTGCGCTGCCCTGTTTGCTGCAGAATCTGGGCTCAGCCCCTCGGGGAAGTCACTAACCGCTGATGTGAATTGGAGAAGAACACATTACATACTGGTGTAATTTGCTGTAAATGAATTCACTGGCAACAAAATAAATCTTGTGTGAGACCTAGACAATTCCTGCTGTGGAGAAGTTTACAGTTTTTCGATCATCTCAGGCCCGTCACCTGCTCCCGCGTTTGCGTGTCTGCGGACACTGCAACGCCTTTTCAAGCACGATTTCTCCTCGTGTTTGTTCGCCACGGCCACGAATTCATCTGTGAAACTTCGTAATGAATTGCCCCCGGCACGAGTGTCGCTTCATAACATCCGAGACCAGGGGCCACAAACAGTTGCGTAACCAGGAACGCCTGGGAAGTTCAGTCGATTGTGTCTCATAATTGGTGCTACTTGGATAATGAGGACACATCTTGTTTTTGTCAGTGCACACTTGGCATGGTGTCTGGTTCTACAAATCAACGGGAAATGTGTGAATGGGGTAGAAGGAGGGCTCTCTGAGAAAAAGACATTCACTGTGTTTCATGGAACTGGCTGAGTCAGAGTTATTTCACTTTTCCCTGCTGATTTAGTCTTTTCAGTTATATCTGATTTATATGTCAGACATCATCAATCTGTACAGTGCAGAGCGTTTGATTATTTTAATACCAAGTGTTTTAATTGGCTTTCCGTCTCAGAGATTTATTATTTTCCAGAAAGCCCTTCCACCACCCTAATGAGAAGGTGCATTAAGTTACTACTACTATTAGTAACTGCATGCAGTGATGGAAGGTTCTGTACTTAGTTCAATCCTTTTATTTAAAGTGGATCACATGATTCACAAGTTGGATCCCAACGTGTGTGAAAGGGGTCGCTCATAGTTAGTGATGAACACGCAGAGAAACATCAACTGACTCTGCAGCACCACGGAGACGTTTTGTGTCTTTCAGCTCGTTCTTTTTGTTTTACGATTGCGAACAGCGGAGTTTTGGCTCACTCACTGCTTTTGGCTGTGTTTTCGGCCGCAGCCGGCAGCAGTACAAAAGTACATGGAGCATGATAATACACAATTAAAGTACAAATACCACAAAACGCTGTATTTGGTTACATTCGCGATCGTTACATGGCTACATGTGGTTGGAGAGGGAGCATAGCAGCAGCACAGTGCAGTTAACTTAAAAGTATTAAATTATGAGTTTTACATAAATCTTGAATACATTAACCATGAGTGCTTTCAGATAAATCATTTACATCATTTTTATTTCTGCCTATAAACTCTATCGCAGCCATGCTATATTTGTTTGGGTGCCTGTACTGTCATCAAAACTCGTTCCTTTTCAACGTCCCATTCCAGCCTTTTTACAGCAAAAGTAAAAAAAAAAAAAAAAGAATTAATTGTATTGCTTGTTGCTTTAAAGTGAGTGACTGCAGAATACATCTTGGCAGGTTAGAACAGAATGCGTTAAGCTTTAAAGAAGGTTTGCATGCGATACAGACATTTAGTTCCAAAATAATTTGAAATTGAAATGTAGTTGTATCTTTGTGTCTTGGCAGGAGGATATCAGCCAAGACCCACCACCAGGCCGTGGACTACAACATCTTCGAGGGCATGGAGTGCCACGGTGTCCCTGTCGTCACCATCTCCAGAGGCAAAGTGGTCTATGAGGACGGGCGGCTAAAGGTGTCAGCAGGACACGGCAGATTCATCCACAGGAAGCCCTTTTCTGAATTCGTTTACAAAAGAATCAGGCAAAGGGATCAGGTCAGTCAATCCCCACGACTTTTATGAGTAGAAAATAATTCCCCAGCTAGTAAAAGTCTGTGTCTGTACTATAACCCTAAAAACACACTCTTTGCGCAGCACCAAACAGCAGACGGACAAAGTTGACTAGTTGGTGAACGTAGTGGAGCGTTTAGCTCCTCAGGAGCCACACATTTCCCTCAGGAGTTGGTGGAGACCAAAAACAGAGCTAAAACAGAGTAACTAGTAGTTACTTGCTTTCGCCAGACTAGAAATTAAATATCAAAATAAATGCTAATGCTGCTATGCATCCGCTGGATGTGTAGGCAAGCAACTGTTTGCTAACAAGTTCACCTTGTCATGGTATATTAGTGTTTTGTTCATAACTTGTTTCTGCTGCCCTCAAGTAGCAAAAACAAACAGTTTTTGCAGGTGTACACCAAGCGACAAATGGCCACTTGAGGCTGCCTCTAAAAGAGAGTCAGTTCCCATAGATCCCTATTTTAAAATGCCCAACTTTACAGCAGGAATAAACATGTATACAGCCTGGTACTAAAAGCGGTTTTGGACTCTATAGCTAACATCTCCCTTAATGACAACTGCAGACGATCCACCTCCACAGCTCTTCGTAAAAACCTATGGGTGACGTCATGTTGACAACGTCCATATTTTATACAGTCTATGATTTACACCCTGCCAAGAAATAGTCCAGGTATCGACCTTCTCAACTAACTCTCTTTGCTTTGTATGGAATACTGAATGAGGGAGTGATTTCAACACTGCCAAACTGACAGCTGGACTAAATATATTTGCTGACAATGTTGATTCATCATTTCTTGTTTCATTATGTGAGCATCATAAATGAAACAGAGGACAATGAAATACTGCTTATGTGTAAAACATCTTTCAGGGGGGACTGGAATTCAGATTTGAATTCAAAGCAAGCGAATCCTGATGAGTTACTGTACACAAAGGTCACTTAACCTTTCTCTCTCTGCTTTGTGTTTGTCCTGCAGGTGGGGAAACCTACAGCTGTGATCAGACAGCCCTATGAAGGCAAAGTCATTTCTGTATGAGCAACTGGCCCAGAACATGAAAGCCAAGATATTTCTGCAAGTCATAGATACATTATTCAGCCAAATCACTGTTTGCAGTAAAGGTGGTGGTGTGGATGTTTAGGTCATCAACATTAAGGTCAATGCTCTGTTGGAAGGTAATACCTCCGTTATGTTTGTTCAACTGTGAGGTTTCCAGGTTAGCTGTGCTCGGCACACAGCTTGGTAGAAGCCATTGTGCTGCTGCTGTAAAGTATATGTGCTCTAACATATATTAACATATATACATTATACATACATTATGCAATCAATTCACTGCGAGGAATGGAAATAGGGCTTATGCATGATTTCATGGTTAAAAAATGGGGTTTGATTTGAAAAGAGGATCTTTCATCACTTTAAAGTGTGTGCATAATTTTGTTATAAACTAACTACCCAAAAACTGGCTTTAGTTGTAAATTTGCCTGATTCTTCTTTTACTGGGCTTTTTTGATTTTCTTTTTATTTCTCCCATTTTCCTTCATGTTTGTTGCCATTGGTAACCCAAAAGCATATTTCCCTTTGATGAACTATTCATTAAAATGACAAGATTTACTTTGTTGACCCAGATTGACTCTGTATTTGCATATTCAGCAGGATTGCACATTATCATATGCACTCTAACTATGCCCATGTATGGACTGCATTCATTCCTTCCCATGGTACAAAAGAAAAAAGAAGGTCTGCGGCTGTCACCGAGCATCATGTGGCAGCTTCCTATTGGGCTGGCATGCTGGCGTGGTTTTTTGCCACAGGGCCAGTTGAGACATAATGTGAGCTTATCATGTTGCCACACGGGTCAGTGGCAGCGTGTGAGTCACAGAAGGCCTACTCATCCTTGAGCTGTACCACTTCCTTCCTCTTGTCTCTGACAGCGGAAGGGGTGGCGTGGGATTGTACAGTCCAGAATGAGTATCTCAAAAGTAAATAACAAGAAAGAATACATACATACATTTTTGCTGACTCAACTTTTTTGAAATTGAGGAAGTGATTCACATAAAATTAACACAATTCAACTAATAAATTAAAGTAAGTGTTTTAACCATTTTAGTAGAGTTGGAAAAACTATTATTTAAACCGGAATAGGTCATTGCCTTTTCTTTTTTTATTAAATTGGGCCACATATGAGACTGAGAACGCACTATTGTGTTTTTACATTACAGTATGCTCTGCAATCTCTGGTATTTTGAGGTTAAGTGTCCTGACTGAGAACAATATGTCAACATTTTCTTTTTTACCAACTCTTCAATAGCTAGCCTATCCTGATTATACATTGTGATGTAATGTCCATACATTGGGGAGCGTTTCACCAAGCATTCACATGACATCACTCATGGTCTGACTGCTTTATAACAGAGGAAACGGTGAAGGTATTGTAATTGTCAAACACAATAACACCAGTAACAATGCAGGAACACATACAAAAAAATGGAGTTGTCCATGATTATGTTGCCCTGGTGCTTGCTGGGAGCTTCCTCTCTGTCAGGAGACTGCAATATAAACTTATACAAACTATTCATTTTCGATAGATTTTTTAATAGGATTTCTTTTAAATAATTTTCCTCCACTGCCAATTTCATTAAAATCAAATAACATGGAATGTATTTAAAGATCGGAAACAACAAGAATAAATAAATAAAGAATGAATAAAGAAAGTTATTAATAAAATGGAAAGAGCAATATATATACATCTAACAACTGCGAGATGTTAATGAACAGCGACAGTGCGTAAGTGGAAAGAGGACAGTGCTGTTCACTGCAAATGTAGGGGACATCTGTCTTATGTTATGTAAGCAAATATCGCTGTTCTACTCTCTTCAGGGGAGCATTACACATGGAGGTAAAATATAGAATACTGCAACTGTGTTTGAGGTTATTAGAAGCTGTTTGTTTTTTTATTTATATATTATGTAAGACGGACACTGTAGAGCGCTTATAAATAACAGGATTAACTGCTATCGTCACAAATCCATGATTGTTGACTAGATTGTTAATTAGACTTGCAAAGTGAAATGAAACACAAGCTGTTTATTTCAATGCCTCCAACAAGTCTATAACTTTAATGAGATTTAATATGTTGTTCATATATCATTCATATATTTGATTGGTTGGCAGTACTGTGGTATCGATCCTAAATTGATACAGTATGTCCGGTTATCTCGAGGATCGCAGAGATAAATGAATCATAGAATAATGCCATCTGTCTTGTTACATGATGTAATTTGGAATGTCAGACAAATACATTGACATTTCTAGTTGCTGAGTGCTCATTGGAGCTACACTTAATTAATTTATAACCTCTGGATGTATAGGTCTGTAATTGGTTGGCAATTGTTAATGTCAAAGGGTTTATACAAAGCATCTATTAACCATTCTCCATGGTTACCAGTATTGTCAACTGGCAGATTGACCAGTTATGTCATATGATGTAAGTCAATCGACTACCACAGCATGCTGAATAACAATGATACAGTACAGGTAGAGTCAAGTAATCGACACAGTGTTTGAGCAACACATATTTATTGTTTTAATATTCATCCATCCATCCATCCATTTTCATCCGCTTATCCGGGGTCAGGTCGCGGTGGCAGCAGGCCTAGCAGGCTGACCCAGGCTTCCCTCTCACCCGCAACACGTTCCAGCTCGTTCTGGGCGATCCCGAGGCGTTCCCAGGCCAGCTGGGAGATATAATCCCTCCAGCGTGTCCTGGGTCTTCCCCGGGGCCTCCTACCAGTTGGGCGTGCCTGGAAAACCTCTAACGGGAGGCGTCCAGGAGGCATCCTGATTAGATGCCCGAACCACCTCAGCTGACTCCTTTCGATATGAAGGAGTAGCGCCTCAACTCCAAGTTCCCTCCTGATGTCCGAGCTCCTTACCCTATCTCTAAGGCTGAGCCCGGCCACCCTACGGAGAAAACTAATTTTGGCCGCTTGTATCCGAGACCTCGTTCTTTCGGTCACGACCCAGAGTTCATGACCATAGGTGAGGGTCGGAACGTAGACCGCCCGGTAAATTGAGAGCTTTCCGGCTCAGCTCCCTCTTCACCAAGACGGTCCGATGCAGCGCCTGTTTTACTGCTGCAGAGCACCATGGCCTCAGATTTGGAGGTGCTTACTCTCATCCCCGCCGCTTCACACTCGGCTGCAAATCGCCCCAGTGAATGCTGGAGGTCATGGTCCGAAGAGGCCAACAGGACCACATCATCTGCGAACAGCAGAGAGGCGATCCCGAGACCCCCGAACCCGACGTTCTCCTCCCCCGGCTGCGCCTAGATATCCTGTCCATGAAAGTCACGAACAGGACCGGTGATAAAGGGCAGCCCTGGCGGAGGCCAACACCCACCGGGAACGCATCTGACTTATTGCCGAGAATACGAACACAGCTCCTACTGCAGTCGTACAGAGACCGGATGGCCCGTTGTAACCCCTCCAGTAGTCTTGCGAGGGTAAAGAGCTGGTCCACTGTTCCACGACCGGGACGGAATCCGCACTGCTCCTCTTGAATCCGAGGTTCGACAATCGGTCGGAGCCTCCTTTCCAGAACCCTGGCATACACTTTCCCCGGGAGGCTGAGTAGTGTGATACCCCGATAATTCGAGCACACTCTCCGGTCCCCCTTTTTGAAAATGGGAACCACCACCCCGGTCTGCCAGTCCATGGGCACTGTTCCCGACCCCCATGCGACATTGAAAAGGCAGTTTAGAGAGTTCAGTTTTGGAGTTTAGAACAAGCATTACATTTAAAAAAAGACATTACAATGGTCAGTTGGACATATTATATTATATAATAAATATTATGTATGCATAAATAGCAGATGGCCTATTATTGATCCATTTGGGACACTTTTATCAACCACCTGGGGACTTGATTTGAAACCATCTACAACAACAGTCTGAACTCAACCTGAAAGATTCAATTTCAATTATCCAAAATAATGGAAAGCAGCTTATTTAACTGAACATTATACTGTAATCAACAGTATCCAAAAGCTTTGATCAGATCTACAAACTGTGCAGCACAATGTTGCAGTTGCAGCAGTCATTGGACCAGGTCTTCCCCCTGACTGCTGTAGCTGAAGGACATTATTTATGTGGAGAGAGGCACACTGAGAGTTGTCCAGTGATTCTCGGACAGACAGGACAGCTTAGATATAAATTGGTAGTGTTAAGTCACAAGTGTCACCGCCTTTGTTCAATGAGGTAAAAGTTGATTTAAAAAGTAATGATGTAATAACAGGATCATCAGGGACGTAGAATCCGTTGTTCAAAGTTGTCCTCAGCAGGAGACCTTCTTATGCTCTTTATATCATAGAATAGAAAAAGCATGCAGCTAAAAGAATAACTTCCTCACACAACACTTGGCGGATCCCCTTTGGGCCTGAAGAGTAGCGGGCACCAGAAATGTGGCTGAAAAGAGAAGACAAACACCCTTAAGCTTCACACAAAGAGATTTACAAACTTAACCAGCGATAGACAGTAATGAATACCTTTAAATAGAGTGACATGAGGCTGCAGTTGTCTCTCCTCTTCCTATTTTTGTGTCTCTTCCTCAGGATTTTGGCGTGCAGGTACTCCACTCTCTCCTCTGCGGCGCTGGGGAAGAATCGCTCGCAGACCATCAGCCTGAGCTGGGCCACTTTGGCAGCCATCAGAGCCATGATGAACAACGTGAGCAGGATGGCAGCCAGAGGAGCTACAGAGTTGTAGAGCAGCAGCTTGGGTTTAGGAAGGCATTTCTTCTCAAACAGGGTCACGGAGTAGGAGAAGTCTTTTTGATGGTTTTCCTCACTAAGCGGTATGCCTACTAAAGTCGCAATCCCCTGAGAAGATAAGTGAATTCATATTCAGCGGCTGTCGGACTGGAACAAATACTGTCAATGCAGAAACATATCAGAAGTTATTTCACAAGCATACTTACTTTGATGCTCATTAACAACGGGACATGGAATGGTTCCAGCTCTGATAGCTTTCTTGTTACAATATCGACAAAGCAGTACAATAAGGCATCCAAAGTTATGAATATGACCCAAGCCATAAAATGGGAGACAACTGGAACACCGAATTTCAGCATGGCTCTCCCCTCTCTGGTGGTGGGACGGGCCGAGGGGACGGCGGTGTACAACTTCTCTTCCTCGGGTGTGAGCGGGAGGACGTGGGGCTTTCCCTCCGTCTTCCGCTTCTCGTCGAAACCTACAAATGTGGTGCTCATGAACCGGTTTTGGTATTTCGCGTCACCGCAGTATTTTTTGAGGTGCAGCGCTATGAACAGCATGAGCACGAGGAAGCTGATGGCAGGGAACATCCTATCGGTCACAGAGGAGACTGTATTCATGAGGGACTGGACATACTTCACGGTGTCATTCAGCTTCTGCTCTGCTTCACTCAGTTTCCACCTGAAGTTCTCTGATTCCAGTCTGGGTGACACCTTGAGTTGGGAGTCGAGGTTGACCACCCCGAAGTCTGTCACCCCCTTGAGCATATTTCCTAGCCACTTCAACATCTTGACATAGTTACTGAATGGAGCGACGATGGCTGCTTTCTTGGCCTTTAGGTTGCAGATCATGCTCCGGACCAGGCCTGTGGTGTTCTCCAAGGTGTTGCGGATATTTCTAAGAACCACTAAACTGGTCCCGGCGGTCAGGAGCAGGTTCCGACTCTTCTTCATAAAAATAGAGATCACAAATAGAGTCCCCAAGCACCTTACTCTCTTTGATAGGAAGAGGGCAACCGTCAGTAGTGCCTCAACGCAGACGGCAATCCCTCCGGCTGCCGCCAGCTCATAGTTCAGGGTGAAGAGGAGGTACAGGAGGAGCAGGGAGCTGAGCAGGAGGCTGGAGAAGCTACATGTGAGGAAGAGGATGAGAGTTCTCCGAACGCCATCCCTGTTACCAGTTATGAAAACATCCACAGCCAGATAACCAATATCCTCAAGGCTCCGTTTTATTGCTATCAATGGGAATAGCATCCTGGACATTGAGGACGATTGTGGGTGGGGGTTGGGGGGGGGGGGGCCCAATACTACAGTACAACAGCCACATTGGGGGGAAAAACAGAGGCTACATGAACAGATAGTTACAAAAGATATACAACATTTAATGATTAACAAAATGGCTTAACCTTTCAGTCAAAATTTCAAAATCTGAAAAGATACATTTTGAATGTGAAAATGCTGTACATATGAAGATAAATGTAATGCAATCATTAAGTACATACCTGCGGTGCAGAGCTTGACGTCTGTTCTTATGCATGTAGTTTGCAGGCTCCTTAAATACGGCTAAAACAGGAACTGTCCTTCCCCCTCAAACCTCAGCCATTTGTCAGTCATCCCTATTTTAACCCAAAAGCAGAAGCAAGCAGAGGGCTAATATGAGGCTGAATGTTGAGAGTGTGTGACACTGGCTTGTGCTTCTGAAGATTGCAAGGCTGTATGCCACTAATGGATGAATGAGTTCAGAATACCTACTGTATATGCACCTTAAAGGGACAGTTCACCCCAAAATCTAAAATACACAGCTCACAACAAGGACACCTATTTAAGAGAAAGCTAATTTTACTTCAGGTAATATATGATGGTATGTTGGCACAGTTCAGGCCGTCACATTGAGTGAGAAACTTTGTTCAAACACAATAAAGCTGGTGCAGTAAAGCAAAATGTTTTGAGTAAGGGAGCAGAAAACTTTTTTTAATGTTAATATGTAACAAACGGCTTTTCGTGACCACTTTTCCTTAGCCTTGATGGAAAACGTCATGAGGTCAAGGAAAGATGCGAAGAAGAATTCAGAAAAAGACAGCTGCGGTTGTCACAGAATCCGACTCCACTTTCACTAAACTACGTAACTATGAGGCGCCCGTGGTCGTTATTGAGTATAAGCGTATCTTCCACTTCACCCTGTGCATTCTGACAGCATCTATAATGCAGGCTTCATAAGCAGCTCCCTCAGTGACGGGCTGCTTCATCTGCGGTGTGAAAAGGAGAGATGCTGCAGGTCCTTCCTTCCTGCTGCTGTCACACTTCACAATCAACTCTGCTTCCAGTAAATCGCACAAACCACAATGTTAAACTGTTCAATATCAATATGATCCATGTGATCTTTCTATATGATGCTTGTTGGTACATGTCTCCGGCCATGGAAAAAAGTATTATGTCATCTTAAACGTGGACACACTGGGGAAAAATATGACTTCATTACCAAGGTTGGAATTGAAATAAAAAAAAGGAATATAGACAGTCACAAAGGTTTATATTATAAATAAAGAGTTAATTGTTTGAGTTATGGAGAAGAGGGATACATGTGTATTTCTGCCTACTCCTTTTCGGACATGTAATATTTGGTCATTTGGGTTGTTTATGAACATTTGTTTATTAACAATTTGCTATAATGTTCATTTTATTTGTTATTCTTGTTTTGTTTTTTTACGTATTTGTTTCATGTTCGAAATAAATAAATACGAATACAATGAACCCAAATGGTTGTCACAGTCCATAATTCCCATAAGACTGTTTGGAAATAATGGTGAATGCCGAATGGTGCGTCATTTTAAATGTTGCTGCCGCAAGGAATTGTGGGCCGGCATTACCTTCTTTTAGTTTAATTGTTGGTTTTCTTCAATTTGTAAAGTCTCTAAAAAACACAGTTGTTCCATGCTTACAAAACATCAGAAAGGCTACATAATCACACCGGAGCCCTCCTTTAATGTAAAGTTACGTTACAACGGTGACAGAGCGGAGGCAGAACGTCTTAAAATAGTAATTGGAGTACTTTTATGTCATATACAACATCACTGAGCGTTTTTTACACACCAACATGTGTACTGAGCCAAATCATAGGCTGCAGGGAACAATGTAAAGCTCCATCATGTACGTTATGAATCATATTGTTTACCTGCTGTAATAACAGTAATAAAGGCATGGTTGTGTTATTACTATCAGATGTGAAACCTGATAGTAATAACACAACCATGCATTTATTAATGTACTTGAGAAATGCAGATGTAGACAGTTCTGGTAACATCAGAATAAAATATGTGTGTGTGTGTGTGTGTGCAGGATGAACTGTAATGAATCTGGAGAGTGGATCTACTAGAGCAGCAATGGAGAAGATGTTGGGCTGTTGTCCCCACAGCATCAGGCCGTCTCACTCCCTCATCCTCCACGATGCACCGCAGCACTCTGGATCCTCCGTCCTTGGAATATACAGCAGGCAAATATTATGTGATGGGCTAATAATGAGTTTGGCCAAAACTAGGCCAAACCTCATTGATAATAATTAGCAACACCTCTCAGTATTACACAACACAATTCGAAAGGAGACTCAAAACTCACCATAAAGTTGCATTATCTCCTCGAAAACAGTTTTATCGAAAACATTAGAAACTTAATGACGACAGAATTAATCGCAGGGCTATTGCATCTGCATTCATTTGAATTTGGTATACACAAAACATATTTATCATATTTTAATATTCTGTGCTGTGGTTATTGGTTAAAGCCACTTTTTAGCCACAGGGTGACAGCGTTGCTCTACTCAGTCCAAGAACTTTTTTTTGCAAATATTTTAAATGTCTTTACCTCTGACTTTATTCACATGTACAACTTGTGAACTGTTTAATCTACGTTTTCTCCAGGCTTCTCTTGACAGCCCCGCATTTCAACCACGATGGCAGCTGGGAAGTTGTCGAACCATTTATGGTGAGGTCTGGTATGCAGTTCCCCCGATCATAGAGAAGCCATCATATGGTTAGCAGTCTCACTCAATCCATGATGTATTTTAATTCTTATAATTAGTGTGAAACCAGCAGTGCTTCCGTGGTTCCCGGTTGATAGGTTAAGATTAGTATAAATTAATATTCATACTAACTTAGGATGCCAAAGAGGTTACATACACAGTCACATTTATTTATGGTGATATATTTTGAATAAACCTGGTAAACAAATAAATCAAGTGCCTAGGATCTAGTGACCAGTCTTTTATTTTGCCTTTTAAAAGAGAGCATTATAAAACAATTTCCCTATTAAACTCATGCTTATTGTGCTCAGTTGAAAAAAACAAACGTGGAATACATTTCATGATTGTCTTTGTGTGTATTTTTAACATTTAAACATTCATATTTATAAAATAGCTAATTTTGGATTGAACAGCTTTATTTGGAAGTATGCACTAATGAGTACTTTCTAGTTTTCAATGGATACATTTTTTCTTCCTTTTGACAATATCCAATATGCATATGGAGATTTTATTTGTCACACTTTTAGATCTGTGGTCTCAATGGATGATATGTGGGAAGAAGAGGAATGTTATACAGACCAACTGAGATAACACCTTCTCTGTACTGAAGCTCTGAGGTAGGATCTTTTTTCTCTGTACCCGCTGTATTGTGTCTGAAGTTGTTGAATATTGGAAGCGTACAAAACATTTTATATTCAGTGGCCTCTTTAGCTCTGTTATATACTTCTTGAAAAATCCTGAAATTTTAGGATATGGTATGTGATAGACATGGACATTCAGACATCCTTCTGTGTGATTTATACTTCCTGAGAATAATATTATCTCTGATGTCCAGAACTTCAGAATAGCTGAAACTGACATCGCAGCCATTTAAGGAGTTAATTTGTCTTCTTTGTTGGTTCTCAGAGAAATGTCACAAGGTGTTGGGGGGAGGGGCAGACTGGATGGAGACGAGGACATCAAGGTGAGGAGATGTGGACCTGAAAAACATTACTGTCTGTGCACCGCTGGAAACTACAACAGTCAAATAACATGACTTTTATATTTCAATGATTGTTTGTTTTTTCTCCTTCCCTCACAGAAGAAGCAGCTGGAGAGCCACAGGGAGGCTCATCAGTAGCAGCTCACAAACACAGAGTGAGGAAACACAAGTAAAGCAAAATATTGTCTTTTTGTTTCAGTATGCATAGTATACCATAAAAATGTCATAATATAGTCTGTTATGACAAATTTCATGAAAAAGTTGTAGTATAGTATAGTCAAATATAATGTAATTTGCCATAAAAAATGTCAAAAGATGCCATAGTCATAGATATATGAATCTCATAGTATAGTTGTTAACTGTCTCATAGCTCGATTAATTGAATTGAATTGAATGATTCATAATTGATATGTTATACAAGTAACATTGATAATGGTATTTTGGGCTGCTCGTCAATATTGAGATGACAATTAGTGAACTCAATTACTTATTAACTTAACTTATTAACTTTTGAAAGATCACGCATTTAGAAAAAAAGAATTTGCCTGCGTTTTGAAGTTAAATACATCAATCTGGTGCACTTTGAAAGCAAAACTAAAAGGCAAAACAATGTACTCTTGTAAACAATTTTCAAGAATCTAATCAAACTTATTGGTTGTTCAGATAATAATGTAGCAAAGTAGAGTATTATTATGTTGAAAAAGTCATGAGAAGTCATTGTTTAGTATGTTGAACACAGTCCGAATAAAGTAATAGTATATATAGGGTGTTGAAAAAAGTAATAAAAAAAGTTCTACTACACATATTATATTAGAACTATGTCAAAAGAAATCATCGTATAGTATGTCGAAAAAAGTAATTGAACATGTATGTTGAAAAAAGCCATGAAAAAGTAATATGTGTATGTTGTACAGGTATGTTGAAAAAAAGTTATAATATGGTATGTACTAAAAAGTTATAAAAGGTCATATTATTGTATGGCAAAAAACTTCATAGCATAGTATTTTTGGAAAAAGTCATAAAAAAGTTATAGAATAGCATGCTGAAAAGAGTCATAGTTATAGTATGTCGAAAAAGTCAGAATAGCATGCCGAAAAGAGCCACATTACACACGTTTTAGATGCGGGCATTCACCTGGGGTCTCATTTATAGAACAGTGCGTAGGGATCCACACTAAATGTTTGCATACGTTGAATGCAAACATTGAATTTCCTTTTATAAATCCCAATTCAACCTGTAAATGTGCGCAGCTGGTTCAGCCTCACATCCTGCCCTCTACACGCCCGCGTTCAGCCATAAATGGTCAATGTTTTTTGACCATTATGAATGTTATGAATGTTGATGCAGAGAAATGAGCTGCGGATCACGGAAACTACCGAGAGGAAGACCAAGAAAAGGATCATTTATTTTGCCACAGAAATCCAAGTGCTTGTGGATGAGATGATCCCTGAACACTCGTTCTCTCCTAATTCTTCCATTGACGCAGTCCTAACA
Source organism: Ophiodon elongatus (assembly GCA_016806645.1). Classification (NCBI taxonomy): domain Eukaryota; kingdom Metazoa; phylum Chordata; class Actinopteri; order Perciformes; family Hexagrammidae; genus Ophiodon; species Ophiodon elongatus. The sequence continues at coordinate 339,081 of JACSYO010001629.1, forward strand.
GTGCCAGAGTATCGGCAGCCGTACACATCACAATTATCTATGTTTACAGGAATCAGACTGATTGCTTTCAAAATGATCAAGACAATCCGTGGTATCCACCACCCTGGATATAATTTTTAAAAAGGAAGTTTGATGGGTAAATATATTTATTTAGTTATTTACTTGTGTTTTCTTCTGGCATCATTATTAGGACTGCTAATGATGGTATGGAGTGATTGTGCGAGGGATTGGCTTTATTTTTAGTGATAATTCATACAATCCTTGCAGGTGGTGAAGATTTGCCAGGTGAGGTGACTCGAGAAGGCAGAGTGTGACATCACCATGGTTACTCCTGTGCTCCAGTGAACTCTGATACTCTCACCTGTTTTCAGTTAGTCTGAGTACAGCATGTCCCTGGGGTATAAACCATAAATGAATCAATCACGTTGTGTTCACTGCAGCGATTTTACTCACAAAGACTAATGTATAGGAAACTAACATACTTGGTGATATATGCACAGTATTAGGAGATTATTGAAAACTATTGACGTTCTGTTCTGCAGTTGTTTAACACTATTTGACGTTATGTGGAGCAGCTGATGATAATTTCATCAAAGTAGTCCAGCCCTCTCCTCTGCGCTGAGGAGAGCAGACAGCGCTGATGAAATATTTAGCTGAAATCGATTTGAGGTGGTTTATATCTGTTATAATTGAAATATGCTTATAATTAATGTACAAAAACAAATAAAACTGCTGGTATGACTGTTAATAATGAAGAGAATATATATAAGTGCAAAGTAACGTGTGATATGAAGTGAAATTATACCTGTAATGATGCCCCTCATATTTAATTTCTTCAATCTGGCTTTAATTCCCATCTCCAAAATGTTCGTACGCATGGGTCAGAGTTTCCGTACATTTGTGCACATTCTCCCGTCAAGTTTGTTTTTATAGAGGACAACGTTTGCGTGGGAGTGGCGTACACCTCTTTTCAGGCCCCTTTTTGTGTGTACGCAACGGTTATGAATGAGATTCCCTGGTGGGGGATAAAATATCCTATAGGTTGCATTATGGGAATTGTAGGACCCAGGGTTTTTGGAGCTTGACCCATACTGAATCCATACAGGATTTCTTTTGCGGTGTTGATTTTGACTACTTTTCCTGCAGATTCTATAAAAAGCATGTCACACTCTTGTGCGTGTGTGTTTCTCTTATCACCACCCAACTCTTGGCATCAGTGTAATATCAATTTTTTTATTTTTAATTTGAAAAATAACTTACATAAATCTCTGTACTCAACCATACTTAACCAAGACATAGCCTTGGCATTAACACATTGCACCAAAAAGAGAAAATGAAAAGGCATTCAAAAAGATAAATAACATATGTCTTTGTCATCATGTGAGGCATTTTTCCTGTTCCAAACGAGTCTATCAATCTATTCATGGTAGCTTGTTTATTCAAATTCTGACATCTAAAGTTATGTACAATGAAAATTAAAATGAAAATATATACTGTAGCTTGTGACAGCTTGACAAGGTTTTCTTGACCATTAAAACGCCTCATCGTCATATGGAAAAGGAATAATGCCTCAGTTCAATTTCATTCAGACATACTGCAACTATAAGATTCATATACTTCCCAGACAAGAGAAGTATTTTATAATTACTAAAAATAGAAAATAAAAAATAAACTGGTCTTGGCTTTTAAATAAAACTAACAAAAATATAGTAAATTAATTTCATTTTCATTAAAACAAGAAAAAACATTTTCTGTGGCAATATCCCTTGTTATTTGAACTTGTGATTAGCTCATCTTCACAAACAGTGCCTGTAAAATTGAACCACAACAACATACATCTCTTGCATGTTTGCTGTCTCTTGATTAGGTGTAGACCTCTTGCTGTACCAATACAGATTATTTTTGCATGTTCGTCAACAATACTGAAATAAAATACACTTGCAATCACAACTGTTTCGTCAACCTCCATTAAATATAAAATATTTTCCTTGTCACTTTTTTTTCTCAAAAACCTGAAAGAAAATATGACCTTGGGGGTGGAATGTTTTTGTTAAAACTTCAATAATTGGCCGCGGAAGACCAAGAACTAATTTGTCGTAGAGTTCAATTTAAGGTGAGGGAGAAAAGTAATGAAGTTGACATGCACTGTACAAGAAACTGCAAAAATTCCAAATATCATCTTTATCAAAACATGCTGAGTTACTGTAAGGTGTGCCCAAGCCATGTTGCAGAAAATCCTTTTCAACATGCTTGTTAAACAAATCAAATCCAAAATAAAATACATACTGAAACAATACAGAACTGTAAAATAACCAACAGTCCTAAAATCTGGACAATATCAGGGGACTGAACAATGGTAGTAATGAATAGTACAATGAGAAGTACCCTGGGACAAGGAAGAAAAAGAGAAACATGTACAATTTGCACATAATGTTTATCTTTATAAGGCATGAGCCTTTTACAATGAAATAAATAACTTACATTTATTTTCATTATCACTTTTTGTCACATAAACATTTTTCTGTTAAATAGCTCCAAAAGTTTCCTTTAAGTTTCCCTTATCTGCATGTCTGCAAAACAGACTCATGAATGGTCTAAAGAATGATAAACAATGTCTTTTTTTTAATCACGATGTTGCATTCACTCCCCTTGAAAACCATGCACTAGTGAAATTTATCTTTAAAAATAATATAAATTGTTGAAAATGGCTGATCTGTTTTATTTTTCATCTTTTATGCAAGTTGCAGCCTCAAGAAAATAATTTTCTTTCTTTTTTTTTTTTAATTCAGCTAAATTTGTGTCCATGCAAATGAACTAAAAGGGAAAAAATATTTTTTTTTCTCATTTAATTTTCATACAATATATCAACAGAGAAAGAATGATGGTAGATTTTACATCTTTTAGTCGGGTTTGGATCGTTACTGCATATTCTGGAGTGTTGATGGTAGCCACTTCAATATTGCCTCTGATTAACTTTGAAGTCTTTCTGGTGATTTACCAGTACGGTTTGATTCAGTACATAAACCTAGAGTATGCAGGGTATTTCTTTTAGGGTGTGGGGGAGTGTGGATACAAGCTGGGACACACCTCACCCAAAGTGATGGTCTCCAAAACTCCATCTACACAGCTAGGTCTGTTGGCGTGGCGTGACCAAGCATCTGGTTAGAAACACTGTCACCCCCTTCAGATATAAGAACATTGACTCTAAAAAAAGAAAGAAAAAAAAAAAAAGAAAAGAAAGAAAAACATTTATTTTTCATTCGAAAAGGGCTTCTGTAGAACTCGTTTAGCGGTTCCCAGTACTGACCCCCATGGCTTCGAATTGGATGAAAACCTGGAACTGACGGATTCCTCGTGCTAAGGAGTTCATTCCAGCTTCCTCCAAACAACAACAACAACAACACCCGGCAATCCCGGCCGCCAGGCGCTTGCGACACGCTTCGCCACGTGCACAATGTGCGCAACGTTTTTGCTCAAAACACAGGATCACGTTTTGCACCCCTAGAAACAGGCTCAGAAGACACAACATCAAGCATGCAGTGTAACCGGGGGGCGTGACCTGTAGTCGCAACACTGGCTGCTACAACAACGCTATCAGTCCACACGCTGCTATGATCGAGAGAAACTGTCCAGTGACGATTGGGAAGCTCTTCTTGTCAGTGGGGCCAGAGTAGGGTCCACCAGTGAGGAAGGAGGAAAGAGCTTAAACCAGCCAATCACCATGTTGGACAGGTCCAGCTCATCTAACAGTATCTGAACTGCTCCCATGAATGATTTATGGTCCATGCGTCCATAGTCACCCCAAACGATGACCTGCAGAGAAGAACACAGAAAAAGAAAAGAATGATGGATGGATGAGCCAAGTTGAAACAGTGACAAATGAAGTGGTTTTAGTAAGACTGATTCACTCCTGTGGGATCTTTCTTACCTGTAAAACCTTCCCTCCTGGACTCTCCTCAAACGGCAGTTGCTGCTGGTAAAGAGGATCCAGGGTTTTTCTTGCTACTTTTGTTTTCTTTTTGGCTATGCAGACTCCGTTTTCCAAAAGGTAGACCTTTACATATGGTGCTGAGAAGAGAGGAGAGGAAAGAGGAAGAGCCAAGAAAAGTTTACAATACGCACCAGCTCTGATTCTTATCCCACAGCCCTAAAGGAACATGCTTTTTGACTATATATCAACATTTATGTTGAACTTAAGTAAGTGTGTAATTGCCTGTGATAAGGACAGGTGTGAGAGCTTTAATTACCTGGCAGTGACTTGGAACCTTGTTTTCCCACAAGGCCACGGGCTCTGATGATCTCCACCTCCAGTGCTCCTTTCTTGTCCACCATACCGATCTGGATGTCTCCTGAATAACAAAAGTACCTGAACTTTTAGCACACTACTGACAGATGTCTATCAGCATATAAGGTATATGTATATAAAAGTTAGTGATGTATACATATCTATTTATTTCACAGTATGTAAGAAATAAAATAATATATCACGTGCAAGATTATTGTGCTTGCTTAATTAACATTTTAATTTCTTAGCTATTCCCAAGATTATAACCAGGTACCATAAATGTATTGAATGGAAGGATTATTGTTCTCACCCATAGGTGGCGTAGCCAGCGTCTGTCGTCCCACCAGCTGAGCGGGGCCGAGACCATCCAGGAAGTCACTGAACTGGGCGTCTGAGGAGAGCCTGACACCAGGGAAGATGAGACTGAAAGAGAGAAAGACGCCCTGGTTACCACAGAGATGTTGGCACGAGACAAAGCAAACCACTGCATTCCATTGGAAGTCATGAGGATTAGGAAGAGTGAAGCCCAGTATGAGTCATCGAATCAAATTGTTTGCTCTGTACGTTCAAACTGCTCCCAGTACAATAGGCATGCAGGAGCTTTTTGACTGATGAATATGCGTCTCCTTACTTTCCCTCGGAGCTGTAGCTGTTCATGCTGCCGTCCGTGGACTCCCGGCTGGCCTGCCGAGTCATCCTGCTCCTCATCTCCACCGCCAGGCCCGTCTCCGTACTCCTCTGGATCGTGCTGCGCAACTTCTTACCTCCCGCTTCTGCACACAGAACGACACACAGGCGAAGGAAAGAAAGAGAGAGGGAGAAAGAGCGGTGGAGACTGTCAATCCACGACGTTGCGGCACTTTGTGACTCATACAGCGAGTTGCACTCACACGGATTATTACCGACATTCCTGCGCTTTCATTTGTTTATAAAAAAATCATTCTAGAGGGAAAACAAATCACAAAGACTACTCTGTGAATGAAAATCGATCTGTATACCATGAAATGCACATGGCGTATTTTGGCAAGGATCATGTCCATTTCACTGGGACAGTCAAAGAAGGTTGCTAAGTCAACAAGCTCAACAGAGGTGTATGCGTCGAACAGAACATGTGCAGCCCTCCTCTGGTCTGTGCTACCGACTGCCTACGGGGGTCTTGTGAGAGCCCTAGTGAGTCCATGCTCCACCCACAAACATCCAGCGTAAACCCCCCCTCACATCCTAACTGATCCAAGACGACAGCTGACTCCAACCATTAGCCCTGCTGCTGCTCATCTCCACCCAGCCTCCCTGACAGCGTGCGCATGGGGGCACGTGGCTGTGCTTGTGGCACACGTACACATACCTTCACAAAGGTATGAATGCAACAAGCACACACACAACACATACACAGAAAGAGATATTTGATCCAAGGCATTTAGCTTTGGAAAACTAGTATAGATAGAAAGTGCATCTGTCTGTCTGTCTAATATGTCATTACCCTGAAATAGATCTATAATCTCTAAATTTAAAATTATAATTGTGCATGGCTATGATAAAAGACTAATAATCAAAGCATTACAAAATGTCATCGCAGCTATTACTGTTATGTTGTTTAATTTTTCATACTTGTAATCAAATGAATGCTAAATGAGGGCATCGTGTTATTTCCCAGAGGTCAAATAATCCCTGCAAAGCCAGACAAAGGTAATAACACAGAGTTTACTGTCACTTCACTGTTTGCAACCCCCAGGTGCAAAGTCATGACAAGCAATCCGTAGATATCCTTATTCCATTTCCTCTTAGTCATTTCCCAGTTTGTATGGATGAATCCCATCTAAACTACAGCAGTCCTAATCCAGTATCATCACGGGCCCTTTGTGGCTGTCTTCACTCTCCCTCCTCATCAGAGGAGAAGCCAAGGAGAAGAGGGGATCATGTGTCCTATCTCTCACACGGGCATAAATACACATGGAGCCTTTCAGCCTTGAAATCTCAGTTATTCAGCCGGCCTCCGCCTCCTCTTCCTCTTCCTGCTCTCCACACTTTACAATAGGAGACGAAGCCGCAGAGGTCGTCTCTGACGTCTGTAGCGAACCGCAGCTTGTAGACCTGGGCCAATCAGGGGCCAGTCGGATGTTATCAATAGACATTAAAAACACACCGTTTTCAGAGATCGGTTTTACTGCTTTGATGCAGAACGCATTTGTCACATATATACTAATACTATGCTTACCATAATATCAATGAATGGGTGGTTTTATAAAATAACTTTACAAGAGTTGCTGCGACAAAAGAGTGCTGAAAAATCATGTTTACCTACATACAGACGGTGCATCTACATTATAGACAAAAATACACACACACAGCGGCATTAAACACAGTGGCAGATGAGTGTTCTCAACACTGGCTGGAGAATGTGGCAGCCAAGCACTTTTGTATCTGGCAATGTGAAGTAGCAGTGGCCTAAAAGTCAGACAAACTGGCTTGTCACCAGAAGGTCACTGCCCTCAAATCTGTGCCTTGTCAGACAGCAAAACACAATGACTAGTGGAGAGCTGCTTGGTGGCCAAACAGTGGAAGTGTGAGTACAAGTATGTGTGTGTGTGTGTGTGTGTGTGTGAGAAACTAGCTAAAAAAAAGACGGTACGATCAGTCAAAAGTATGTAGAAGTATGCATTGCAAATCTATGACCTTTTCTATTTATCTGTAAATAAATCCCCCCGCCACAAGAACAGGAAACGATAGGAGCATCTTGGGAGGCATAAATATAAACACACACAGTAGGCGTCATCACTTCTGTTCAGACAGTCATAGGGCGATGTTGTATTCATAAGCTAAATAAGCACCCTCGGCCACAAGATACGAAACAATGATTCAGTCCAGCTACTAAATCCTTTGTTTTCATTCACAGAGGGGAAATGAGATATTGTGACTAATATGAGTAGAATATATTGTCAGACTGGTGCATATAATCATCCATGTTAACACCACCACCAGCGGCAGTAGCAACAACAAAAGAAGAAGTATGTGTATTTCACACCAAATTGAGGGCCTGGATGATAAATTGACTTCTCTTGAGATGCAGGCACAGATATCAACTTTAAAATCATAATGTTACACACACACACACACACACACACACACACACACACACACACACACCCTGAGCATCAAATTAGTATCATAATTGAACTACACCTTCATGATAATTTTTTTCGAATTACATCTCTCAACCTTCCCCAAATATCCGAACAATCAATACCTCTGCATCTTCCCACTAATCCTAAATCCATCTCCTCCCTCTCTGTCGTCCCTCAGTTTAAATGGCTGTGCTGCCCCCCACCACCACCACCAGCCAGCAGCTGCTGCTGGGACACTTCCCCAGATGTCATCTTACCTCCGTCCTCCTCATCGAATGAGTTCATGCAGGGGAAATAGACAGCCAGCGCTTCGAACGATGCAGAGAGGCTCATCTTGCTCTGGGAGCGCTGGATACGCATCCCGGGGACCGCAGCAGAGGTATCGTGCCCCTGTCTGCCCATGGTGACCGGCGGCCGTCCTTGTCAATGCGGTGAATCGAATTGAATGCACTAGACGTCAGCTTTGCCTTCTCTGGCTGATCTTGCTGGCAAAAGGTTTGAAAATCAACTCAAATCTAATCTGTTTGATAAATTCCTAAATCCAGCAATAGGAGACTCTATGCTGTGGGAGAGCAAATCTGTGCACTCGTCTAGTCGATTTCTAAATGCTCTGTAGACTGCATCTTAGGGAGAGCTTCAGAAAAACGTTGCTTCAGTAGCTGAGTCTTGCTCTGTCTGGGTCTGACGTTCCTACTGCACCTCTTTCTTCAGGGGGGGAGGGGAGAGAGCTGCATCGCTCACCACCAATCAGAGAGCCAGGCTGCTCAGACGCACCTCGGCTGGCTCTGCGGGTAAACGAGCTCTACCCAGAGATACTGAGCCCCCCCCCCAGTTTGTTTCTCACCATTTCTTTTAACCTCTTTTTTTATCATTTGCTTTCTCTTTTTGATTCCTCTGCCTGCTGTTTTGTTTCTTTTGTGCTATTCATGACCGTTATTTTCCTTTTCTTGTCATCCCTTGTCCCATCCCTCCTCCCCATCTTATCCACAAAGGCAAGTGAAAACAAGCAGTCATTACTTCTGCCAACAGCCCTGCTCCTCTGTCAGAGGGCTTCAGCCACATGTCAGTCACTCAACGTCCACGTGCCAAACGCTGCTACTTTATTTTTCTATTATCCAAAACTACCATACCACAGCTGTGCTGTGTCGGGAGGAATTCACTCTGCTTTTGCTGGCTTATTAGAGTTGCTGAGAATGTGAAGTGGATAATTATATTCGCGTGCTGAACCTGAAAACTTAATATGTCTTCTTCCGACAGCCTGTGTCATACAGCTATGTTGTGTTACAGGAAATTAATTCTCCCTTGATAAATCACAAACCACACTTTCAAACAATGAAACAAGCTCTTTCTTTGAACCAGGGTCAAACTTATCGAAACATGAACCTTTTTTTCAGTCGATTTCTACCATTTGTGGACACCGGAGTTCAGCCTTATTTAAACAGTAGAGAGCAAAAAGACACAACAGTGTGGCCAAGAGAAAATATTTCTTCACAGGTGGTCCCTGAAATACTGCTACATCTGCTACTGGCATGTTGTGTGAGGGACGTAGCACAGAGAGCAAATGTATAGCTTTAAACTAAACCTAAGCCCCTCTGCTAACTGTCTCTAGTGCAGCTTGGTAAAAAAAAGTGTTCTGCTTTGACGCACTGCCAGAGAACCAATTATGGTGCTTTTGTTCGGAACATGTGTGCACCGGATAAGACAATTGACAATAAGCCCCGCCTCCTATCGCTTCTCCCTTAGGCTTTCAGAGCTATCATGGAGCCCACACTGTCACTAACTGCACTCTCTGAAAAAGTATAATAACATTTTTGGAAAAACAAAAAGGGTACAATATGCGTTTGAGGGATATACAACGGCAGTAAAAACAGGTATGAAGATAGAAGCTAAAGGCTAAAAATCACAGTGTAAAAGTGAACCACCATGTCACAAATGAAATTGAGGAACGACAATGTTCCTGTAAAGCCTTTTTTCAGTTACAGCCATTAAAAAAGCAAAAGCAGCATGTGTTTACATTCAGTATACCTTCGGCAGCTAGTGTAGCATAGAAGTGCTAATGCTAGTTAACTATGTGCTAACGTACTTTGCTAATGTTAGCTCCACAGGTTTTTACGTAGAAAAGTAAAGTTTCTGAAGCATATATCTCCTTCAAACCTCTCCAGGGAACAATTATAACTAATACACAACGTTTAACGGTGACTAGCTCCAAATCCACACAATGAAGACATTTAAAATGACTGAATGAGAGTTTATGGAGCAGAGCCGGAGAGTTGTCGGACTTTGGCCAGAGCTGGCTGATCTACTCTATGATTGGCCAGTCTGCGTTTGAGGGGCGGGATTAAGCATAGGGTCGATTGCGTGCTTCTCTGCACCATCATAAATATAGCAAACTCCCTATAGTGTTCTAGCTGAGGCAAAAGTTCCACCCTGAGAGACACGGCAACCTACTTCCACAAAGAAGCCTCTTAATGCATGACGTTCATTTGCAGGTTTCATCTAGGTCAGCACAGCCAAAAACAACACTTCACATTTGCAGCTTGGAGGAAAATTGGACAAACACATAGTTACAATGCAAACAATTAGGCCATTTCTAATGGCTCCTCTTAGGAGTCTGAGAGCTCACACTAACTCAGACAGTGACATTGACCTACAGATCGTGTATATTTAAATTACTGTATTTGCAACTATTGGACGGAATGCTACTAAATTTGAGAATTCTACAGAGTCCTAATCACTTTGGTGATTTCTTTAAAATTGGAACGTACACTCATGTTCCCCTCAGGATGAATTGTAATCATTTTGTTGATTCCTTAACTTTTTTATGCCGCGTCATCCTCTGGTCAAAATATTAATTGGTCTTATGACCAACTTTGGCCCTCTGACCAAACTAATTCCCATCGTCCATGATGGGAAAACTTATGTGATTATAAAACTACAGGTCCTAATGGTATGACCTGACAATGTTTCTGTTTTCTATTTCATGATATTCCACCACACAGATGGATTTACTGATGAGACATCAATCAAACATTTTTAATATTGACTTTAAAAATCTTTTACCTTTTAATCATCAACTTGACTGAGGTATTTTCTTTCTGCAACAAATAACAAAACTATGAGGACCTAATTGGAAGATTGATGCAGATTAATAAGATCCCCAATTTTGTAGTTAAAAGTCTTTAGTTGAGGTAAGAAAAAAAAGGTTCATCACAGTTATAGAAAATCTGTTCAATACGGCATGTGGATGTGTGTTCAAGGATTCTGAAAATGGAGTTTGTCCCTCGCGTACCTGAAGGAAAGAATCTAGGTTTCCGCTTTAGGCCCTGAAAATACTCTCTGATTTCCCAACAGCTTGACTAGTACAGATTAACATGAAAGCACACTGCAACATATCTAGTCTCACTCCAAAACTACAGGACAGTGACAACACGGCTGGAAATCACCAGCACCTCAGACGGCAGGAATCTGAAGAACGCTGCCACTTCTACTACAACAACAAAGGGGCGTAATATCCCAGAAGTCACACGTTATGTCCGTCTGGCGGGCGGCAGGGATCACAGGTGGAAGCTTTCGGAAGTCTTTCTGATTGATGATCCCAGGCCTGGCCCAGCGTCAGAGAGCGACTCTGGCACGCCGCACTGTAAACACAGCTAATGGAGGGCTCTAACCCTGGCACTCACATGCACGGATGTAGGCAAACACACATATTTGAGCACTTACATGCACACAGGCCGGAACACGCACCAATACATACTCTAATGCAGGCAAACACGCTCTCTCTTCTCTCAGTTTACATTCCCTGCTGCCTACCTTAATGCAGGCCAGTCCCACAGACAAGAAGTGCAGTTTGCCCCTCCTGTGTCTTGCTTAAATCTGACGAGCTTTATAAGGGAAATAGTTTCTATTGCAAAACAAGATGTGATACCTTTGAGCTTACTACTGTTTCGATCTTACATTACAACACATTAAAGCTCCAGTCATCATTTTTAGCTGCTAAATGTGAGACGCACACTCCTAACATATTCCCACCATATACATATATTGTTACGGCTAATGTGTTAACAGCTACCAACTCAAAACGGCCAGCAGTTTTTTAGCTTTGGTTTGGTCTTCACCAACTCCAGAGAGAATAATATAATAAAACAAAGATATCGGGGTCTTTAACTTGCTAAATATATCACTGTCTTCAAAGTACAGTTTGCTTATCAGACTTTTGTTGGAAATGTTGCATGCAGAGGTTAATGAGAGCAGTGAGACTTAAAAAACTGTGGAACAAAAAAGAAAAGAGTTTCAAGAGGTTTAAAAAAGCTCCATAAAGCCGCAGAGTTGGGTGCTAGTGCTCCCAGAGATGCCTTTTGATTTACAGTAATATAAAAATATTTATTAATACAACTTTAAATCCTGTATGTTCTGTTAATGCGATTGAAAGTTAGAAATTAGTATCGGCCATTATGTCTCACATGAAATAAAATACTACCAAACATGTGCGCACTGTGTCCTGCCATTTACATCACACCTTCACTGAAAAGGTTCACACCTTCAGTGGAAGGTGTGAGGTAAGAGAGGCATATTTGAAACGGGAATTGCAGGAGGTGTAGCAGTTGGAACAGTCTGTCCCCTGGCTGCCTCCCTCCTCTCAGTGGTGCAAACACTGAGAGTACAACAGATGGAGAGCGAGCGAGAGAGAGAAGGGCAATCTAAATACTGCCAAGCCATATATGTGAAACATCCTGATAGAGACTACCGACGTCACCCCAGCTGACATGTCACAACAAACTAGCGTGATATGCAGAAAAACATCTCTTGCGTGTGAAAACTGAAGCGCAAACAGGAAATAAGCGTGTTTTTAACCATTTTTCATGGCGAGGAGGAACATCATGCCTACGCTCCATGTCTACCCTGACCACAGTGCATTTCTTAGTGCATGTCTCATCGCGCTTCCTCTTCGACTGACAGCTCCAGCGTAGTGCTGTCAGCGTTTAAAGACAAAACGATCACAGGAGGAAGTCATATTTATAGCAGCAGTTAAAAAAATATCTAAAAATGTAGGGTGGAAGTACATTTTTAGTACAGTTCGAATGGGAGGCATGAATGTACTCCACTGAAACGTGGGGACGTGACTACACAAGTGTGTATTTTAAACTGTGTCCGTGCTTCAGACTCAAGTCAAAGGAGACATATGGCTGAGGAGCATGAGCCACACTGCAGGCAGAAAGCACAGAGCAGCTGGTGGAGCACGGTAGGGTTGAGAAGATGAATCAACAGCTTTTAAGCTGAGGTCATAGAGATGCATTCTCTTCTGAAAGTGATATTCCACCCACAAATGTCTCTCTAAAAGTAGGATTGAAATGTGACAGTGGGACGTTTCATTCTTCATGTAGTCTGCTGAAATTCATGTGTGCTATGAAGGATCTTTGTATGTCGTGTTAAATGGAATATCTGTCAGAAAACAACAGAACATGATGATGGTTTTTACCACAGTGCAAAAGGAATGAAGACATTGTAAATGGTGCGTGTTCTTAACTGTTCAAGAGTCAATCAGTACACTTCCCTTTAAATAACAACAGTATCACAATATTGGTTTTCATGTCAAGTGGCAATGAGTTTGCAGCAACATCAGCAAAGACCAGAGCTTGGCTGGGTTATTGTCCATGCATACCCATAGTTAACATCAATAGATCTTGTGTTTGCCTGGGATCACAGCTAATTTATGCTCCTAATAAGGACAACAAAATAAAAACATCTTTAAAACAAGAACATTGGTTAATTTCTCGGATAATGCAGAGTACACGGTGTCTGCTAAGCGACACCGTGTGCTGCTCTCAGATTGAAAACAATTAATTTAGTCCACCAACTCTGATAGTCACATTACAGCTTGTGAATAAACATGATCAGTGATCTTAATTCAACACTTTCAATAGAACCATTTTATATACAGACTGAATCTTAACATGATTCATATGTATAAGTACTTTATCTCTGTGCACAGTAAATCATAAAAATGTGTCGGGGGAAATAAATTGTCTCTAAAATTATTTACGAAAATTATACTTTTCTCTTTAATGCTCTGCCACTATGAAGCCTGACAGTAAAATATTACAGACATGTCAGGGGCAAAAGAAAACACCAAAAAATGAACTCATATTTTAAATAGCTTCACCTCCATTTAACTGATGCTAACCCATCGACATGATAACAAAATGCGTTCCAAAACTGTCTTGTGTTTAATGCTGACCATGTGTGTTTAGGTTTTGCTGCAGGTGCACAGCAACCGGGATAAAACATAGTGACCACATAAACAGAAACCCTACCCTTGCAAAACTAGGCCCATTCTTGCAGCCAGTAGCAGTGAGCTTTCAGTATAATACATTAGATTTAGACATTATTATAAGTTTGAATATCATCAATACTGTGTCGCTTTGCTGGGCGTTTTAAAGGTGGCAGTCTTAAAGTCGGGACCACACAGACACTTGACTCACACGTGTAATCTCTATAAACAGATATCTGCATATGAATGCAGAATATCTAAGCAGCGTGACAAGATTTTGGTATGGGAAGCGTTCTGGTTTCCGTTTGTAGTGCGTTTGTAGTCCGAGGAGTGTTGACCAATCCCGTTTGGTTTTGGTTGCAGGTAAACCGTCCGTGTGGAGAGCAAAAGAGGTGGAACAAATTGGCCGAAACGCAATCTCAGATCCCATCGACAATCTTCTAACAATAATTTATCTTTTTATTAGCTTTAAAACGTTGTCTCTCAAAATCCATTTTATGTCTGAATTTGCTAATTGGACAGAATACAATAACCGGCACAAGGAAGAGGAAGTCTTGACCCGGATACCTGCTGGCCACAATGGAACCCCAGAAATACTGTCCGATAGCCGATGGGTTCTGAGATTGCTACATGTGGAAACTAATATCACAAGGATTTTGAGCATGGTCTTACTGCTGTGGTGTTTTCTTGGTATAATGCAGTGGCTTTGTTAATATAATTTGAAAGGTATGAAGACTCCACTACTTCAGTTTATTTACACGTATTTAGGTCAAGGCAGAGACACCTCGTCTGAGAGCTCAGGCGTTAAACAGCCACATGTCCTCTACAGCAGTGATTCTCAACTGGACAACGCGGACCCGTTTTCACGGGCCTTTGCCTGGGCAAAAGAAAATTGGATTAGATTTATTTTATTTTTTTATCCTGTGGTTTTATTTTGAAGGGGATTTTTTATGCAGTGGAGTGTCTTCTATTCACACTTTTTTGCTGGCTCTGGTTTCGACTTGTTTTGCACTTTTTTTCAAGGCGGCGGTGATTGACAGGTGATGACAGGTGGCGTGTGCCAGGTTGGGTCAAACCATCCTGATATGGGGGAGACTGGGTTTTTAGGATAATGAAATTGAATAGCCTACTGAATATAAAATGCAGCTTATGAACTTACACTTATATTTTATTGAAAATGTATTAAATAAATATTTTTAAAGGATTTTTAAATCGATGCTAATTTTAAATATATATTATTTTTTAAATCTTCACGTACCCCCACCATTTTACAGAATAGAAGAACACCGTGACCCACGAAATTAGTTTTCTAAATCATCAGCCAATCAGCACCATCTTTTCATTAAATAAATTTGAGAAGTTGAAAATGTTCCTCGATTTGGGTCGCGACTTGTCATTAAGGGGTGATGGTGGGTCCCACAGCCAGACCAGTTGAGAACCACTGCTCTACAGAGCTGTTGTAAAAGAGATGGAGAGAGAAAGAGAGAGAGGAAGAGGTACTGTAGAGCTGCTGGAAGAAACGAAGCAGAGAAGGGATATGAATGATAGCGAGATACAAATGTCAGTTCGGAGGGAATGAGAGAGTAAGTGAGGTAGAAAGAGGGATGGGGAGAAATCAGTGGGGCACCGGTGTCCCTCCACCGTGGTCGTACCTGTGCGGCTGTGCTCCTTTCATGCATCATCCTGTGAGCAGCGTGTCTGCTCCGGCCCCCTCGGAGATTAATTAGCAGCCTCAGCTAGCTGAGCAGCTGCTGGTATAGGCACCCAACTTAACTCAGAAGATAAATTACCTCCGCTGAAAGCCCAAAGTTCAGCTATTTTACCACATACAATACAGTCTGTCGGAGGACTTTGGAGGTCCAACAGTACGTCAGTATGTGGTGTAACATTGTTCGCTCTTCTGTATACATTTGGCTATTCTGGGCATCGTCAGTTAGATGCCCAGAACATACATACTCCTTTTTAGTAAAGTTATACATTCATCATCGAACACAGTGAACCTGGCATCTTATGGTATATTTGTAACTCCTAGGGTATAAAATAGCTGCACTACATTACATGCATGCATCACCAACTGTTTCCTAGCAGTTTGATTAAGGTGTAAGGCATCCGTGCTCCATCATATGTCATCACACCTGGTCTTTTCTTAGAAGCAAAAAGTAGGACAGTGATTTAACAGGTTCATTTGAACTCACTTTTAGAGCCACTGCTATGGCACCACGTGTAACCTTCATTCTGAGTGAAACCAAGTGAGTGACATGCCCTAATTTAATCCTTCTCTCGAACAGATACAATTCCAACAGAGAGTGACACATCTGGTCCACATAGTGAGATAGAGAAAAGTAGGACGTAAGAAGAATCACGCTAGAATACCCATGTCTGCACTCTGGAACAGAACACTAGATCTACTATACCAAGTACTCACAATCCTCCCCACTAATTCCATTATTTATTTATTTTTTCTAAATCACTGCTGTTTTTGCCCATTAAGAACCAATTTCTTGTATTTCCTGCACTATTCACCTCCTCATCCTTCACAATCGGAGGCTGGTGCTGAGCTGTAAAAGCGTTTCTGGGACACCATTAGGAGTCTTTTAGAGGCCATAATGGGGCAAAACTACTGACATGGATTATCAGGTAGAATGCTGCTAGCGGCATTGTACAGATGGTAAAATAAAAAGCTAATACTGTAAAAGAGAGATAGCGTTGCTATTCCTTTTCAATCCTGTAATTCACAATGCAACAGATAGTTTACCCCATGCACACCACAAGCAGAAACCACCTCATAAACCTCATTGTTTACAAGTTACGTTTCAAATCCATCCAGTCATAAAAAGATTTTACTATGTTTTTTTAAGAAGAACATGATGATAATAATTTGTCATTGTTATTATACATATACATCTAATATATTATAATATATAATTAATTTATCTGTGTGTGTGTGTGTGTGTGTGTGTGTGTGTGTGTGTGTGTGTGAAATGCTGAAATGGGTTTGTTTTAAATGAAAATCCATGGGGCACCATTAAGCAGCAAACACCACAGCCAATAAGGATTCACAGTAACACTGAAGTGAAGATGTGAACAGCAGGTCAATACTGTAAAATGCTGACAACATCTTAATCAGCATATTTCTGATGACAGCGTCCCCACTGAGAATATGTAGCATAGTTAGTAAATGCACTGGAATTAATAGACAGAGAAAACGGGCCTATTGTTCTCAGATGCCAATCGAAAGGAAAACGCACGAAGAAATGCACAGATTAATGCACGGAGATGGGTTTTCAATAAGCCTGCGAGATCTGATTGTTACTGTGTGGTTTCAGCTGAGTCGGGCCGTGTAGCAGCAGTTTAGCTCTCTATTGAGTTTAAAACATAATATAGCAGGGACCAGAGGACTGCTGACTGGTGGATGGTACAATTGAGCTAATAAATCAAATTGATGTTTCAGCTTGCGCATGATGACCAGCAATAAAGTCCCTGCACATGCATAGGCTGATTATTTTCAAAAAGTAGTTTTTTAAAATTGAGACCGAAAAACTTTTGTTGCCCAGCAACCATACTGTTAATAAATAAAAAAAAATGCATCTAATTTATTAGTGAATGAAAAGTAAATAATTTCTTAAACATATTCTTGCTTTATTTATAAGAAGTGTGTTACTGTGCTTTGCGGCGTGCGTTTTTGTGTGTGCGTGATTAATCAAAACCAGATGAATGAATCAGTCTCAGTGTGTGTCCCCATTCTACATCCAAGAAACATGTCCTGTTATCTTTTCATTGTTCACTGCTAGACTTTCACCTGTTGGATGCTACGCTATGCTAAGTGTAAAGTCTCCTCTCTCTTCTCCATTGTTTCCTTTGTACCGCCCCCCTTGCACTCAGTCTCAGGTCCTGTTATGGAGTTATGGACGTATGCATGAAGTAATCCTCCATTGCAGTTGGCAAGATGAAGCAGTTTTAACTGTTCTTACACCCCAAACGTTATTCAGATATAGTGATACATTTGTATTTTCTGAAAAGTCAAATGCCTTCCAACGAGGACTGAGAGGACAAAACCTGCAGTTCACGTCCAGAACTGCAAACTGTGTACACACTACTCAAGGCCGGGCCACCTGGGAGCACATCCATTCCATCTGACTAACCTGTGTTTGTCAAAGCCAGAGTCGTGCTGCCTGGCTGATCGGACCATCCCCCAACCACAAGCACTTGGCAGCGCACACAAACTGTCTTAAAATCGACCATCCTTTGAATGCACCCTTCAAGCGGGCGATGAGCCTCTCAGGATAACGCACAACAAAGTAGGGCACAGGGCAGCTTGGCGGTGTTATGGGCTGGTGCAGAACCAAATACGGATCTCAAACATAGAAAGGCAGACGTGTGCGAGCTCACACAAACTCCATCTGATGCACTTAGAAGCACGTAGTGAAATATTAATATCTCTAGGAGATTCAGGCTGCTCAGTTTGTGCTGTGTCTGCACGGGAAAGGAGTGTGTGTGTGTGTGTAACTTTATTCCTGCGATTGTGCAAAACCGTTCAAATGGGTATCTTAAAGTATATGTCACAAATGTCAGTTGTTTTTTGTTCCCAAAAGTAGACTCCAGAAGAGTCTTATCTTATTCGGCAACGTAACCATCGTTAATAGTCAACAACACGAGTCTTGGAGAATTGCGTCACAACGCAGTTACTGATTAGGAACGATCAATCTATATATCTATAAAAACATACTTAAATGTCACAAAAATGGGGATTGACATGTTGATGTGACTAATAACCAGTAGAAACCCTCAAAGATAAGGCGGCAGCCCATGTGCCAGTCAAACCCCGAGCCAGGAGGGGCAGTGCAGTGCCAAGAGAGCACACCGCCCATCTCACCATACATCCATCTCTTCATATCTCTGCAGGAAAATACATTTAGTTGCTTTCAGCTAAAGGAAAATAGGTTTGAAAACATCAACACAACACACCGGTTCTTGTTTATATCTCACATGTGCACACACTCTCACATGCACTCATAGAAACAAATACAAGCGACTGCACACGGACACAGTTTGAGGTAGTGTTTCACACCCGGAAAACAGTCAAGAGAGCGTCACAACATAAGAACGTGACAAAAGGTGACCTGCGACAAGCAGCTGAGGTCCATAATGTGGCAGGAAGTGCAAAGCAGTTACAGCTGTGACACAGCTTCCAAAATGAAACGACGGATTATTATGAAAGCACAATAGATCGTCGGCATTTTGCATGAAAACACAACCCCAGTAGTGTAATAAGGAAGAAAACGGAGGTAGAAAGACAGAGAGAGGAATTTCCACAAGAGCTGTAACCTAGAAGAAAGAAAGAAAAAGGGTATGAGAAAAGGTCACGCTGTTTCTTCTTCTCCAGAAAAGGGCCGTGCAGAGTCCAAAGCCCCTTCGAGAAAGAAAAAAGGTGGGGAAAAGAAAAAACTGGAGGAGAAAGAGCAGCTGTATTAGAAGTCAACGGAAAACAACAGAAAACAACAGAAAACAACAGAAAACAACAGAAAACAACAGGGGAACCACACAGACAGAACAAGAGGCCACAGGACAGATGCACATATGAACACACATACTGGCACACTGTTGGATGCATTTTCCTTCGGATGCCCTACCTGTTTGGCTAAGCTGAGAGGTGCTCCGGCTCTTGCGCGACATGCCGACCATGGCCTGCATTTTGGCACCAATGCTGGAGCGCCTCTTCTTGTCGTCGGTGCCTACCGTGCCGACCGCCGTGTCCGACTGGCTGCCGTCCGTCTTCTCCAGGTTACACATGTCGCCGCTGATGCTTGTGCTCTTGGTCATGTTTATGCCGCCCGACGAGCCCATCTGCCTGTTTTTCATTTTGGATGCAAAGTCACTGTCAGCCACCACCATTGACAGAGGGGGGTGTGCAGAAGAGAGAGAGGACAGGGCAGAGGAGAGAGAGAGGACAGGGCAGAGGAGAGAGAAGACAGAGCAGAGGAGTGAGAAGACAGGGCAGAGGAGAGAGAGGACAGGGCAGAGGAGAGAGAGAGGACAGGGCAGAGGAGAGAGAGAGGACAGGGCAGAGGAGAGAGAGAGGTCAGGGCAGAGGAGAGAGAGAGGTCAGGGCAGAGGAGAGAGAGACGACAGGGCAGAGGAGAGAGAAGACAGGGCAGAGGAGAGAGAGACGACAGGGTAGAGGAGAGAGAGACGACAGGGCAGAGGAGAGAGAGGACAGGGCAGAGGAGAGAGAGAGGTCAGGGGAGAGGAGAGAGAGGACAGGGCAGAGGAGAGAGAGGACAGGGCAGAGGAGAGAGAGGACAGGGCAGAGGAGAGAGAGAGGTCAGGGGAGAGGAGAGAGAGGACAGGGCAGAGGAGAGAGAGACGACAGGGCAGAGGAGAGAGAGAGGACAGGGCAGAGGAGAGAGAGAGGTCAGGGGAGAGGAGAGAGAGACGACAGGGCAGAGGAGAGAGAGGACAGGGCAGAGGAGAGAGAGAGGTCAGGGGAGAGGAGAGAGAGAACAGGGCAGAGGAGAGAGAGACCAGAGGAGAGAGGACAGGGCAGAGGAGAGAGAGAGGACAGGGCAGAGGAGAGGATGTGAAAGGAGAGATGACAGATGAGGAAACAGGAGGAGAGGATGGAGGAGGGAAGAAGAGAGGACGGGAGATGAGAAGGCGTGGGGCGAAAAGGAGAGAAGGACAGAGTTCAGGTACAGGAGTTCATGACTTACAGTATAGCTGAGTTTAGGGTCTAAAGTGGATGGAATTTCTAATGTAAAAAGATTGTTCATTCACTGAACTATGACGTAGTCTAGTAATCAGCTCCTCAAATCTGTGTGCACTAACTGAAGTGTCATTTTGACCTGTGAGAGTTGCCTTCTATTGTATTCTATCAAACACAAAGCAATTGCCAAGTGAGTGAACACTTGAACCGCATGTGACTCCATTGGCAATGAGAAACTTTTTGTGAAATTTTCAAAGTTATTGACCACATCCAGAGTCCGAGTGCTGCAGTCAGAGCTTAGTCTATGAGCATGTAATGTTTGCTTTGGTTTGGTTGTTAGATCTTGATATTTCAGTAGTATACTTCTAGTAGCAGATATTTTTTTAAGGATGAGTGCACACTGAATGACACTTACTTTTAAGTTTGAATTTCCATGATAAGGAGCATTTTAAGGAGTGCATGTTGGCTGAAAAGTTGGTACTGAAAGTTAATTCTTGACCTCAGTGGGATACGATCTAAAAGCTCCAGGATAGCCAACGATGTATCTTGTGGTGAGATTCTTTTGTTCTAACGGCTGTTTCCAAGTTCAAGAATGAAAGGTGCCCTGTGGCGTTTTCTCCTTAAACAAGCGTTCCATTTACATTCAGTGTTACTCAACACATTGTGTGTTACCTTGAGGTCTAAAGAACATGTTGGATGCATTTCCTTCCTCACAAAACACATGTAACGATGATGTTAGAAATTATTTTACTTAAGGGTTTGTAAGCTGCATTATTTACATCCATGTTTACTTTACTCTCAGTCTTCTTCTTCACTGCCTTTGCCGGAAACAGTGCTGCGTTTCTTGGCACATTACCGCCACCTGTAGATCAGTGGAATACAGTGAAACCCCCCGCAGGACTGTATTAGTGCACGGACAAAAAAAACAGGGACCCACATAGTGTTTGAAAACGCCCTCAGGGTCACTTTAGCTTTTAATCTCAACTTTTAAGCCGACATAAGACAACGTGTCCTTGAAGTTCTCAGAATAGAGACATTTGTTTGTCAACTTCCCCTGCTGAGGAAGATTGTGTGACATGATTGAAAGCTCCAGAAACGCTAGTTGTGATTGTTTTATTGCCTGCAGTTTGAGCTTTCAGTCTCCAATTGAGTTTAAATTCATTTTAAAATAGAAACGTTACCATTTATTTCAATTCCAATAGTATATAGCAAATGCACCACAGTTTAACAGGCATGAAGGTGACTTTTGTCCATGTTTTATGTTAAAGTATTGGTTTATTCACATACAATTTAGAGATAATGAGAAATGCAAGTTCTTGCTAGTTCACATTTGGAGCACTCTTGCTCTCCTTCATGTACACCTGGAGATGAAAAAAGCAACGTCTCTGCACCGTCTGCGGCGTGACCGCACTCCAACTTACATTGTATGTTAAACTGCACACAAAAGGAAAAGTTGTCTGTCATCAGCATTATTCTCCAGCGCTTCCCGTTTGAAAGGAAATAGGCCAGTGTCCAAATTGGGGTCTTATTTTAGCTCTGCTCGTAATATTATCTTTAAGAGACAAATTACATTCTGTATCATGGGCTCTGCATCCTTAATGGGATAAGTTTCGTGTAGCGCCCTCAGGCTACTACTCATTAATTAAAGTGTCTGACCTCCGCCATGTAACTGTCTTATAAAGGAAACTTATGGAGAGACACGCCGACTAAAATGGGAGAAGAATCGATGCAGTTCGACAATTGACTCCATCAATTACTTCAATTAGGCTCCTTCAGATTCTGCTCTTTCATACATTAGACATTAGTGTTCGACTCCATTGTCTCAGAATTAAGAAATGATCAGTATATAATCAAGATTATATCTGGCATTGTAATAGGATTTCAAGTGCAGGCAGCAATATTGCATTACCTTGACATTGAAGGTGAGTGATGCTTTTAATATAAATGTTAACCCTTACAGGCATTCATAGCCTGGTCTCTGTGTTTTTAAGCTTAAAGCTGCCTGAGAGACACAGAGAGAGCTCTCCATCTTGCTCTCAAGGAGCTGGATCATAAATAATACTTGCCACTTAATCTTTCATGAGTGTATGAGAACACAGAAATGTTTGCTCATATCGATCTTCTCGCTGCTGACAAGGACACTATGCACTATGCATGTTTATACGTCTGATTTCGGTTGCCAGCCGGTGGTGAAATAAGTCAGATGTGCTCTAAAAGAGTACGCACGCCTCATGCCTCAGCCTGCAGTATAAAGCCTTTTGTTTATGCCGGTTTGTAATGCCAGTGGGTTCTGTTATGGATCAGCCTGTACTTTAATGCATAAATATTTAATACTTATTGGGGGATTAGCGCCTTTGATCAGTTAATACGGTCCAGAGGCTTTGAAGCTGACTTCAAGCGTCTTCTCACAACACCGCGGGCCGATGTGGTACAGGTGACATTCTAAAATATGCTCTTTCACTGTCATCGCAGTGAGGCTGCATTTCATCTGGTCGACACATGGCAGGTGATAATGCTGCTTCTTCTATTATATCAACTATCAGCGTAGTGGCAAGGTCAGGGGGACTGGGCTTCTATAAATTATTGCCCACTGAGGTTAAAATGGATGGGCACAGAGACTGTTCAGGCCCTTTCAAATAGATATTCATGTTGCAGGATATATTTTTAAAACACATTCAATAATTGAAAAGTAGATGCAATGTATTCATCTAAAAGGAACAAATGTTCTTTGAGTCTAACTGGACACACCGTACTAGTCAACATGTTTACATCTACTGTAGAGATACTACTGTAGTGCAATCCCTGATCCGTGTCCAGGAAGTGGGCCAAGTTTAAAATGGTAATTTGTCTAACATGCCCTTCATTTTGTCCTAAATGAAAAATATAATTCTATAAAAGAGAGTATATTTAGTCTAGTTTATTTGATTCCCCTAAAGGAAAAACTTCCTGCTGGTCTAAATGGACACATTGTTTTTTTTTTTTATATTTCTCAACATACAGTATTTCATTTTCCTAATCTGATCTAAACAGACACAAATTGGCTTAAAGTGGCAAAAATATTTGTCTAATTTCTTAAAGTTTTCGCTGGGTATGTTATGGTGATCTAAATAGGCATTTTAATTATCTAAATAGATCAATCTTACTGATCATACATGACACATGGTTATACTGATTTACAATAAACATATATGTACACCAGCATCTACTCACTGTTCCTCAGCCCCTCTCATTACTGTATCTCTACTCTCTGAACAGGTCTTGGCACTCTGGCCGGTTTGGAAAACTGGAACACTCCGGGGGATTTCTGATTTTCGACCTCAGCCCAAAGAACATAGTGTTCCTCATCATGCAGATTGCTCACCGTGCATTTTCATCTAGGCCAAGATGTTCCCAAGGCGAAACAAAACCCGGAAATGTCTTTGTCTTGAGGAAGTGGGGACAGCATTTTGTCTTAATGTAGGATAACAACAGCATACAACCTCTAGATACAAAGGTAAGTAGACTTTTTCACTTAGGCATAAGGCAAAACGACCATTAAAAGTCATCAGATAAACAGTACTTCAAGTGTAGATAGATGTTTTTAAGAATTAATATCAGGCAAAATAAGCGGCGTTACTACAAAATAACTTAGTGTACTTTAAGCGTGGTCACATGTTTAGACGCGAGAAATATTGCTGTAAACCCCAATATACGATTGCCAAGCAACATTCAGTTGTGAGTTTTAAATAAACCCTTAAAGGGCCACTTCATTTAACAAACTGGGAAGAAACAGATACACTGTTTTGGTGGCTGGATCATGAATGCTGCATGTGAACGTAAAGTCATGCAAGGTGTATTGTCCTCCCACACTTATCCCCTCATCTTGTTCGTCCTTTCAGAGAGCATCACTGCTTCTGAGGCAGAAAAACGCGTTGCCATGGCAACTGTCCCCCCGGCCGGAGCATCAGCATGCGTTCATGCCTGTCAACACAACTCCGGAGATTTTTGTCAGAGACCGAGGTGATTAATTGAAGTCGTGAAATGTTATCATTAGCCGTCGATGTAAGTCTCTACCCCTCACTAGACAAGCCGTTGTTGAATGGGCTGGGTGGCCCAAGGGGTTAAAGTAAACAGCACCTCCCTTCTTTTTAGTAATGATCAGCCCCTGTCCTTACAAACACCAGTCTGTACTCTCCCTCACATGAATGAGCCATTGCCCAGGCTAAAACATATTGCATGAAAGAGACACGGAGGAGTAGAGGTGATGTGGGATGTAACAGTGCTGACGGAAAGCTCCCTACATCCTGGAGACGGCTGGACACAACATCCGCTTAGAGCCGCGCGTGTGAGCGTTTGCCTCTCTCACATCGTGTTAGCGCGCAGCACCAATGTGGACGGGCCTGTTTAATGTGTAGCAGATGTATATTTGCACTGTGACCTCGATACATAGGAGATGAGTCATGAGTAAATGTAGCTAGTGGCGACGTTTCTGCCGAATCATACTGCTTCGTTGCTCTAATGCGTTGATGAGCATGAAAGCAGGTAGCAACTCAACCATTGCACAGCAACTTCCTGACTCTAAAGATCTGTGGACACGGTACAGATTATTGTCAGTATTTACAGTATCGACCTTGAGGCTCAGTGAGGCTCAGACCTCTGTTTACTGTTTAAGTTCATCGCACAGGCTGATTTGAGTGTGGTCACTGGCAGAGCTTACGTAACAGCATATGGAAAGTAGAAGTCCCTTGTCTTATCCCGGTGTGTACAGAACATTTCACACCTCTAAGCTTTTGAGGTTGAAAAACAACAAACTCTCGTCTCCGCTAAGGTTCATATTCTGTTTTACAGAACTGAGATTTGAGCCACACCTTTAGAATGTGGCAGACTGTCAACTGTTTGTAATTACAGCTATTACACCAACAAACATTATCGAATAATCTGCAGATTACTTCTTTGGTCGATCAATTCATTATTTTCTCTATGACATGGCCATCATAATAGTATTTAATTTGCTTTTGTTGTTTAAGATATTCAGCTGACAATAAAGAACAGAAAACACTCACATTTTAGAAGCTGAAACTAGCTAATTATTTCATTGAAAATTACTCAAATGATTAATTGATAATTAAAATAGTCGCTGATTAATTGTCTGCTGATTGATTAATGATATAGTAAAATTATTGTTTCAGGCCCAAACTCCTTCATATGTCACACAAGGCTTCATTAAAAATAATGATATATTTCCTTTATAATTCAAGCAATGACTTGGGCGGCAGAGTTGGGGCTGATAATAATAATAATAATAATATGAGTGCATTTTATATTCTATATTTTGCAGACATCCTGGTCCTGTGTGCCACCTGAACAGCGTAAACAGTGCATGCTATAATTTCCTGACACAATGTGACATTGCACACAAACAAATCAAAAAGCAGGAATACCCAGAAAGGGGTGCTGGGGCTGCTTAACATTTACTTGTTTTACTCCATTACACAGACTCTTTTATTTGGTCAAAGAATGGCATCAAGCGAGTATTTTAAGTACCTTTTTACCCCTTTCAAAATAGGATTATAGTTTGATTTATTTGGAGCAACTTCATTTACTGTATTAAAGGGATAGTTCGGATTTATTGAAGTGTGGTTGTACGAGGTACATATCCATAGTCAGTGTAGTCCCTACTGTAGATAGCGGTCGGCAAGGCCCCAGTTTGGAGAAACAGACAGGAGTACCCGCATTGGAGCAAAGAAATTATCTGCTGTAAACGGGGGCAGCAGGAAAAGGTAATTTACCCACCTAAAAAAATTATATATCAGTTTAAAATGACTGTTTTTATCAAAGGAGTCTGGTGGAAAATATTCTAAATATAGCGTACAAATAAAGTGATATGGATATTTTTTAGGTGAATCTTTATTTTAGGTGTCTAAAATACGTTTTGCTGCTGCCCCTGTCCACACAAGTACATTGCTTTGCTGCCGTGCTGGTACTCCTGTATATTTCTCCAAACTGGGGATGTGCAGACCACTGTCTACTGTAGGTAATACATTGAGTGGGGATAAGTACCTCATACAACCCCACTTAAAAAAATCTGAACTACCCCTTTAACGTCCGTTTATAAAAGCTACAAGCTGAGTGCAACACTCACATGAACATCTTTACTAAACCTAAACTGAGTGATAGAGCATTTTCTGTTATCCTTGTATATCTCGTCTTGTGTGTTATCCCAAAAAAGAAGGATGTGCGATGTTAAAAAGTCAGTATGTCATCGATTTATACTGTAGCTGTCATGAAGGATTTGGGGTTGATCACAGATAAGAATTGTCAGCATGTTAAAAGCAGGACCAATCCAGCTCACTTTCAGTCAAGGAGGAAGACAATGTTTGAATTTAGATTATTGTAAATGAATCAGAATGTATCTCCAGAATGCTTTTGCTTAGGCAGGATTTTTATCACATTAATTATAGTTTCCAGTAACCCATAACTGAAAGTGAATTGATTGCTGTTTGACAGTCTATGTATGACGGTTGTGGTGTGACACACAGACAGAGAGAGAGAAATGTTCTTGGCATGTCGAGGAGACGCTGGAGGTATGTGGGAGGTTTCGGTTGACGAGTTGCAGGTGCAGAGCAACACTGTAGACACTCAGACAGCATGTGGAAAACGCAGGCAGACAGACAGACAGGCAAAATACTGACGCAACATCCCAGCGCTGAGCAGCCCAGACAAACAGTAAAGCAACTCAAGACTGCAGCCGCAATAGACTGCACCTACTCAGGATTTGTATATCTTCTTTTAGCATTAATCTGTATCTAAAAAAATATATACTCTGTAGGTGTTGTACCTGTATAGCTTTCAGTGGATCTGCTCACATTTCTTCTATGGGCATTTGGCATCCCACGCATGCATTTTCTTAATCAGACTGTACACACTGGCGCAGTGTTAATCACGCATAAGAGGGTATAGCTTTTATCTTAATGGGTTTTCTCTCAAGTCCAAGCACACACTGTGCAGTACTAATATGGTAAGAAGCACTAACTTGGATCCTGCTGTGAATCTGATTTGATCGTGAGCCATGTAAGCTAAGCTTTTATCCTGCTGTGGGATTCCAAATCAGTTTGTTCTTGAATTTGCTCTTGACATACTTTTAACACCTGCTAGCCGTGCACCCTTCAGAAATTAAACGTTTCTCTCTTGTGGCCAATTAAATAGTGTCATGTTAAATATAGTCTTAACATGTTAAAACTGCAGTTTGATGCATGCATGAACTTAAAAAGCGAAGATTTTCCACACATGCATTCAGTCATGTATGTGTGATTGATTAATAAAATACGACCATATTGTTTCATGCTACAAGGTGAAATATAAATACTTAATAAAATCTCTGAGTTAAATAATACTCATCAGAGTGGCTCACAAGGCAAAACTATCCATAGAGAAATTAGACAGAAGCTTGACAACAAGAGGATGATTGGCGAACCTAAGCATTGTTATTGTATGTATCAACTCACTGCAATCTGTGAGCAAACTGCAAGTTTTAATTTTGAAAAGTATTCTCTGTGTGAGTGGAGTTTGTTAAAGTGTCTCACCGCACTGCTGTAGGTATTTTTGAAAGAATCTTGAATTTTCTCCTATTTACACCTAGTGGTATCCTGCCATGCAGACATGCAGGTTTGGTTTTATTCGCAGAGGTTTTGAGATATCTGAGGGTTCTGCCTTCCCCCCAAGCCAATGGAGTTGAATAGTATTTAGATTCACCTCCTTTGTCCTGTATTGTGTTTTTGTGTTTCTATTTTCAAAGATAATAAATATTTTGACCAAAGTTGGAATTCTTTGATGAAATCGTTTGGCAGTGAACACTGTGGATTAGAGTAACCAGGACATTGTTTGTATAAAGAGACATTGATAGACGTTAATTTGGAGATGGTGGGAGGACAAATATCCCATTAATGTATAATAATTTCTATAACATTTCCTGTCTAAAGGAATCAATTCTATATTCCTTCCTATATTACATAGGTTGGTCTCGTGCTAACACTCACTCTTGTAAGTAGTATAATTTTTCTTAAACTTATCATCACTTATGCTTTTCTCTCCTACCTGCGACTCACATCTATACATAACGTATGTGCTGTACATATGCACTGCAGACGATATCTTAAAATCTCTGCAAATGAATCTGAAACTGTCTACATAAACACATTTTCTTTTTTGCTTTGTGATTTAAGTGAAGTGCTACTTGAATCTTGAATCTCATCCTGAATGCTTGTTGCACTGCTTCCATGTCCATCTTATCTGCTACTTAGGTTTGAACAGGGTGCAAACTGTTAGTAGGAATGATACTCTACTTTAGTATTGTTAAGGTTTAATAGGGCCACTGTTATCAGGATTAAAGGGTGGAGGACAGTCACCACACTTTGCACATCGTTATACAAACGTGCAAAAGTCAGCGGGTCTACGTTCTTGTTAGTAGGAGTCTACTTTTAGAGGCTGCAACACACGCGTTACCTGAGGTCAGTCTCTGAGATACTCCTCTGGCGCAAGTCCTCTTCCTTCTCCACCAAATCCTGCTGATGCTCCTTGTCTGTGTCTACCTCCCCCCCTCCCTGCGATCTCCCCTTTTTACTCGCCCTCCTCCCATCCACCCCTCCTCCTCCCACGCCCGCCTCCTCCTCTAGCACTTCTCCTAACTGCTCGTCCCCCTCCCGAGACTGGCTCCTTGATCGCACCTGGCTGAAGACGGAGACGGAAGCAAGTGAGCGGCACATGCAAAGCAGAAAGAAAAACCACACAAAGCATGAATATTGTCAACAACAAGAGAAAGAAAGACAAACACAGAGAGACAGTGCAGCCCAGATCAAAAGCAGACTGATTCAAAATAACAGAAAACAGATATGTAGACTTACAGCAAAGCACCATGCAAATTCATTTTTGAGGTTTTTTTGCTTTGATATGAGACAACACCCGAAGAGATGCAATGTGTTTTATGTTTCAGTGTGCGTCGCCAGATATGGAAAAACTTCCCCCCACAGCCTGAATGAGCAGAGTTCAACCATTTGGTTCCAGAATTTTTCTAAAACGGAGCCAAACCTGAACTCACCACAGAGAGGAAATTACACGCGGTGCTAGGCGGTGCATTTTCCTCTTTACGTTTAACCACGTGCAAACTATTTCAGAGCTGAAAACGTCTGGACTTGGCAACATGTATGGGAAGACATGTTCACAGCTGTGGGGGATTTCTCCATTCCTGATAACAGCTTGATGAGTTTGAGGAGCGAGACGAGTTCACTGTCCTACCGGATTTTGCGGTTTCCTTGCAGCCTTTCTGATTGGACAGACATGTAGCTCGTGCTGCTGAACCGAGAGGCACTACTGGTTCTCGAAACAGCGGACACGTCGCTTACATCACTGTCCGACGACTTGGCCGACAGGTTATCTGAGCCCCGTGGATCTCTGCCCGAACGCTGCAGGGAGGACAACAACAATACAAAGTTATGGTGATGTCTTATAACACAAAAGACATCTTTCTGGTGCTTGACTTGTGCAGTCACAAGTCCAATTTCAAGTCCGTGCTCTTGTCAAATGTGCTTATTCATACTGTGATACACTCGTTTAACTTCATAAAGTTTCGAAAGGGTATGAACTTCAAGCGCAAACAAAACACTGCTCGCATGCTTTTTAAGGACACGCGGTCTTGATCAAGATAAGTTCAGCTGCAGCGGATGAATGTGAGAAATGCAGACTTATTGGTTTAGCTTTCAGAGGAGTGCACAGAGACAGAGTAGGGATGATGTTGTTATAGAAGATGTATTAGGTGTGCTTTCTGAAATGTCGGAATGTATTTCAGTCAAATACACAGAGAAGATGCGGCGTGTTGATTGTTGCAGGTTTCCTCATTGTGAGATGACCCGTCTGGGAACACAGAGGTATGTTCACATTATTTAGTCCTGACCTTCTCACCAGCAGTGAATAGTTTCATTATTTCATGTTCTAAGTTTGATACTTGTCTGAGATGCGATTTTTTCATTCTACTACATTCATCTCACAGCAACACGTATAAATTACCTTGCAGATCAAGATTATTATTACTATAAAAGCATATGATTATCTAAAAAAATACATGATTCATCTTTATAGGTTAAATACCCAACAGCAGATTAAACTGGGTCATTTATTTTGAAGCACTAACACAACTTTATTTATGAATATGAACCATGTGAGCATAGTATTGGCAAAAATTAAGTATCAAAACTGCAGATTAAGTCATAATTAATTAATTTATAAATGTACATTTCATCAATTACATACAACCACTTGGCAAACAGGTAACCTGGGGTCTTTGGGGCTGCTGGGGGTCTGAGGCCCCGGGACAACTGATAGTATGTAGCGCAGTTACATTTAGCTCTATCCCGACCAAATACAACAATAAAATCTTGCTGACATGTTAATGCATCTGTAATAATGATTTTACTTTTGATAAATGAAGTATATCTTGCTGATGATAATATGGGAAGGCAGGCGGTGCCGTATAACGTGAAAACCAGTGATAGATTTTGACTAAACTAGCTTTACTATGAGGCTTCCTTGGAAGCTCAACTGGGATGACGATTTTGGCATCACCCTGGTTCAAGAAATAGTGTAGAACTGGATGTGTATATGATAATCCTTTGTGTATTTTCTGTGTATTGTTGACTGTAAGGGAACCTGAACGGATTGTATTTTAAGAGCAAGCACTCATGTCTTGTTTAATAACAGCGAGAGCTTTGTTTTGTCACTGGCGCTTCTAAGGAGGATAATGTTCAGCAGAAAAGCAGACACATAATTTCATCTGCTTTTTATGGGCTCCTAGCAAACACATTGGCAGCTCCAAATGCTGCAGTTTTCATTCCAAAGACTTAAAAGGAGAGCCGGACAGAGAGCCTCAGTCTTGTACGGCTCGGCCCAGACTGCAGCGAGGACACCAGGCCTGGGCCCGAGCTCTCTAAACATGTTCAGGACCTCTCCAGAACAGAGCAGTAAACACTTGACTCTGCACACACTCACTGTCACATTCCTCGGATTTACAACAAAGGGCTTAAAGGCTCAGTTCACCCTAATGATGAGGAGAAACATATATCCTAACTTACTTCTGGTTACAACTATTTACATTTCTTCGGTTAAAAACATTTCCCAACAGAAACTCATGAAAGTCCTGGAAATATCCTGAGTTACTAAGTCATTGTTTATGGGAAGGTAGACTTCACCCTCAAAATGACCATTTGTATATCAATTACTCACCGATTGTTACCCTGAATTTTAAAGAAACCGTTTTCCTCGCACACCTCCACAGTCAACGAAGAACCGAGAAACGGACAAAAAAGGAGATCATCTTTGATTTTGTGTGCTGAGCGTACAACTGGATAAATGAGACTAGGATTATACTGCATGAGTTGTGTGAGAGTTTGCACACCGATGTTTTGATATAGTTTTGAAACGCAGCCTCCATTTACTTCAATTCATCAAGGATTTACTACGCTTTCGTCTTTCTTCAGATTCTCCGTTCAGCGTGGAGGCATGCGAGGAAAAACAACGTTTTCTTCAAGAATTCAAGGTAACAAGTGGTGAGTAATTGAAAAGGTCCTTTTCAGGGTGGTTTATTCCTAAGGTAGAGATACATATATATTTATATTTTTTGTGATTTGGGTGAACTGACCCCTTCCATTTTTTTTCCATTCCATTATCCAAACCGCTTACCCTATTCAGGGTTGCGGGGTGCTGGAGCCGATCCCAGCTGACATTGGGCGAAGGCAGGGATCATCCTGGACAGGTCGGCAGTTTATCTCAGGGCACACATAGAGACAGACAACCATTCACGCTCACATTCACACCTACGGCCAATTTAGAGTCTTCAATTAGCCTAAACTGCTTGGCCCTTTAAAAAAAAACTATTGAAACCTACTCAGTGCTCTCCAACCTTTGAACCGAGTTGAGTGTTTACCTGTTTTGGTATGTTCATGTGACTTTGTCTGTGTGTGCATGTACACTATGCAAACATCAATGCACACGTGCAGTATGATGTTGCAATGTGCATGTGTACATGCTTGACCGCATGCAAAGTGTGCCATATGGCCAATGCTTAGTGCAACCATGCAAACAGTATACTGTAGGTGCATGTGTCTTACTGAAGCACGCATCCAGCACATCTAGACGTGTTGTGTTCTTACCTTGTGGTAGTCCTGCTCCAGTCTGGAGTCGGAGCCCGCTCCCTGCTTGTACTTGTTCATCTTCAGTTTCATCTGCCTGGTCCTCTCCTCCATGTCCATACCTAAGCAGCACAGGGACAGGGGACTGTCAGATGGGGGCCGACGCCGCGCGAGAGGCCTGATGGAGGGACATACTGTTATGGTGAGAGACAAGCTTCTGCCGAGCTATGAGCCATGAGCTATGACGAGGACAGATCTAATGGGGTAAAGCTGAATGGTCGGCTGTTTTAACACAAACACAAACAGAAAACACTGACTGGTAAGCTGCATTTGTAACAAATTGTCACAATTCCAGGCTAATCATTGACTAAAATGCTCTTTAATTGGCTGAATAATAATCAAATAGCACAATGTATTGACTCCTGCTTCATAGAATAGAAGCTT
Source organism: Ophiodon elongatus (assembly GCA_016806645.1). Lineage (NCBI taxonomy): Eukaryota > Metazoa > Chordata > Actinopteri > Perciformes > Hexagrammidae > Ophiodon > Ophiodon elongatus. Next base: position 372,058 of record JACSYO010001629.1, read on the forward strand.
TGGACACTAATAGTGCAGTAGATAAAATGTTCTACTTCCGACAATGCCCATGTTGGGACACACTTTACATGAGATTCTAGATAAATGCCAACACATCCCTCTGAGTTCAAACTGAAAGGCTTGCAAAATCTTTTTTTTTCTCATTTCAGTGCTTTGTAAAATCATCACATCATCTTGTTTGCCCATCTCATCTCCTCCTAAATTCAATTTTAGCACTGTGCTACGTTTCGTGTCGCTGCAAGTGCAATTTGCATCGAACAAACATCAAGCCATAATCAATACAGAAGCTTAACCTTGTTCTGCCGGAGGTAATAATGCCACTGCATTAGAACTGTGCACATTTTATGTAACTAAAAAGGAAATAACCCCCTCCCCCCAAAATGAAAACCTCACTACAAATACTTTCTACTGAAACTGCTACGTGTCGTCACTCTTCTGCTGTGCCTGCATCTCCATTCTCTCCACTTGCTCTCTGCCTCTACTTTTGTGTCATATGATGGCAATGATAAAGTGAAGATGGATGTACAAGTGCCATGCGCACATACAGTAAGCCTGTAGCATCACGTACATACACACACACAGACAGAAGGAAAGTGATACAAGCTGAGAGCAAATTAGTGACTGCATCCGTGAGGCGAGGTGAATTTAAAATGTTTTATTAGAATGTAGTTCATTCTCTGCCTCTCTTGGTTCATTTATTACCATCACTAAACTGCTTCTGTAACATCTCACAGCCTACACACGTCCACGTCTTTAGTTTTCTCTAAATGACAAGAAAAGGGTAACTTCATCTGAAGGACACTTAAAAAAACTGCTTGTTATGTCACACAATTTCAGTGATTGCTTTGGAACATCTGCAAACCTAAAAACTTTTTCAGCCATTGCAGTTATGCTGCTCTTTAAGCAGCCGGTTAGCTTAGCTTAGCAGAAAAAAAAAACAGCTAGCCTGGTTCTGTCAAACGTCAGTCATTGTTTAATTTCAAAGCAAATGTGCTGACATAAAGCCAGGTAATTAAAAACATATGGTCTATTGAATTATTCTTAAACGGGCTACAAACTCAATTTAGGGGAATGTTGAAAATGTGTGTCCTCAGAGAGAGTAATCCAATAAAGGAGAAGTATTCTGCCATACATGGACAGCGAGTAGAAAATCACACAGTGGTCCAATTCCAATCCGGCCCCTTCACCCTCTCCCTACCCACATTCACGTCGTTTGCGCACTTGTGTGGGGGGGTCCGCCATATTAAGTTTATCCTAAACCAATTAGCGGGTAGTGGAAGTGGGTTATTAACGCCTCCGAGAGCGTGTCTACATTGATGCTGACGTAACCAGACGCCCTAATTGATTGTGTTTTGTGTTGGAACGCGCTCTGAACAAATGGTTCTGTACGACTACCAGTTCAAACATTTACTCAGAAACTGCTCAAATTAAGAGGGACATTTAATGTTGTCATACAGATGTCAACCACTTAAAGGTTACATTGTATTTAGACTCAAGCATACCCTTTGTTTACCTGTCCATTTGATTGTAGTGTTATGTGTGTATATTTATACACAGCATTACAATAATTAAGTGCAATAATTCAACTGTGCAACACTCTGGCATTAACACTGCTTTTATTTATACTGTACATTTAAACTTATATTCTTACTAATTTATACTAGATTTTTCCACTCTTCATCAACGATCCCATTTTTCAGTATAATAATTTGCACTGTTGTTATATGTTGTAATTTACATAATTTACATTTTTATTATTTATATTCTTCCATATGCATTGTCATTATACTGTAGTATAATGCACATATTTTTACATACCTATTTCTGATATATATTCATAGTTTCCTTGGCGGAGAGAGGGAAGTTCTTCCCGAAGCTTGCCGCTGTGTTTATACCCTACACCTTAAAGAAGGTGCTTCATTCAGCTGTGAGTGGACTACAAATGAAGTGGAGGGGTGTAGGGGCCGAAATTGAAATTTGGCCAGTGTCTCATGTCCAGAGACCTGCAGCAAAGAAACCACAGGGGCATGACCATGGTAGCCACATAGCCTATCCACAGCTAAATAAACACAAATGACCAAGAAGCCAGAAGCATCTTCTGCAGAACAATTAAGAGCACAAACGGCACAAGAGAATAAAGGCGAGCAAAGCAGGTCGAGAGATGAGGGGAGGTGGGTAGGGAAGGGCAAGCCAGGAAGACGGACAGAGTGAATAAAAAGTAGGAGAAGAAGAAGAAGAAGAGGAGGCAGAGTCAGAAAAGAAAGGTGAAGAAGAAGGAGAAGAAGAAGAAGGGACAGACCTGAGTTCGTCCAACCTGGTGAGTCCGTGTCTTCTGGGATCACATCACAGAATGGACAGACACAGACAGAGGAGAGGAAGATGGATGTGAGAGGATGCACGAGGGGTAAGGGGGGAGGACAGGGGAGGACGGAGGAGAAGAGGAAGGAAGGAGGGAGGGCGACCCCATCACCGTGATCGCCGAGTATGCCAGGTTTGCAGGGTCAGAGTGAGGAGGGAGAGGAGGGACACGACACGACAACAGTACGACACGACAATGACAAAAACGACAAGAACAGAACACACAAACAAAATCATAGAGTACACAGAGAACACACAAACTCCACCATGGGCACAGTGAGAAGTCAAAACAGGAGAGGCTGAGGTAGAGGCTAAGAATTTGGTTATTAGAGATCAGGGTGGGGGGAAGGAGGGGGTTGGGAAGGTGAGGTTCTGTGCTTTAAAAGGAAAAAGAGCTGAAACAGTAAAGAGATGTTAATGCGCCCTACCAGATAGAAACTCCACACTTCTGGGGATAGGCGGGGAGGGGGAGGGGAGGTGGGGGGGAGGGAGTTGGGGGAGGAAAGGAGGGTAAAAGGAGAAGTGGATGTCACTTGAGTCTGCATGGGGCAACTGTGGGGAGACAGCCTGGAAAAATAACATAAAAGAAAGGAAAAAAGAAAAGAAAACAAACCAAACTGAAAGCACAGAGCAGCGAGTGCACAAAAGAGAGAGAGCCGACTACCTCACGAGGGTTCAGCAAAAAACGTGACGATTGAAGATTGAAGATTGAGAAAACAATACAGAATTAACCTGAGTAGAGTGCACGCACACACACACACACACACACACACACACACACACACACACACACACACACACACGTCAGTTACAGTATCTGTCTCAAAAAAAGGTTACGTAACAACAAGATCGACTGCTTGCTTTGAGGCATCTCTGTTGCTTCTGATTACATATTTCCCCCCTCCTCGTATTATTCCTTTTTTCTTTCTGCTCCGCCTGCCGCTGAGACCCTGGAATATTTCTGTCTTCTCTTTCTCTCCAAAGAGCTCTGTTTTCATTTCTCTATCGTCTTCTCTTTGTGGTGCAAGCAACCACCCATGGACCCGCATGACCTCAGATCGTGGGTTTGACATCGGGGGTCAGTCTGTGACCCTGTGAACCCTCCTCAGAGTCAGGCTGCCCCCTCTGGCCACCACGCATATTGCTCGGGTTCTCCACCCTTCCGGTCTGATCTCCGTTCTGAACCTGACAAAACCGACGGTGACAGCTGGGAGGGCAAAAGGAGCCCACTGCGATCAGACTTCATCTTCATACACCCGTATACAGATTTTTTTGCATTTAGCTCAATTAGTGCACCATTAGGGTGAATAATGAAGTGTCACATGAATTAAAAGAAAATGTGAGACATCTGCCTCACCGGCTTTCATCTCTTTGTGGCAGCTAACATCATCTCATTAGAGAGTCAACTGATAATCGAGAGAGCAAGTGATTATTTATTTTTTTCCTTCTTTCAGCTGCATCATGTAGGTCATCGGCATAAGAGAGTGATATGTGAAGACAGACATGGGAGTGAAGAACCAGAAGGAGTGAGTGTGGGAAAGGTCTCCTGTGGTCGGCGGGTTAGTACCGTTTGGTATTAACGTCTCATATTCTACCCAGACTACAGGCCCCAGCTGCAGACATGCAGCAAGGTAATCAGTGTTGCAAACAATTCTAAATGGTTCTTCATAGAGGTTACATAAAAAGTATGGTGTTTTCCCTGTGGAGGTACCAACAGTTCCACAATAGTGAATGCCATTGTGGGTCAGGTCAGTGTTACCAAGGCTATACGAATGCTGAAAATGAGCTTGGCTGCCATCATACTAAATTATACAAGACACACTTTTTCTCTTTTCAGCCAGGCTTTCTACAAGTAAGTGTCTAACGTAAAATAAAAAAGTATGGGAACAGTCAAAGCAGTGTCAGTGCATCATGCATGTTTTAAAAAAAAGAACATGGTCCATATCATTGAGATCGGACATACAACACATATGCTTTTCTTCTTCCAGACTGACATGCCGTTCAACATTGAGTGGTAAACTGGGCACAAACATATCTTTGCTCCTAATATATACAATACCATCCTAAATGTACGCATTTTGGTTTCCGTTCTGTTCTTTACTGTCAGCTAATACGGATTCTCTTAACGGACAAATGTGGATCTCTTCACTATTAAACTGCACCACCTGCAAAAAGCTTCCTCGCATCGTCCCTCGCTCATAATTCCGTCTGAGGCATTTTGTTCTTCTGCAGGTCCAGAGACAGATTAAATGACTAGTATGGGAAACTCGTGAACAATAGGTGGAGGTGAGGGGTGTGATTAAAACTCCCCCCTCACACACAGTCGATGTTGAGGAGCCTCGACCGGCCTTGAGATAGCGTTGAGTGTTAATAAAGTAACGAGAGTGTGATCGCGCTGGAATAACGCATCGTGCTCAGTCAGCCTTTCCAGGACACATAAAAGTTGAGCAAAATATGCAGAGGCAAAGACACAGAGAGCAACAGAGAACCTGGGAGTTTAAAGAGAGACAAGGGAGGGTCTCAGAAAGAAGAGACCGACTTATGAGCACTTAAAAACTACGCGGATGGGAGAGAGTCAGAGATGTCACTTCATCACAATGCAGCAAAACAAACACAGAAAACAGTAAGTATGCTCATAGAATCAGATGTTTTAACGTTTAACAACATCACTGTTAAACATCAGTTACATCTGAAGCCGCCACAGCTCAGACCATGTGGGCATTGCATGTCCGCGATTGACATACATCTTTAAATATAAAGGAGGCTTAATTCAAAGGGAGATGGAGACGTGTTTCCATGGGAGCACATTAAGCTAATACAGCAAACACAGCACCTCAAGACACTGGCGGACGCATTACCTTAGCAACACATCTCATGTTCTCCTGCAATTCATCCATGGATGAGATGACAGCATCTCATCAAACTCCACTTCATTAAATTAAGTACGACATTACGCCAAGACATTTTTTTTTGCTTTGTTTAGGGTAATGGAATGTGCTGTGCTTTACAATTCAACCTCAATCTGTTTTCAAACGCTTAGTGATGACGAAGAGAAACATCAGGTCCATGCTGCACTGCAAAACCACACCAAGAGAGGAGAGATAGGAGGAAGGACGCCATCCAGAGGCTGACCTGGGTAAACTCATGTTAATCATCTTTTTAAATCCTTCTGTTGGCCAAATTCAAAATATAAAGAGAGATTATATATTTAATGTTTCTTTTTTTATGTTAACATCCAGCTTCTACAGTACAATGTCCAGGTCTGACTTTGGTGAGGCAGTACTCCAGCTGATAAAGAATCCACAGAAACTGTGAGAGACAGCTGCGGAAAAAAGTCTTCAATGACAAGATCACTTTGGCAGATGTTGCAGATTTTGAAGCTGCAAAACTTTACACGAGTCCATGAATAAAAAAACAACAGATTATTCTTTCTTGCTCTGCAGTAAACATTGTTCACTTGAAGGATTTCAATCGAGGAAAATTCCTTTTACGGCAGCTCTCAAGAAGTTATCTTAGAGGACATTTTAGAAAAGCTGTTCCCCAATATTCTACCTAAACTCTCAATTCCTGTGATCGTTAACTCTTGATTGTTTTACCTAGAAGCTACTAAAAACGTTATAAAACAGGGTTTTCCACGTTGAATCAGGCACTTCTCAAAACTTTATTTTCAGCAAATAAAATAGGTATGTGGGACAGCATGAGTTACCATTGGTAGCTTTCGTACAGTTGGTTTTGGTTTAAAATGTCTTCATAATTAGTCAATGCGACCCCTGGTCTTACAATTATTCCTTATTATTAAAGTGGCAAGCTCAGTTGACAGAGAATTACACGAGAAAGCAGATTTGGTGCTTCGCTTAGGCTCAAATGTCAGATACGTTGCTGGCTGATTGAGCTGTCGCAGTTACACCACAAATTTACCACAAGGCCGACTCATTCTGAAAGAAGTGTTTTCATTCCGTAATGACAAAGTCGCTCCACCTCATCGCCGTGCCGCACTAAAATGCCCTGTCAGGGGGCAGCATTACCTTTTGTGGCGACCGCACTGTCGGGACTGATTCAGGTAGAGTTTTACTGTTCATGGACTCATACGGTTGATTGTGACGAATATTCTATCAAAGTGATACGCAGCGTTTAAAGTGTCAGAAATCCACACCCAGGCCAACCAACCTGCGTCAGTGAGGGTGGAGTATGGCTGTGTCCCTCCGTCAGACAAAGAGCCATTCAGCCCTCGCTGCTGGTCCTCCCATGTCACTTCTACAGCGAGACACGCACACACATACAGTACAGAGTTTACACAACACACACACACACACACACACACACACACACACACACACATACACACACACACACACACACACACACACACACACACACACACACACACACACACAGGTCTGCAGCCATTTTAGGGACCTTGGATTATCAAGAGAACTTTTTGTATCCTTTGCAAAATGTGCAAAAAAGAAAAAAAATTATACCTATTAATAGAAGGTTATACAAATATTTAGCAGTATTAACATAGGCCCGTGTAACAATTGATAACAAAGAGAAAGACCTCTTTGCCACTTCAGCACTGAATTCATGGACAGCTCCTCATCAAAGATAATGAACGTTGCTCCATCTGCTGGCCAACAAAGGTAACCGTCCATGATGGTCTATAAACGAGGAGATTAGACTCTGCAGTACTTCCACGGCAAAGGGAAATGCACAGAATTCAGCAAACACTACGCTTAATTATTATGTGTTGAGATGCAATAATCAATCTTAATTTGTGGCTGGAAATTGCAAAGAGTTATGTATGACGGAAACTGACAGTCTTAAGGAAGTACTGCGCGGAATGTGTGTGTATATGTGTTCAGTAATCCATGTCTAATTAAAACGATTGGCAATTTCACAATGGAAATACAGTCGAGAGCTCTCTGTGAGGTGGAGCTGAGCAGAATTAATTTCTATTAAAGTAGACGGCAGATTTGGGCCGTCCTCGAGCCAGAGAGGGACAGACCAGCAGAGATCACAACGACAGCTCTCTGTACATATTAACATCAGCTGCAGCTACGCACAACTCTTAAATCTGATCACTCCAAATCAACTAACCACACTATATAATAGACATGTGGACAAAGAGAACTTTGTACGGCTAATGAGAAAGAGGAGTCACCAAGAGTAAAGAAGCAATGAGAATCACAGATGCGAGCGAATGTCACACATGAAGAACTCGTGTTGACCGAGAAAGCCCACACAGCAAACTCACGCTATCACACTACTCTGGCTACTTGCCTTTCCTCCCATTTACCGGTGGGCCTTGGGGTTTTTCCTCACAGTCTGCTGCTAGTAGAAAGAGACAGATGGAGGCTCGTGAAATGATGGAGCTCTGAAACCCCCATACTGGTAAGTCACATGAACACGGCAACTCATTTTTGTATGTGCTCAAACACAGAGGCACATACATCCACAGATCCACACACAAACACACCGGTTCCCCGAGATGTTGAATACTAGTGCGCTAAATGCTATGATGCTACTTTGGGTAGCATCAATAATACTGTACAATGTGTGGTTAATTGCACCATGCATGTGTTACCATACTATACAGCAGCATTTGGAGCTGCAGAACATCACTCAGAGCACAATGATTATAGACAATTTAAAAAGATAATGTGGCTTTTTTAGAAACCTTACACTGTTTCCATTAAGTCAGCCAGCACTACAGCTATGGCAGTGTTGAGTAATAGCACCGCACAGTCAAAGGACAGAAGCACGCCACATAAACAGATGGGAAAGTAGGAAGTGGAAACTGTGGGGAACTCCAGTTTCTGCCAACAGTCTGGCCGTTCATTCAAGCCTGTGGATGAATGTACTGTACAGCAACACGTACTGTACATTACTCTCATCCAAAAACAAGGTCGTAACTGAGCTTGTACTTATAATATATCCATTGTGTAGCATGGAACTATTATTTAATTTTTTCACGAAAAATCAAGCAGCATTTCGAGAAAATTGAGAGAAACACATTGGTATAGGATTGGGTTTAAAGGCTGTTTCTGTCATAAAAAACACACACATACACACACACCTGGGCGACCATTTTGGGGTTTAGACGCCCCGGGCTCCTCCCCTGCTCCCTCTTAGGAGTTGCCACGCATAAACAGATAACATACAAGACAATTAGGTATGTGCAAGTGTGAAGTATGACTATAGTTTGAAACACAGCAGCGAGACGAAACAATAGCAAGTTTATCAACAGTCCAGCTCTTCTCTGTAACCAGCACGGGGCAATAACAGGATCCCGTCCATAAAATGCTACACACACAGACACACAAAGAAACACACAGACACACACACACACACGCACGCGCAGACGTTTGCATTACATAAGCCGAGTGCCATACGGCTCTGTGGGAGCTGCAGCACAAGGTCAGATCAATAACTCCCCCCACTGCCCACACACTGCCACTGTCCTGCAAGGTAAGGCAGAGAGAGAGAGAGCGAGAGAGAGAGGGAAAGAAACACAAGCACAAAGAAAGAAAGGAGAGAAAGAGAGAGAAGTGAGAAAGAAAGGATAAACTGTCTGACAGAGAGCAAAAGTAGAAAGAGTGACTGGGGCAGGAAGAAAGAGGAAAAAGGCGAGGTCCAGACAGAGAGAGCTTCAGAGTGATAAAAAAAAAGATGGCACAGATAAAGAAGAAGGGCAGGAGAGAGAGAGAGAGAGAGAAAGAGAACAAATAAGAGAGTGAGGAAGACGGAGAGAGAGAGAGAGACAGAGAGAGAGAGAGAGAGAGAGAGAGAGAGACGGGCTGGTTGGCCGCTGTACAGAAGACAGGGAAAGCCCTCATGGACTCTGACAATGATGAAAGAGTTATGCGAGTGCTTTGACAAGTCCTCCAGAGCTGCCGGAGCATTCCCCCACCCCCTCTCTCTCTATCTTTGACCCAGTCATTCCCTTCCAATCACTGCAGAGCTACAATAGTCTTTGTTTTTCTACTGCGTCTGTTTCATTGCGGGCTCTTCTTAAGGCACACGCCACAAGTCGCTACAGCACGCGACATTTGTAAAAGGAGTACTGAGGAAGAAATAAGACTTTGAATGTCACTTTGTTGCGGAGATGTCGGCAAGTTCAAAGCATCAAGCTTACCCTGTTTAGTTGACACAGAATCATTAGCTTTGGTGTCCAAATAGTTCAAATAAATCAATAACTCCAAGACAAATACAAAAACATGTTTCGAGTGTAACTCAAAACAGGGAGGCTACATTTAAAACACAACACTAGTACAATCCGCAGTAGAATCCAGAGAGGCCTACAGGTAAGCACAAAACAGCGGTACAGGACATCCAAACTGTACGTTAAACACAGCTGCAACAGAGGGAGGGTTCAAGGAGCACCGAGTAGCCTCCAGTAAAACCAGCCGCCCACCATTGCAGACTGGGTTTGGGCCTTCAGAGTAAGGTGCAGCTCAACCAGTGCGCCCAGTCTGAAAGACTAAACCCGCACATTCAGGTACGGACCTTCACTAGGCTCTGTTCCTTCGTCTCCATCTTCTGAGAGAGAAATGGAAAAGGGATCCGAGTAGAGGTGTTATGGGTGGAAGGCAAAAGTAAACACCAATGAAACATAAAAACAACGAGGAGAAGTCCTTGCGTATAAGATATGATCTATAGCTAATGCTGAAAGATTTCACCAGCAAATCAAAATCCTACAGTCAAAAATTAAGCGTGAAAGTCAGCAACCGCTATAAAACCAAAGCTACTTCTCAGCCCTAATCAGTTGGGCCACCAAATAAAAACAATATCATCATGAGGCTCATCGTGTCTTCACGTCTCTTCACAGACCCTGTAATAGAAATAGAAAACAACCAAGGTGACTTACTTCTGTCTTTCCCTGTGGGTGGAAGCTGTGGGAGTTGCCGTCCTCGTCTATTGGACATGGGGGTACTGGTGGGACTGGTCTGGACTGATCCACTACGAGGATGCGCCCTACATGACAAAAAGTGGTGGACAGTGGGGTGAGAAACAAATTAGGACAATATCTGATGGTGGATGCAGGGCCTGGCCATGTCGCACCCACATCACAGTGTGAAAAAAGTAAAGGTGTTAAAAAAAATTTAATTAAATTTAAAAAAGGAGGTTTCAGGAGGTGAAGCTTAACATCAAAAAGTAAAGCTATCTAATATGATGGGAGACTGATACCAGTTTAATAATTTATCATATAGAGTGGATCACATATTTACTTATTTTGATGCGAGTCACTGCCAAGCTCATTTGGAGATAATCAGTGACTGAGAGATCATTGGATTTGTTTTATGATTTAAAGCTGAATTTAATGTTGAATTTTCAAGAATAAAATCAGATTTTTTAACAAGACAGAACTCATAGTGGTTACATGGCTCCATTTAAAAAGTTATTTAAAGCAAAAACTATAAGACCAATGCACATAGCAATGAAGTTTGGCACATGGGAGTGGAGGGACACATCAACTGTAGGGAACTGAGCTGCAATAAAAAAAGATGACAGGTGTGAACCGCATGTGCAGTCGACTCATCAAGCTGCAAGGAGAGAAGAGTTCAATGCAGGAACGGCAGACCAGTGCGACCATGCGTTCAGACTGTCCCCAAAAGGCTTCAACTCAAAACAAAAGAAGAAAGGAAACAGAACTGCCATCACAGGATAAACGGCATCAGTTGATGTTAGTAATGGAATCAAAGTAAAAACGTCGGCCCATCACTGCTATACTCACGCAAGCGTATGAGCAGTGTGTTCCAAATTAAAATGTCAGCACGCCACCTACGGTGTCGGTGGTGTCGTGCCTGGAACATGGGAAAAGTAATACAGCACCGGTGCTTTTGGGGACAAAACAGAAAGTGGCTAGGTATGTGGTGGGTGGTAGTCGTGAGGGGGAGGTGGGGTGAAGTGAGGTGGGGAAGCAGGGTATTGGGAGGGTGGGAGTTAGGTGGTGGAGATGTCTTTTTTTTTTTTTTGGTTCATTCTGTGAGTTAGTCAGGCTCGGGGTGGGTGGGAGCTCATGGGACGGGGTCTGAACTGGTTTGAGTTCTACAAAGGTTCTAGTGATGCAAACATTTAGCAGAGGTAGAGCTGCTCTGGGGGCAGAACTAATCCTATTTGATTTAAAAGAACCAGAGATTTTCACAAAGTAGCTGATTTCTAGCTAGTAGCTAGAGTTGTTGCTTAGCAAGAAAAAAAACATGAGCATATTAAAAACAATTACTTCTTCTTGTGATTAATTTGTTACTATGACAAGCAAAATCATGGAGTCAGCGGGCTAACGTTATTTAGCTATTTGGTCAAAATAGGTAGCTAGCCTGGTAGCTAGGCTAACTAACTAACCTCTATAAGATCTGTGTATGTCTATATTGCATATTCACAGTTAGCAGCATAATATTAGCCTTAATGAATTCGCTGGGCTTTAGTCTAATAATGACTGTGATTTTTTTGGTCGACTTATTGATGTTTTAAGCTAATGTTTAAATTATCTCTCCCTCCAGAGTAGCTATGCCTCAGGGAAATGATTGTACAGCTAAAACTCCAGTCTGCTTCTGTGCTAAGATGGTTAGCGTCTCTGATCTGGGTCACACCTCGTCAAGGCAGGTGAGGGGGGGGCGGACCTCCCAGATGGCAGAGACGGCATGGACCTCATGAGTGAAGAGTCGTGGGGGCGTTCAGTGGAGCGCGAGCGGGACGTGGGGCGCTCTATAGTGGGCCGCTGGTCTGCAGAGCGGGACCTGCTGTGATACTCGTGTCTATCCATGGCTCCGTGGTTCCTACAGAGGTTATTGAGAGATAGGCAGGCACTCAGTGGGGCCCAAGCAGGGCAGGGACAGTATGCTTGGCAGGGTATGGAGGGCCAAGAAATTTGCAGCACCCTCAAAACTCGTCCAAAGTGCATGTGTTTCAGTAACATACCTGTTTGTTTTTTTTGCACGTTTTAACCCATTTACTACAAATCACATTTTAGACTTTACATTGCTAATTATTTTCCATATCATACAGTCCAATTTCAACATGTTTTCCCGCCTTTTGTCTGGGAACTTGACACTCAAAGTATGCAATCAGAATGAATATCATGTATGCTTCAGCTATTGTTAAATTCCCCTACACTTGCACTGCAATGTGGGTGCAAATACTGTATATCTATTTGACATAATATTCACTGTCATTGACCACCAAACAACTCACCAAACAATTAATGTATCTTAATACGGCATGTTCAGGTCAGAATCCCACATTCAAAAACTACTCTACAGCTTGCTTTGGAAACAGGTCTGCTGTTATGTCAAGTACATGTGATTTATATGCAGTAAATTTACTTAAACAAGCAAAAATGCAGGTATGGTCCTTTAGAGGGACAACATGAAATTATTCAACAACTCTCGGAGAATGAAATGTTAAAAGGGCTAGGTGCATCCTGTGTGGTCTATGAGTCCTGTAGTGAATTAAGAGTGAGGTCCTCAGGTTGGTGGCAGGGACCATGTGCTGTCTATAGTGAGTGAGTGTTCATTTATGGTCTCTTTGAGGTAGAGTGAGATGTGAGGGAAAAGTGAAGTGCATCTTGAATTGGCTTGTCATATCTGTTATTTCCTGAAAAATGCACATCCATGGTAAGTATTTTTGGCACAGTGAGGATGAAGGCAAAATCTTGTTGATCTGAAGAGCTAGAGGAAAGAAGCAGGTGAGGTTTCTTAACTAGGAAAATAAATCATTGATAGTGTACACGGATATTATTTCAGTTTGCAAAGGGAAAATAGGAAGATTAAAAACATGTTCATAAAATTGCATCACACTGCACATATCAAAAAAGTGAAGGAAATATTCAACTTAGCCTTTGGACATGAGTTGTCACGAGCATTGAAACGTTTAGAGCATGCACACTGTCGGTGAAACTGTAAAAGTTCTATAAAATGTTATTGGTAAATCTTAAGTCTTTCAACAGTTGCATTTCAACAGGTGCATTTCAACAGTTTTTATGTTTCATGAAACAAACAGCATTTAACTAAACCATTTCACCATTCTTATCCTAAAGCACAGGAGACATGTTGGTGTCCTAAAGATACAAATAGCTGGGAGCTGCTACTAGTAAGGCTAATAGACACCAAAAGACGTTTTCTAAATTGTAACTTTGTGTACTTTTTCTGGGAATATGGAAGATTTTCTTTCCCTTTGGAGTCATTTGAATCATTTCAATTTGGATTAAAAAGTCAATCTTGTCATAGTCTTGTAGTGTCTGTAGCCTTTTGCAGTATGAAAAATTGTCCAGTAGAGGAGATGTTCTTTTTGTCTCCAATAGCAAAACAAAGGCCCATCAGTCAGCGACCTTAAGTAGCCTTTAACATTCTTCATCTGCAGCCATTCACAGTGATGGTGAACATAATCATTAGTGGATTCACATTGTTAGGTTGTTATGGCCAAGGATTTATGGGTAATGTGAAGGTTATGTCTGTTGCAAATCAATCTTCTCATTAGGTGTAATTTGATGAATGTAGCCCCGACATTCTGCACTTTGGAATAGCACTGCTCACTATGTTGTCACTGGATTCAAACTGAGTCCAAAATATTAGTTTCTGTACTTGGAAAAGCTGCTTTTTTTATGCCTACATTCTGCAGACTTTGTCCCACTCAAGGTAGACTCTGGGGCGATGCACTTAAACAGAACCATGAAAAACATTTTCTCATGTTCTGAGGGGAAATCACCTAAACTAAAGACACTTGCCAAAAGGCTTAGACTATACTAGTGCTCTCCGCTGCTCATCTTTATCTCCTTTTCCATTTGCCTTCTGTTTCTTTACTCTGCCCTCATTTCTTTTCAGTTCTCAGTGTTGCTTTTACTCTGCCAGGGTGCAGACAGAAACAAACTGTGTCTGTATGACGAGAGGAAGGAAATCTATTCTACTCCTCTGTGGATAACACCGAGATGCTGGCTACTTTCCTTTCTCTGTCCGCTCAGACAAAAAGACAGGGAGAGAGAAGAAGACTGAGGGCTCTCGTTAATGGCTATCTGGGCTATAGCTGAGCCTGAAGTCGAGCCAAGCCGGGCCTCAGGGAAACTTTGTGACACTTTAATAAAGTCAGTCAAGCTCTCGGGCTGGGTTCTGAGGACTCATCACTTTTTTCCCTCTTGGAGTGGAGAGAAATGGCACAAACGTCACGTTATTCCTGACTGAAAGCCAGATGGCAGCAGGCGAAAGATTGAAGACAGAGAAAAGTGGAGTCATTTACAGCGTTTCTCTGGAGTGGGGGTTCTTTTTTTTTATTGGTGCATCAGGATGCTGGCGTGGGTCCTGGGGATGGATGGATGGGTGTCAGCAGGCCTTTCTATGGTTGCTTGGAACGGCCTGGCAGCCCATTCTGGCCAGACGCTAGAGGCCAAAGGGCAAAACATGGAATTTACAAAACTACTGTGCAGCCCAGAGCAATGCATCGTAGATGCCATTGTGCAGGTGAGCGATATGCAGCTGCCAATAGCATGTCAAAATAAAGGACGACACTAAAATTCACACACACCACTGAGCAACATACTGCTGTTGGTATAATGTACATGGGTACATAAACAAGGACATCAACGAATAGACAGGAAGGTGCTGGCCAGCACTTAACCCAACAACCAGGAGACATAGAGCCGGCGTCAGCAACACAAATAGCTCTGAGGCCTCGACATACAGAGGCAGTTGTGTATTACCCTTTCAAATCTACGCAACTTCAGAGCTGTGATGACGCTTTTAGCAAAAACCGATATCGAGACAGGATATCATTTTCTGTCATCACATGTACGATCACGGATAAATTAAAGACGGACGAAGGACAACTTGAGGGGACCACAAGATGGCGGATGCACGGATGCACGGATGCAGCTGCAGTGCATGTCAATACCTCTCGTAGTCATAGTCGGAGGTGTAGGCGCCCTCAGAATAGGCGCGGGCCATCCTAGTGGACCGCAGTAACCTGACTGCTTCCTCTCGGCAGATTGGGTACACGCGATGGTTGCGGCTGGCGGGAAAATATCAACAACTGGTCAGCATTTCATTTCTTTCTCCAACAAAAAGGGGAAGCAACATGAAAAACAAAAGTAACCTGAAAGGGAAGACAACTTGGAGTATACCATTTTTTCCCCATCATACACTGTTCTCTGCCTGAAAACATGCCTATCCTACATATCCACAGAGTTACATATAAACTGAATTCTGACATTGAGAGTGTTTGAGAGAGAAATCACCTCTGCTGGACAAAACTTCACAACCAACAGACACTTATCCATGTTCAGTATTGCCGTAGTCACTCTTTTGGTGGTCATCACAATTGCTCACATGGCAAATGTTTGGAGCAAAATGAGAGGAATGTTTACATGAGAATGCCTGAGGTGATGAAAAGAGAGAATAAGCAATGCTGATACCGGATGGATGAAGTGTACTCATTTTCTCAAAGTACTGTACGACACACACAGAAAGTATATATTTGATCTTTTGCAGAATAAATATAGACTGAACACAACACAACGCTGATGTCACTGACAATGGCCAGATAATATGAAGCATCCACTTCAGTGCATCCAGAAAACCATGTTGTGCATTGACCACAGTGATTGAAAACATGCCATCGTGTCAGTGCCATGTGTTCAACACCCAAATGAAAGATTTCCTCAAAGAAAATAAAGGGGTTGCGGGTTGGAGTTGAGATGGGGCGTCATGCATGCTCAGGTAAAAGTCTACCTGGGGTCGTTTTGAGGATCATCAATAGGCTGAGTATGTCTGGTTCGAGGTAGGGTGAGAAAATGGCTGCGACCACATGGAGGGAGGAGAGAAGACAGAGATGGATCTGAGATGGCGCCGAGGAAGACGCGGAGGAGGCGGAAGAGGAGGAGGAAGAGGAGGAGGAGGAGGAGGAGGAGGAAAGGAGAGACACAGAATCATAGGCAGACAGATGGAGGTGCGAGGAAACGGAGGGAGAGAGATTTCTCAAAGAAACAATGACGAAAAGACAGTGAGAAAGCTCATAGGAGAGGTTGATGTGACAGTTTCAAAGAGGGGAAAAAACAGGCGAGGAAGATGAGAGATGCTGAGAAGATGTCTTCCTCAGCTTTACCACACTGACAGATGAAAGTGGTACACCGAGCACACCGGCAGCATTCACGGAGGGAAGAGCAGAAAAGTCCAAACACCTAAACCTGCTTGGTGTCACTTCGACTGCATGATTAAAAGAACTTAAGACCATGCACAAGATTTCTTCTTTTACAGACACAACATTTCAAAAAGTAGGAAAATACAGGGGGAAAGACATGTGAAAAAGCAAGATTTTCTTTTCTTTTTTATATTGTCGTAGTTCTGTTACATTTCCAAATTCTCCGTGACTCATTTCCTGTGTCATTTTAAACTGTTTTCAATAAATAACCAGCCGCTGTTAATTAAAGCAGCTGAAATACACTCAAGTGAGCACTGTCCCAGACAATTTAGATAAGTGCATTTTCTGCGTCTGACACTGATTTAGGCCAACCCTCAGAAATATCAAATAAACTTAATTGGACGGGGGAAAGTAGCTGCGGCCTGGCACTGCCAAGGCTATGATTGGACTCTTGGAGCAACATTTTCCAACCCTCACAGAAAATAAGTGCTGATGGGGGATAACTGACCACTTCCCCTTGACCACCTTTTCCATAAAGATAGCAAGATACATGCAAATGATGCATGCTGTATGCAGCATTTGAAGCACTGCAATGTTTCCTGCCTCCTCCCCTAAGATGGAAAATACCTATTTGTTAATTACTCCTCTTACGTGGTGCAGTCTTACAGTATTGTGTTCATGTAGGATTTTAACTGTGATTCAACTGTTTTGAATCCACACTTTTGTATTGGATTAAAAAATATTATGATCAATTATTTCCAAGGAATGGAGAAAGTTGCTCTCTAAAAGCAGGAATACAAGAGAGATTAAAACTACCCAGAGAGTTTAAGGCAAACGCCGTCGTGCATTAAGTGTATGCGTGCATAAAACATCTCCCTGCATGTCGGCTCACCAGCCCCCACTTGTGCTTGTCAGCCTCTGCTCCATGCATGCCTGCGTATGTGCATGCATCCACTGTACACAAGTGTAAGCTGGACCGTGTGTGTGTGTACCTGTCAGGTGAGTAGTTATCTTCGGACACACTGTGGTGGTCCACTCTAGTGGAGGAGCTGTACTGAGAAGGCCTAAGATCAAAGGCTGGGTCCAGACTTCTGCTGTGTGACAGAAGTGGACCAGATCACCCCTCATGTAGTTTACATCACTACACACTGACCCCTACTGGCCAAGGGGCAGGCGGGGGGCACATCGCCTCATGTTTATGTGAGGCACTCAGAGCAACCGCGAGAAATATTGCATTATACATACATGTAGGGCTAATGGTGTGGCATTTAGAAGGCAGTACAGTCCCTAAACCCTATGGATCCCTTAAAGTAAATTAAGGCTATAAGGACTTCAACAGGGTGTTAAATACATCTATATTGAAAACAAAAACAAAAGACCCAGAAATCAAGCCCAGTAGTTACCTGGATGGTGGGGGAACGCTGGGAGAGCGCGACCGCGCCCGGTTAATATCAGCCGACCGAGAGCAGTGGTTAGACGACATCACCTGCTCAGGGACGGACAGCGTGGAGCTCTGGAAGTCTCTGCCATTTGGCCGGTAGTCTGCGAAGACAAGAACAGAGAAAGGAAGGGAGGGATGGAGGGACAAGATGAAGAGGGTGTTGTTGTTTTTTCCAGATGGTTCTGTCATAATATTCTGACACCAAAAGTACTGCAGTGGTAAAATTACAATTACAATGCTTCAAATTACAAGAAAAATAAAACGGTCACACAAACGTTCTGTGCCAATTTCACTTTAACACCCTGTGAGTTCTCTGTATTTCTGAGCGAGTGATATGGCTAAATCTGCTGCATTTGATAATGAAAAATGATGGCAGCTAACGATGCAGATCCAGTTTAACCCCAGCCTTTAATAACTTAGAAAAAACAGACCAAACTTTATAAAACGTGTGCTAAAGTGCTAATCTGCAGAAGCACATCTTTTTTTTCTTCATGCTTCTTTATGCTGAGTCTCTATATTCCAAAAAACGAGGTCTAAGTTTCAATAAAGGTGGAATTCATCTGCTGTGTTAACATTGTGCATTAAACATGAAAATAGCCTTCAAAAAAATATCAGAAACATTATAATGAATTTTCTCTGCGAGGCTGATTGGTCCATTGAACTTGAAAGAGTTCATTAACCGATAATCAGACGTGGCTAGCAGCCATGGTTAAGGTCAATGCTTAGCACTATTAAACTTGATTGATATTCAATAGAGTGTATAGCACATTAAAATTAGTCAAGGAAAACCCTGAATCAAACGTTGGAAAAGAAGGAAAGGTAGGAAAAATTGGAGATAATGTTATGTTGACCTTCACTCGAGGAAGTTTGACTGAAATATGATAAGAGTTGACTGCAAAGACAGATTAAAATATTCATACTAAATAATATATCCTGATTGCAAGTGGACTCAAGTCCAATGCTTAAATTCTGATAATTTCAGACCATTTTATACCAATTTTTACCAATTTTAATAACCAAAGGTTAAAAAAGATATTTTATATATATATTTTCTTCATCGCAGATTAGATTTAACAAGGAACACATCTGCCATTTCTAATCAACAGCTCCAACACAGAGCATCCTGCAGCAGAGCAATCAAACACCATGCAGAGCCAAAATACATCTATTCTTCCTCTTGAAATGCTGCCTGACGCATGAGTACAACCTGTCTGTTAAGCACATATAAGGAGGAGAGCCTTTACTGACAATTAATAGGAGTGAAGAAGCGGAGTGGGCTGCATAGGAGCAGAAGGGCAGTAGGGACGGGACTGAGGGTCAAAGCAAAACTAATTGTAATGTACAAGATGTTACTTAAAATGTGACTTTTCACTCCTAAAATTCAAGTGCATCAAAAGAGTCCAATAATAGGAGTTATACTTTGAAAGACATAAGCAGTACCTGTGCAGTAATTACTAGTGACAGTTCACCTATGATATACTGTATGTACCAGACAATTAGAGACTGGGTAGTTAGTATACCGGAAAATAAAATGCAATACAACATTTTTTCTCTTCCTCATTTGAAAGTAATAGTGTCGGCAGTTTAAAGGGATAGTTCACCCCAAAAAACGCTTCCTTCTGCGCAGTGATTCGGTTGGCGGGTGTAGTTCAGTAGAAAGAAAATAGTTCCTAAATGAGACTGCTCACCAGGAGGTCTGTGGATTATCTTGAGTAACTAGGTCATGATTTCTGGAAAGAGGCATTGCTGTTGAGGTTTTTCACATGTGGTTCTTTGGCACTTCAAGCAACACAAGCTGAGTGCCATATAGTCATATTATATCGGAGGGAAAGCAGACATCTCTATCTCCAAAGCTAGGCAACTCACACCAAAACAGTCTAGATTGATAAATAACCCTAAAGGCAAGAGGAAAAACATGTTTTTTCGATGAACTGTCCCTTTAACGCAAAGACTGCAGGGTAAACTGAGATGTGGTGGAATCTGTGTAAAGAGGAGGGTGCGACCAGAGCTGAACGAAGGGGTATTCCCTTCACTGTGAATGAAGTGAAGGTGACTGCCTGGCATGGTGAGGCAGTGAGGGGCTGATGAGAATGTTAAAGAGGCTGGACTGGAGGGGGATTTCCCTCAGCTATGGTATCATCAGTGAGCCCAGAGGCCGATGGTGTCAGACAGGCGTACACTACAGCAACTGAATCTATTCTCTTCTCTCTCTCCAATGCATTTTCTCCTCTACGTCTCACGTTCTTTCCCTCTCTATGTCTCTTTGGCCTGTAACTGCTAACTGAAATGTGAACTATTACCACACGCTAAATCAACAGTGCAGGCAGCCGCCTCCATCTGAGATTTACCAAGAGCTTTCCTGCAAACAAGGTCGGCACAGTTTCTGCGGTCTTCAAGCGAAAGGAAAAAAAGAAGAATGCTCTTATTTGAAAGAGGATAACAAAGATCATCCTGCATTATTATCTTTTGCATGAGAAAACAAAAGCAAGTCTCTATGTTTTCCGACGATTTAGCTGCCTTTTTCAGCATGGTTTCCTTCAAGGTTGATATCGTATGTGGGCAAATATCAAGTACTTTTCAGTCTTTCTTTTTGCTGTTTTTCTCTGGCTCTCGGTCTGCTAACAGCAGAGCAGAGCTCCTCCTCTTCTGATGTGCAGCGTGGGCGTGCTGCTGGAGCCTCGGTGAGCAGAACAGCAACTAGCAGTGCAGAGGCAGACAAAATCTCAGTGCTCCCTCGCTGTGCTGCTGCTGATGGGCTGCAGCATTTCACCCTGCTAATGTGATACATACAGGATTGTAAGCTGCTCAGGCCAAGGTAGCATTTGACGGATGGTGGCATGTAGGTGGTGAGGTTAAAAACTATATTTTAAAAATATAATAGGGCCTGGTGAAACAGCCCATTAAACATCTCAAACTATGTTGTCACTTTACCTCCAGACTGGCTCATTTTGTTTCATTCACATGCACTCATGAGTCTTGTTAATATGACGTTAATATATTACCTGTTATTACCCCAACACCATCTTCACAATCGTAGTCTGAGATTTCACTGTCACTTATCCTCTGGGATCCTTCGAGATAAAGAGACAGAGAGAAACATTGGAAAATACAAGAGACATTTTCATTCCCTTGTTCATCTATTCACCCATTTTTTTTTTTATAATGCCTCCCTAAGATGTGCACCCATCCTCATACCACACAACTACAGCAAACGGTCCTGCAGGAGTGCGTTTTGGATGACTTATGTGAAATTACGCATCAGCTGTAACAAATAACGCCGCATTTCACTGATCCACGCCAACAAAAAAACAGCAGATCTGTCTTCATCTGAACTGTGGAACTTTGAAGTGATACGTTCAATCATTCAATTTGCATGTGACGGTGGGGGTGGGAGAAGTGATGTGGCGTTACAGCTATTTCTTCATCTTCCCCGGAAGCCTTATTGCCCTTCCCTGTCCCCTTTCTTTAAAGTATGAACCCCTCCCTGAAGCCCCCCAACGCACACTCTCTCTCTCTCTCACTCACTCACTCACTCACTCACACACTCACACACACACACACACACACACACACACACACACACACACACACACACACACACACACACACACACACACCGCCTTCACCGTTCAGTCAACTTAAATCAACCGGACTAGTGTGCTCTATCAGAAATGACAAGTGCTGCACTCTGGCAGCGCCGCTCCAAACCTCTCATCTCAGTTGGCTGGAGACTTTTTACAGCTGTCAGCTCTTTCACCTCACACTTACACAAACGGCCAGAAAATCATCCTGGTGGGGGGAAGCGAGCAAGCCTTAAGTGTGTAGTAGGAGCAGTACAGTGAAGCAGTGCTGCGTAACGCAGACTACAGTACAGCCATCTGAAGCAGCATCTGCTCATAGAATGGTACGAGAAGGGCCACACAATGAGCTGTTTTTGGGGTGTGGTTAGAGAAAATACGACGCCAGTTAAATAATGTATTAATAAATACTTTAAATACGTTCTTTTTCCGTTTCTCTAATTTAATAAACCACCACTGTTTTAAGTAGCAGCATCATCTAATGTTGCCCGTGATCAAGAACACATTCAAGACACACAAACACAAGCAAGTAGAATGGGCCTGCAGAGTTTGCCAAAAGCATTTTGTGCATTCTTAAAAGGGGAAATGTTGGTAACGGCCAAAATAATCAAGCAAAATTTGCAATACAGAGGAAAGGCAAGTGGTCAAAACCAAAGCATATTGTGTCTGCCAGTACTGGCAGATCGCCTGGGTTTTTTAGCACATCACGTTTTGCAGGCTATGGTTTCTGGGTTGCAGGATGAGATTGCGAGGTAGTTCACAGGTGAGTACACACAGAGGGAGAGACCACTGTGTCCTTAATCTCTGTTTCCCTGGAGCGTGCATGGGTCGGAGACCCTGAGCAGATTTCCGACGCGTGGTGTAAAAGTTTACACCAGCTCCCCTCATTGAACTCCATGTAAGGCAGCGGAGACATGCACCCTTCATGGGGGAATGGACAGGGTCGGAGAATCAGGGCACAAGGATGCATCTTTGCAGAGGACAGGAGAACACTGAGAGCATAGAGCTCCATAGACAGGGAGCCTTTACCTGAGTTGTATGAATAAGAGCCTTTGTCTGTAAAAGCAGAAGCAGTAAAGTTGATGTGATGTGCACGACAAACACAAAATATGCATAAACTACAAAGCCTTAATTTACTAAAGCAGTAACAAAAAACCAGTGGGGCCAGACGTTTACTGTACGTGAACCCTAATTTGTAAACTAGATCTACTATATCAAGAGCTTGATCATTCACTTGACAAAAACTACTCGCTGGCCATCTTGTAACCGTGGTGTTCCTAGCATGACAGGCCAGGTTTACTTAGTGTGTACTATTGTAGAAAAGATTGTTACGTAAGTTTCGAAATCTAGCCACACAGTAAAATGTCTTGTCTTTGGTTTCAGTAAAGTTATTTTATAACTGATATAGTTTGTAAATGTTATGTGGCATGACCCCTTTTGTCACAAATTCCTTTATGCCTTGCATATCAATTTCAAGAAATCAATCAGAGGTGTGTGTGACATGTGTCAGTGACAGAGGGGTTACGCACTCTGGAGTCGTCGCGTTGGACTCTCTCCATGGAGCTGCCTGCGCTGTGTGTTCGGGGAGGCACGTGGGAGTGGGATGGAGGACACATCGTGGGTTTGTAGCTTGTACCAGTGTGGCTCGTCGTCCAGAAGAGCCGTCTCAAGCTCAATAAGGATCTGCCAAAGGTAAAAAAATGAAATAAAAAAGTCCACAGTCAAAAATATCTTCACTGCAAATGGTTGCAAACTAACATATTTGTTTTCTTAATGATGGAATTCCAGCAACTTGCACTTGTGCCACAATACTCATCCATCTCTTACAGTCAGCGTCAGTTCAAAACAATCCCTGCCCTCTTTATTTAACAGTTTTACACAGTAAATAAAAACACCAAAGCTCATTGTCCGTGTCGGACAAGGACTGGACCACCACAACCTTGTCAGAGCTTTATCAAGGGCTTGACCTCATTCGAGAGGATTAGCTGAGATACTGTCAGTGAGTGTCCCTGATGGGTGGGGTTTGGTTTTCTTACCTCTCCCAGGAATTCGCTCTCCTCCTCCCTCACCCTGGCTTGGTCCCACAATGTGATCTCCAGCATGCGCTCCCGAAACTCCCGCCGGTGCACCGGCGAATACATAAAGGTCTGGTTCCATTTGGGCTCTAAGGATTTCTTTACCGTTTTTGTTCTCCTCTTGCTTTTGTCGCTGGAGGAACAATAATTCAAACTGTTTTTATTTACAACCATGATAGAGGAGAGCCACGAATACAACAGATCAATAACACGACACAGCACAGAGCACATCACCGTGGCATGCTGATGATGGCAATGAGATGACAAAGTGAGGAAAATGTCTTCCTGCATTCTATCAGTGCATAAGAAAGAACTGCTTAACAAACGACCAACAAAGTAGTTAGGCATCCACTTAAATCCCTACAGGCTTTCCTGATGCTAATGGCTAAAAAACACATGACCTTGTGACATCACATCATTGTTCCAAAAGAAATCCACACTAATACAGAATCCATTTTCTAAGACATATAATAACTCAGTTTGGCCCACTAATGTCCAATAACTTCCTGGACGGAGTGAATCGAAGTGACATTAAATGAGTGGGGAGGGTAAAATGGTAACTGTTTCTACTCTTACCTTCTATCAGGGAGGAAGTAGATTTTGACGTAAGGATTCCTGGGCCGGCCATCTTCCCTGGCTGGCAGGTCTTTGGCGCCCAGGATGGTGACAATTAGCTGATGGCCCACTTTGTCATACCACAGTTTGACCTGCAGGGGCAGAGCAGAGACAGCCTGCTGAGGGACTGATCAGGGCCAACAGGAATAAAAACACACAGAGGGACTAATGCAGGAGAAGACAACTGCATCAAATTAGAAGTAAAGCAACTACAGGAGCACTTATGTCTTCTTTTATTGGGAACTCTCTCATTCCAGCCGCCCGTTTTTGACTACAGCATAGAGTCTTCTCCTGTATTTACCCTTCAGGGAAGAGGAGGAACGTGTCTACCTGCTAGGGTGATGTCCAGTGATGCTTGGCGGCACAATTTATCAGAGTTTAAAGAGATAGTTCAGATTATTTGAAGTGGGGTTGTATGAGTTGCTTCCATAGTCAGTTCACCTACAGTAGATGGTGTACTGCACGCCACCAGTTTGGAGAAACAGACAGGAGTACCAGCATGGCCGCACCAGCTGCCCCGTCCATAGCAGTACATTGCTTTGCTCCCGTCAAACTGGGGCCTTGCCCACCGCCATGTACTGTAAGTAATACACTAACTATGGATATATTACTTCATACAACTCCTTTTGAAAAAAAATCTGAACTATCCCCTTAAGTGCTCATAAAACATGGACTTACTGTATCAGTGTTAATATGGTATGATGATGCTAAAAATGTATTTATGATATTTTAGTCTCTATGGTTAAAGAGACCCTCCTTTAATGAAAAGACATGTTTTTGTGCATGGTCCTTTTACATATCTGTGTTTTTTTTTTCTATTACGATAAGTGTTTATTTTGGTCATTAAAAACTTCCCTTGCAGGGATGAATAAATCTTATCGAATGGAAGTGAATGCATTTGGCCCGAACGTCATTTCCACTGAAGTGAATTGAAGTGAAATGCTAAAGGCACCATGCTCTAAAATTAACAGTGTGCTCTGTTGAAATGATACCGTCTACCAGTGATGATGCTGGCTCTAATAATGTTCTCTCGGATATTTAATGGGCATTGATATGGAGAAATCAATCATGCTGTTGCGAGAGGAATCGAAGACAGTTCACACTAAAAGGGAAGTATGGACTCCAAAAGAAGACACTTAGAAGAAGAAAAAACTCCAACCGAGGCCTTACAGAAAGTAGATGAAATGAGAAATAAAACTTCTAAGCTTCAGTCCATACTTCTTTGAAAATATGATTATGGAAAGGGTCTGCGCCATTTAAAATAAAAAAAACCTACCAGCTATACATGCAGCAACGCAAGAAAAAGCATTCAACACAAGTCAGTAGATTTTATGGAGGCAAAAACAGACAGCAGAGGGCTTATGGGAAAACAAATTGTACCAAGTAAACTCGAAACTTGTAGCCCACCAAAATACCAGATACTGCAAAGTGTGAATATAGTGTTCTGTCTGTGAGTGGTAAAATATTCATGAAAAGATTCACCTTGGAATCATGTTGATTATATTATGAGTGAAAACACGTGGCTCATCGTAAATAACTCAAATATACAAACTATGTGGCTTTACAATGTGTCCATCTAATAAAGAATTAACTGAAACATACAAGCTTTTCCAAAAGTACATACATTAACACGCACACATATAAAAAAAACACGTTTTGACCTCCATTCAAATGCCATATCATGTCTTCAAACTCTAAATTTGAAAAATCACACCTGCATGCTCTATGCATAATGACAATATCCTCCCATCCGATCCATATAACGCTTCTTGAAGCTACTTTTAGGTAAAACAACATACTGTTAGTGTCAAAGCAGGAGTGTTGACCTTCAAGCTACCTGAATCAAGAATACAGATTCACACAAAGTGATTATACTGCGTGTTATTAACCAAAACCAAGAGAAAAGGCTCAGTGATGTAAAGTAAAGATGACGGATTAAAAGAGACCCTCGGAGCAAAGGAAAACTGTCAAAGCTTTGTTCACTTTGTTATTTGGGAGGTACAATTTGCTTAAACTCTCATCTGGAAGTGAAATTTTGGTTTCAAACACAGGACGGTGAACTTGGTATCTTTTCACTGCAACATGAAACTGCAGACCCATCCACCACAAGATGCTAATTAACACAACTCCTGTAGATGAGTGTAGGGTTAACCAGGACTGGGTTCATGTCACTTGAAACAGAAAACAACACAAGGTCCTTTGTCCTGAGGAAGTTCAGGGAGACACCCTCCTGCATTGCCAAAGATACAGAAATGTATGACACAAGGTCGGGGTCAATTACTGGTGTCAAATCAGGCAATGGAAGAGTGTCTCTTTAAATGTGTGCGGATTAGTCCAGCATGCATAACCTAGGAGGAATGAGGTGAATGGGTTAAAATGAGATAGTAACTCTCATCATAACGGTGAGACCAAGAAATCAAATTGAAGAGAATGACACAATGCACTGCACTGAGGGAAACTTGAAGCTGCCATTTCCCCGCAAATGCATTTTTCCAAAGTATGGAAACAGAAAGTCAGCCAGTCAACAGTCAAATGAGCAAAGACCAAATAGAGATTGTGCCCTTCAGACGGGGCCCATTACCTGGACCCTAGGGGCAAAAGGCGTTGTTCTTCTACTAAGGCTTTGGCTCTGGATAAGCAAAATTAAACAGCAAAAAAAAAAAGAACAGAAAAGAACAGAAAAGAAAATGCAATAAAACCAAAATCCCACAAAACAACAACAAAAACGTACAATACACTCTAAACAACAATAACAGAAGTTTGTAGCTTTGGCTGGGCCATTTAGGCCAGTGGGTTCATTGTTATTTTCATTTTTCTGATCACTTGTCCCTGAGCTTCTTTGCTCTGTTCTGCATGGGCCTCTTCGTAATTATCAATGCCTCCCGATCATATCTCTCTTTCTGCTCTGGACCTTTTATCCTCTGCTTCAAGGCGTGCGTCACAGTGACGTTAAAACCCTCGTTGTCCCGAAACACAATTTAACGACGGCTTCTATAATAAATATCATGGTGAAGAACTCATCAGGCACTGCAGATCTCACAAGGTTAATTCAGTGAACTGAACTGCTTCACTAATCAGTTGTTGTTTTAATTTCAGGGTCAGTCGCTTCATAGAAATGTGGGACATAAGAAGCATCTGGGCAGAATTCAGTGCTTGTTTTTAATTGGTTGACGCAGTGTTAAAAGTATTATTGTGAGTCATGTTATTCTACAGTCCACTGCAGCAACTGAAATCAGCCATTTTCACAAGAAGCTAAAAACACACAAAAATAAGTTGTATCAGCCTTAAAACCCAACTATTTCTTATAAATATCGATGTTCTGGAGGTGTTACCTAGATGCTAAAGCTTTTTCCCTGCTGGACCCTAAATTTGAGAGTTGATGTATCTCTTACTTTAATGCATCCCTTTACCCAATTTACCCCAGGAGGGTTTTTACACTAGATAATGGACAACACACACAGTAACCTGATCTACAATCCGGTGCTGGGTTGGTAAAGGGCCAGCTGAACAGGCAGAGTGAGAGAAGCTGTGCCCGGCAGCCCAGTGGTTTGATCCAGGATTTAAGGTTGCATTGCATTATGAATGTGAGTTTAGTACTACATTCTAAAATGTAGTCATGTGAACTTAATAACCCATCTTACTCATACATTTTCAACAATGGTCAAATCAATCTAACAAAGGATTTCACATATATGCTCATGCTGAGGTCGCTTACTGAGAGCTGTCCTGACAGGTACTGGGGGGCGTCCCTC
>JACSYO010001629.1:405000-450000 GCA_016806645.1 Ophiodon elongatus
GGGGGGAGGAGGAGGAGAGAAACAGAGAGAGGGAGAGAGAGATGGGGTTAAGGGGCGGGAGGGAGGGAGGGAGGAGGGGTCAAGGCAGGACTCCACATGTCTCACCAAAGACATTGGGGAGGCCTCGCTGCTATGCCAAGACGCATGGTCCCACCAATGGCCATCCAAATCTCCTGTAAGGTGTGGGGTGAGGGGGGGTGGGGGGAGGGCGCACATACACGAGAGAGGACAGCGAGAGGGACCAGTGAGGACACCACAGACAACATCAGACAGTAACAGCCAGACAGACACACATAATACACGTAGAGCACTAAACAAGACATCCAAACGTTCGTCTTTGCACGCACACGCACACGCACACGCACACGCACACGCACACGCACACACTCTCACATACTGCTCAAACTCAAGTCGTCGTGTGCCTAAGATCCCTGTGGAGAAAGAGAGATGGAGCTCAGGTAATAATACACAAAGGAACAGCAATGATTTGACCAGCGCCACACTGTACGGTAAGGGACGGACACAAGCCTGCAATCACACACACAACTCTCAGTTGGGACATTCATGACCATCTGTTCCTCCTTCTTTTCCTCGCCTTCCCTACAGGACATCGATTAAATCCCACCTCGTCACCCTTGTAAAGGTGCAAAGTCAACACAGACTGGACCAGAGGTCAGATTCTCCTAATATAGTTCCCCTTATAGGTAGTAAGTATGGTAAATGCCATATGTTTAATGAGTGTGGATATGGTCTTGTCAGTCTTAATTGATCAGAAGAAGAGACGCATCCAGATGTGGCTAGCTTGTCATGCAACTGTAATACAGTTGTCATTTTCCATACATTGCTTTAAATGGGCAGGTTTGTATTACACAAACACAATCAGAGGACAGTATTTGTCCACAACTGTTACTCACTCCTCACGCAACATCTTCAGCTTTGAATTTCATCCTCTTTCCCAGAGAACAATCTTTAGAAGCACTTTGCTAAGTTAAAATCAGCAGACAACTCGCATTTTGTTCAAACAAAGCTGGCATGTTGCTATCTTTTCTTACAGTAGCTGCATCCTTCGGGGGGTAGGGGGGGCAGGGCAGATCTCTAATGTGTCTAACCAGGGATCCAGATTGCAGTGCCACACAGCCTTAACTGACCTCAATACAAAGTGCACCGGGGAGAGCTTTTAAAGATGAGGCTCTGATTACAACTTCTGTGGTAGTGCACAGAGGACACGCAACTTTGAGGCACACAGGCTGGGAAAGTGGCTATAATGGTTTTACAGCACAGAGGTTCCTGGGACATTTCTTTGAACCTTTTCTTAATTTTCTCATCAATCCAGCAGAAGGGTTAGAGAGGAACTGATGGTGGTTAGACCCTTAAGAGGGGCGATCAAGACCTATGACTCCAGCTCTTGCTGCAGACGTGCAGGCTTCCGTTAAAACAAACCAAGAGACGCAGATATCTTATGAGACAAATATACTCGCTGGGAGTATTTCTTCTAGTGGGAAGCTACGAATGCAAAAAGAAAAAAAAGAGCTGTTTTCCCGATGCGGATGCAGCGAGCAGAGAGATGGATTGCGCTTTCAATTTGACAAAGAGGCTTTGCAAATATAAGCTAATTAGGAAGAGTGAAATGTAGTGAATCTAAAGGTGGGGCTGTAGGATTCCCAATGGAGAGTGGGGTGGAGGACGGAATGGTGAGGCTGTGTGAAGACGGGGAGAAATCGTTTCAGTTGTCAGGGAGACACTGCTGTGTGACTGAGACCTTAGCGACAAGCAAATCTCTGCATTAAACGTCAAGCTACGACGGGGGGAATGGACATTAGAATGTTGGTTGCTTACTCTGGCGAGACATTTTAACAATCACAAGTGGAATTGCTCTTATGTAAAGGTCAGTTAAAGTTTAAACAACAAAGAAATCCTAGTCAGCCGACCCTGATCTTCCCCTTGCACAGGTGCTGCTTTTGATATCCTCGCATGCTTGTGTGATTGTATGTACTTCATGTATGTAGCTGTAGTGAACCTCAGAGCCACGGGCACATGAAGGTCATCTGAAAACGCCGCAACCCCTGGGCCATATACATCACTTTTCCCACACTTCACTTCCCCTGCAAAGAGCTGCAGAACCTAATGGATCTTTACAGGACAGGCCGCCTTCAAGCATTATCTGGTCTCGGGGAAATCAGGGGACTCTGATGGAAAGGCATAAAAATAGCCTGCATATGCTTCTGGTAGTAGAGAGGGGGAGGAGGGGGGGTGGCCGGGGGCGGGGGGGGGGGGGGGGGGGGGAAGTATTTTCAATATAGAAAAAAAGAAGCTGTGTGGTAGAACAGTGCTGTGTATAGAAAGTGCCACTGTGAATAAATATAGCTGCATCACTTCCAACACAAATACCCACAGATCTTGTTTTAAGGGATCGTTTAGGTTTATTACAACTTGAGTTTTAGTTTTATAACTTTGACCCTTGTTACTCTCTGTATAACAATACCATGGTCGTCACCGGAGTAATTGCTGATACAAGTTCCTGTTAACGACCTAACAGTTGAGCCATATAGAGATAGAGATATTTCTTGCCCCTTCTGATTTCCTTTTGTTCCCATATCTCAGCAATTCATCTGGTAAGTGCAATGTGGTTATTAATAAAGGAAAATAAAACTCAAGTTGTGATAAACTGGAATATTTTTTTAATAAGGCCATATTTTGTGTCAATATTTCATTTGGTATAATTTTCCTAGCATTATCTGACAAAATTGCGACCTAGCTTTTCATAATATTTTTGCAATATAATGTAAGAAGTTATGAATTTAGATTTTTTACAATGCACATTATAACATTATATAAATGTTGCACTTCTTTGGGGTGATGCTGAAATGATCCACCTGCAGCATCATTGATCTTTGCATTTTTTATTTTATAACTAATATTAATATCCATATATATATATATATAGAGAGAGAGAGAGAGAGAGAGAGTAAAACACTCTCCGATGACATTTCCACACTTGCGATTTTCTTCATATTCAGAGTTGTGACTAAATTGCAAGGTCAGTCTGAGCCAAACTACCCAGCTGTCCACCTCCCCTCTTCCTCTCTTCTATCACTGCTATCCATCCATCAGTCAAGGGCAGTGCTAAAACGACTAACTGTACACAGTTATGCGCTGTGATAAAACATTATGGATGTCCCCGGACAGGCTTTGCCCTCTGCGGCCCTCCAACCAACAGCTGACAACAGTGATTACCCTCTTAGCCTCCCAGCTGCTATTCTGTCGGCGGCGCAAACACCAGAGCCCAGTTCAGTGTGGTGGACACTCTCCATTGAACGAGTCACTTGCCTAATGTGGCCATGATAGTGCAAACAGCTTAAGGCCTGCCGCTATGATCAGGGAGAGGAAGGAACATATCATGTAAAGATGAGACGTTTGCATTTATTTTGACTTTTCTTTGGAGCAACAGACACATCTACACGCTTCACAGCTTGTCTCAAGGTTGTATCAGTCACAGTTTCACCTCCACCTGTGCCTGTTCTTCCTCCCATCATACTCTTCCCACCGCCCACCCTCCACGTCTGTCAAAAATAATTTGAGTGGGCGCCAACACGAAGCTGTGTCCAGCCTCTCCCCCTCTCTATTCGCTGAAGCTTTATTAACAGTGGCACACCACAATTGGGCACTGAGCCCCGGCGAGGCACTTTGTGTGTGTCTTTTTTTTCTTCTTTTTTTTCTCAGGGAGCAGGAAACTCATCACGGCCGTAAATTGTGAGCATCAGCAGTCTGAGCTGCCGTTTTCGCCCCCCGACTCCGAGGCCCCCCTGTAAAGTGCTGATTCAGGATGGAGGCAGAGAGCAGGCAGTGGTGGAGTTCACCACCAGCAGGCTTTCCATCACTTTGACAGCTCAATAAAAACCAGTGTAAACTATTAATTGGATCATTAATTATTGATGCTGTTTTTACTACAATTCGAGGGGCGAGAGCAGGAAAGAGGCTGGGGTGAAACTGTGTGTATGTTTAAACATAGTCGCCACGCTGGGAAGGTGATACGGTGTCACGTTAAACCCCTGGTGGAGGCAGATCTTACAACAAGAGCTTTTATTCTGAAACAAAAGGCCTATACTTAACTTCTACTATACAGCACAAAACACGGTAATGCTACTCATCACGGTATAAAAGGTTAAATTAATAAGTCCAATATCCAGCTTGAGAGCACGGACGACAAACCAAACTGACTTACTGAAGTGCAAAAACTGATCCCAGAAGACCATTGATGAGGATGTAACTTAGGCTGTCACTACACACCGTCCACCTCTCTGCCGTAGTTAGCCAGCCAGCCTCTCCTTTTCTGTCTGTTCGGCACTATTATGAGACGGCATGTCAGGGGAATCGATAAAGAGGAAAACACAGGGAGAGGAACACCGCGATAAATCAGTCTCTATCGCTCGCAGGCACGAGCCAGGCCCATTACAGCTGGCACACCCTCTCCCCTCCAGTCTCCTCCCCCACCTCCCCTTGGTCTCCTCTCCTTCTCATCCCATCAGCCCCCCTCCTTCCTCTGGCGTGAGCCTGCTGTCGCACACCCATTTCCTGGCCGAGTCAGTTGTGGCCTCACATGCAATTATAATTGGTGTTCTTTGCTCTGCTGCTCTGGCTGTTTGTTTTGTTCTTCTTCCTGGACTTTTTCAAATACATTTTGTATCTATATAGCCCAATATCACAAATCACAGATTTGCCTCAAGGGGCTTTACAATCAGCACAGCATAAAACAACCATTCGTCCTTTGACCCTCGCTTCAGATCAGGGTTAAGGCTCTCTACGGTTGCTAATTAAAGAGTGCCTGGTTTGTATGTGATAGTACATGCAGGGAGATTCCTTGATTGTGTCAGCTTTTTAGAATGAACAGTGGGTGTAAATCACACAAAAAAACACCTGCCGCTAAATTTGTTCCATTTGTAAACTCGATGTAGTGCCAAAACTGACTGATCTTTCGTGATGGCCGGTAGGATGTCACATGTCAAAAATCTGGGGCCTGGAGTTTGGATCCACTCTCGGCTGTCCGTTATATAATTAAGTCTACTTGACAGAGTGCAAACAAGGACACTAATAAATGTTTCCGTAGACATTTCTGAACCATTTATTAGACTCGCTGCATGCGCCATATCACAGCAGCCTTAATTATGTCATAAATGAATGAAAGTACCGATTATGAGAAAACAAAGCCCAAAGATAGCTCCATGTAATCAGCTGCCCGAGTGTGTGCTTTAGCTAGTGTGGTTTGCTAAACTTATTCGGGTCAACAGTTCAGCTCTGTCCTTTGTTTTCCCTCTCTCTCCTACGCAGGCTGACCTGAGGAGGAGGCAGACAGAAGCAGACAGAACAACAGAAACTCTGACCCTCAAAACAGCCTGCTACTTCTCCCTATTTCTGTACCACGGCTACCTGGAAACCTGGAAACTCCCACATCAATAATGTAGCGCTATCGCTGGGCCGCTTCCTTTGGTGAGGAGAACAGTTACATAACGGAGCAGACCGACTGAATTCCTCCCCTCTCCTCCGGATTAAACATTTCTGAGCATATGGCAGGCGCTTTGGGTCTGCTGCTACTGACAAAAGCAAAACTGTGCTACTGTACTTTTCCTCCTTTCAATCTTCTATTTCACCATTCGTCAACTGCGCCTCCTCCTTTTCTGTGGTGTTCGGTGCTTTTGCCATTTCAAAAGCAAAGGCCTCCGTAATTACAGGTTTGACAACAAAATCAATTTGCAATTACGACAACTGTCAAGCGGGTGGAGCGGTCAAGAAGCTAACAGCCTAAACGATTGCTTTTGATGTTGATTCTATGCAAAGTGGCATTTAATTCAGTCACTCTGACTGTTTGCTTGCCAGCGCGCGAGTGCGCTTGTTTTTTTCCAAGCAGGTAGGACATTTGCCATGAGCAATCTGATGTTCGGTCTGATTTTTTTGTTGTAGGCAGACAGCAGGACAGGACAGGACAGGCGGAGCCAATAGCTGGCATACAACTTCAATTAGGAACACTGTTGTTAACTGCGCTAAAAATTAAGTCACATTATAATTTTTATGTTTAAACTTAAAAACCCTAAAACTACTGTTCTGTTTTTATCTTTTACCACCAGCCACCATCAGCTTTTGCTCCCTTCCCCACTGGACTGAACCGTAATCCTACTGCCACTTTGTGACCAGGAATGACATCATCAGCGTAACAGCAAAACAGTATGGAAGTCAACGTTTACAGAGGAGGTGCAGCATACTGCAGGAAAACACATAATCACCCTCTGCTCTTCTATTACCTTTTAATAACATCCATTCGTTCTTGTGCAGCAGTGATGATATAAAGCTACTCGATAAAACACACCGCAATTAACCCAGCTCACCCTGGCTCACTAGACACCCACGCCCCGGCCCTCTCACTGCGTCCCTCTGTCTGTCAGTTACGCAACACTGTCTGTTAGAAGGGGCCGATCATGTGACACAGCTGTGATAGGAGCTGGCCAAATGTGCCATAAGATGCTAGCAAAAACAGTAGCTTCACATTTGTTTCAAAATCACAGCCACACACATAAAGCACCCATCCACACTGAAGCTGATCTGGCTGGCTCGTTGTGCACGAGCCTCCTCCTCACAGGCACGGGAGCTGTTAAGAGTAGAGTCATAGATAACACACGTAAAACGCAACACTGCTTTGCATAGACGTAAGGCTCAGTGTCTTCGAGAAGCAGAGATTTAAACCAATGTCATCACACATTGTGTTTTCTGCCGTTTCTGCCGTTCACCGCAGTTTAGTAGTAGTTAAGAAAGTACAAAGTGATGAGAAAAAGGGAGAAAAAAAAATAATTAGTGACTGATTATGTACCAGAGTCACTCTAAGGAAAACTAAATAAATTATTTGCAGATCTACAAAGTGTAAAAATTGTGTTTTCATACATTTTTCACCCCAGATTTTTCTATCATTGAAGTTTTTTAATAGATTTTCACCTGTTCTATTTTAAAAAGTACAACCTTTTCTCAAAAAGAATGAGCCCTACACATACAAATACACATGTAGACATACAAACACACAAAGCACGTGTAGAGACTGTAGACTGGGGAATCTGAAGGTTATACTTGAGTCAACAGCTGCAAGAATCAATATCAACATGAGACAGCAACAAGAATTAAATTATAATGAACTGAAATCTTTCCTTCTTCACAACATTATGTCAGTATGCTACGAGAAAAAGATGGCTTTATAATTGCATGAAAACGCATCAGAGAAATGTGCATTTGTGTGGTATAAATTAAATAAAGCTATCTATAAACAGAGAAAAAAAAAACAGTGCTGAGTGTTGCTCCTACCTTTCTCACTGACTGACTCACTCTCTATCTCCACGTCCTCACAGCTGGTGTACTCTGGTGTGGTGGCCAGCTCCTCCTCCGAGCTGCTCAGCGACACCTGCCGCATCTTTCCTCCCTTTTTGGTTTTATGGGGCTTGGGGGGTGGCGGGCGCACCGACTCCGACTGGTCCGAGCTGAGAGAGTCATTCCTCAACATGCTCTCCATCTTCTCCCTCTTGGTCTTGCGAACAGCCGAACTGGGGTCTAAGTGGTGTTGCTGCCTCCTCATGGGATCCCCGCCGACACCCATGTCGCCTCTCCGCAGGTCCCCGGATCGGTCACCCAGCACAGGGCTCCGGTGCGGCGTCGGGGGACTGTGGTTGGAGGTCCTGTGGCCTCCAAGGCCGGGACCCATGGGCCCTGGTGAGGAGCGGTCGACGGAGTAGGAGCGCTGTCCCACCATAGGCGGCCGGCGCTCGGTGAGATGCTGTCGGGACAGCCGGACAGGGCCTGGGTCATCCTGCTCTGTGTAGGCCAGTGAGACGTCGCTATGGCGGCGCTCGTGCCTCATGCGGCCCACCTCAGCGTGCATCCTCATCTGCTCCTCGTAGGGCTGCGGCTTCACAGGGTAGCGTGCCAAGTTGGGGTCGCTGCGATAGCGCGCCTGGAACTCCTCCTGGCGCTGCCGCTGCAGGTCGTACTCGCTGGGTGGTCCATCTAGCTCCTGGTCCAGCGGGTATTCCTGGGAGTGCCAGCGTCCAGGGCCCCGCCGGTCCCGGTAGCCCATCCGCGCCGCATCCGCGTCTGGGTACATGTGTGGGCCCCGCGGAGCCCGCCGATGGTCCCCATCCCCATAGTCAGACGGTGATCTGGGCATGCCGCCGTCCGTCGGGGCATACTGTGAGTGGTCGCCCCCCTCCCTTTGGTCGTATTTTTGGTTTGGATCCCTGGATGCAGATGGACTTCGTTTCCTGTAGATCAAAGAGAGGGGACAAAAGAGTGGAATTTAGCAGTTAGTCCACTTTGAACTGGATGTTCTCTGACTCTCTGAATACACTTTACATATTTCAATAAAAAACACATGTTTAAAAGAACTGAGGTTTGCGTGTGCATGTTGATGCTGAGTTCATTTCCAAAGACCGTACAGTGTGTCTGCCTGTGTTCAGGTGGAAATGTGCGGTGTCAGTCAGACATTGGCCTCACGGTGCTTCATCTCTGCCGGAGCTGAAGCCTCCAGTCCTGCACTTTTTCGGCCTCAGTCCCAGTCAAAACCTGATGAAAGCCTGCTCTGTCTCTGTACACGTGTGTGTGTGTGCACGCGCGCGTGTGTGTGTGTGTGTGAGATAGAGAGAGAGAGAAATGGGACTACGCAGCAGGGTGCAGCACCACTCCCTCTTCTCACTGAAACAGACTCTTCATGCTCTATAACATGGCAAGGAGTATGAACACAGGCAGACAAACAGGCCTTTGCGTTAGAAAAACATACACCCATGCAGTGAAAATCCTGTTTGATTATCTAATTTGATTTAGACGGTTGCAGTCGTCACACAGACAATGTTGTATCCAATACTGGACTATTTTAGTGCCATAGGCAATCTTTCATTTCCATTTTGATAGCATCTGATTACTTTGTGGATATAGGTGCTTAAATCATCATCATTTGCAATACATTATAAACAACAGGATGACACAAGATTAACAACACGGCCTGCCTGGATATGACCTGTTTGTATTTCCAAATTAATAGTGGGAGTATGCGTGAGTATGCGTGAGTATGCGTGAGTATGCGTGTGTGTGTGTGTGTGTGTGTGTGTGTGTGTGTGTGTGTGTGTGTGTGTAAGTAAAGGTAGAGAGATGAGGAGCCAGACAGCGTACTGAAAGTAGTGCATTGATAAATGATTCAGAGTTTCACAGATTGTGTCTGTGTACACAGTACAATGGACATGAAGGGATGTAGAGAGCCAATAACAACCTGTCTGAGTTCTGTCTGAATTTATGAAGCTCAGAGGACGGTGCACATTTATTCATCTCGCCACCTTTTTTCCTCCTGGTGAAAACATCTCGTCACAGAGAACTTAAAACATAACATTCAAATATACTAAAGCCATAACATCATTAA
Organism: Ophiodon elongatus; assembly: GCA_016806645.1. NCBI lineage: Eukaryota > Metazoa > Chordata > Actinopteri > Perciformes > Hexagrammidae > Ophiodon > Ophiodon elongatus. The sequence goes on from JACSYO010001629.1 coordinate 414,437, forward strand.
ACTCACACTTACTATCTTTTGTTTCAAGAGAAAATCTTGAAACGAGCAGTTATGTTGGACGTTACGTGACTTTAACTTTACAGTCGGGAGCACCATATTTAAAAAACAAATTAGCTATCAATCATTTTTATCATTGTCCGGCTGTCCCAGAGGAGGGCTAACTGTGCATTAATGCATTCATTCTTTTGTTGAGAATCAATTATTCATAAACCACTTTTCTCCTACATTTCTCCCACTTTTCCTCCAAAATAATAATGACATTTTGGTGAGGAAAAAGCTCTGTGAAGCATTCCTTTAATTTTGTACGTGACAACTTTCCATAAATTTCAAAAGGGCTTCATAAATCACTGCTGCCAGCCTTGCTCAGTGGCCAAGGTAAGGGCTCCTAACGTGTGATTGGCTAATTCACTGAACCACGGAGGAGGTTTGGTCCCCGTTTACTGTCTCACAGACCATCCGGGTTAGCCTGAGTATAATAAATGCACAGTGAACATCTACATGCATATATATAAATATATATACTTGTCATATATCTTGTGCAATATACAAGGGTGTAACTTTGGGTTGAGAAAAACAGGGCTCTTTTTCTGAGCTCATGAAAAGTTGACTTTTTAGAGATGGTTCTCACCGGACAGCGACGCTGATGAATTGCTGTAGATTAAACTAGCCAGCAATATATTAAGGAGTTCAAACTAGCACAACCGTAAACATCTACAGCAGTAAAATGCGACATTAACATTAATGTAGCAGTAATATTAATCCAGAACCATCATATATAAAAGTAAAACACTGACACGGAACATTTTACTGCACAATGAATAAGTACTTCAAATACATTTTACTGATAATACTTAGAAACTGTTACTTAAAGTTTTGTAGAAGTATTTGTTAAGTATTTTTCCTTTATGGTATTAGTATTTTAACTGCATTAAAGGGTCTGAGTACTTCTTCCTCTTACCTGCTCAAAAAGAATATGTAATTCAATGCATTCTTTGGTTCCGGTGAAGTTTAAACAAACGACTCATGATAATTAAACCTTCGTTCTCTGTCCATGGTGCTGAAATATGGGCCAGACTACGCAATGAAGTAGGGCTGTGCCGAATAGTTGGAAACTTCATTCACTACGTTGACATTCGAATTCTGAATAACATTCAATGCTGTACAGCTTTTCTTTTTTTTTCTTTCTTTTGCATGTCTATTTATTGTGCTGAAAGCCAGGCTACATTAATATTACTACTTTTTACTATTTGTAGAATTAGATTCCAGTGGTGGCTGCGTAGTGATGGATGGGTTGACCGACCCCTTGTTCCAGTTCCAGTAAGCTTAGCCTACTAGAAAATATCACTGGTTCGACCGAGCGGGTGACAAAGCTGAGTTATGGGTAAGTTATTAATAACTCACAGAAACATTAGTCCACCATCTCTTCCTCCACCTCTCTCTGACACTCTCTCTCAATCACGCACACACACACACACACACACACACACACACACACACACACACACACAGCGAGCGCAGACCTATCCACACCTATGGAACCGCGTAGGCAGACTGCCTGAGTCTGCTACTTACGGCATTTCTTTTTCGATATCAGAGAAAATTAGCAGCTGAATTAAATTCTCAGCCAGAATCTGACGGTTGGCCTGACAGTTGCATAGGATATTAAGCGGGGTGAAAAAGAAAAGAAAAAAAGCTTTTGAAACCGAGGGGAATGGAAAAGATGTTTTTTGTGTTTGCGCTGTGTTGGATTCCTATGTTGAGCTAGGCCTGGGCGATCTCTGTGTTTTTCCTGGTGGGGCAGATAAAATCACGCGTGAACTGCTTTTGTCATTTGAAGAGGACTAAACCCGAAAACACTCGGTCTCCATCTTTCTGAGCTCAGCTGCCCTGTTACACCAGAGAGACTGACCTGGTGGTGCTTGCTGTGCACTACAATACGTAACATTAATACTGCATCATAGAATGTATTTGTGACGGTTTTGAGAATCATACCGTTGGGATTTCTAAAAACCCTGGAATACCACAATACTGCCCAAGCCAACGTCGAACACTGAATGATCTCATTAAAGTGAAGTGCCAGCTTTAAGGAGAGACAGGCTGATGTATGAGCGCAGTATATATATCATGAACTACTGTACAGTTTAAATATGAACTGCTAGAGAGAGGCAGAAGGTAAGCGTACAGAATGTGCTTTCAAGCACCACTACCACATTAAAGCAAGATTTACTTAATAGCAGAAATTACATAATAACGCAACTTGGTCCAAGAACAGAAAAATCCCCAAACACCAGACAGCAATAAACAGGGATTGACTGATTCAACTTTTTCTTAAAAGGTGCACTAATCTATATCTTTAGTTAAACAATTGATCAAATGACAATGTATATGGGAATAGTGGATTGCACGTTGTGATGAGAATTGTCACCTGACTCTAAAGAGTGTTTCAGTGTCTTTTAGCTCATTATTTTGTTTCCAGCTTTTTGTTTGTATTGTTTTTTTCCCCTCAGGAGTTGGTGGGGACCAAACCTGAGCTAAAAGGAGAGTGAATATTGGACTTCTATCCTGTTTGCCATAACAACTTTATAGGATCATATTATGTCAGCGTCGTGTTTGTGGCTTGTTTTTCTGCCCCCAAGAAGCCCATTAATGCTGCTTTACCTGTTACATTGACACATAGATAATGTTCATTTAAAAACAATGACTCCTCGTCATGTGAAGGGCCTGCTGTACTACTGATACTGAGAATTAATTAATTTCTTAGTTCAGCTCTATACAGCTTTTTGGGCCAGTGTTCACCTGTTTATGCTGAATTTGTAGGCAACATTAGGCAAGAACTGATGACTGCTGCTGGGACTTTACTTTGGATTTCACTTCCTCCCCTTCAGTGGTCAAAAGCTTTTAATGTAGCTTTGACAACTGCCTGCATTTCAATCCAAAACAATAATAATTTGCTCAATTGGCGATTACTACAAGTATTTAGATTTTCCATTGTAAATTCCTGGTATGGTTATGATTTCCCCCCCCAAAAAGATAACACAGGAAGTGCGTCCCTCTAAATATCTGAGAGCATAGATGCCACATCTGAACAACAAAATGCCACCACCACCTACATTACATTACATTACAGCAACTCCAAGATAAAAGATGAACAGCATCAGCCACAAACTGGTTTTGTGATGAGTGATTTCTTGCAAATGGACCAAAGCAAAAAAAAAAAAAACATCTTAGCGCCAAAGATGCAGCTGAAACGCTCACGCACAACAAAAACAAGACTAATGGCTAATGCTCACTTTAATGAACACATCCTTATTTACAACAAAGACAGGAAAAAGGACGTTTGGAGTCTTTGTGATGCAGCGAGCTCACACAAGTGACCTCTCCTCTCTGCTTTTACATCAAAACAAATGCCTCCCATCACCTCAGCACACGGACACGCTGATGATTCAGACGCGGCTAGAGGTAGAAAACACACACACACACACGCACACACACGCACACGCACACACACACACACACACACACACACACACACACACACACACACACACACACACACGACGGTCGCTGCATTATTCATGACCTGCTCCTGGACACGAACTGAGCGGCGCTTCATTCACAAATCCAAAATGAAGCAGCAGCAGAAATTAAATGCTGGATTGGGGGACAGCCGCCGTGACTTGGATGGGAGATAATGTGGCGTGGGGGGGATGAGCTTGAGAAACATCCTTTTCTTGATGATGATGGAGGTTTGTGTGTTGCATATGTGTCCACTTGTGTATGTCTCTCCGTTTGAAGCTGAATGTGTTTTTTCTGTGCGCTGCACTGCTCGCCTAAGAAATGCCTCACTTTGACTCTCAGCATGTCCTCCGGGCTTCGTGCTACCGTCTCCTCTGGGATGCTGTCTTGAAATCCTACACCCTGAACACACACACACGCACACATGTGCATAGAACACGCACATAGCGGCTGCAACAAACATTAATAAACTGCCCCTTTGACGGGCTCTAACTCGTCTTGACGCAAGTATCACATTTCCCTGCTCCCGTTTAGCCTGGTGTATCCTTCCTGTCCAAACAGAGCAATGTCTGGGGCAGCTAGCAAGGGAGCTAGCAACCAAACTCCGCTCCATCGGCATCTTGCACCGTGATACTACAGCGCTGTCGGGCCCTAAACCAGCCTTCAGTAAGCACAACGGAGCGGTGGCGCAGCACTAAATTTTCTACTGTGCATTATTCCCCCATTGCTCCAGCTGCCACTGCTACTGTAATAGCCTCTCTGCAGATACCTCTGAGCTCTCCACAGCTCTGCCATAACACACTCTGCTGATCTTAGATTTGCATTCCATCCTCCTCAGCGACACAGACAGAGATAGAGAGAGGGGAGAGAGACAAACTGTGAAAAGGGAAAGTGGGGGGGGGGGGGGAGAGATCATCGACAATGCATGTGAATTAGAAGAAGCATGAAAAAGTAAAGCGGGGAAGATGCCAGTTAACTGTGACCTAATAGCTAAAAGTGCAGCTGGTGTGCATGGTGCATTCAGCCAAGCTTGTGAAGGCTCAAGCGTGAAGAGGCCGGATGGGACACCGTGGGATCGTGATGCTGCACAGAAGGGCTGCTGCTGCTGCTGCTGCAGCGACGGGACCGCACGGTGACGTGCTCCCTGATATAGCAGGATGTGTGCGTGTGATGTCACCACAGACGTGGCACTGAGCCGCAGCGCGGCGTGCAAAGGGAAATCGACCAGCAGTGAATCATCCTAATAGGCCGACAATAGGGAGGCATGTTCGCTGTCCAGGCGAATGCTGCTGCTGCTCCGTCCTGCACGTTGCTGCTGAGGGAACAACAGCAGCCCTCGTTTCTGCTGTTGTCCTGTCCGGAGCTAACTTTAGAAACCCTCTGCTGTGACAGCGTGTGAGGCACGAGGCCTCCTTCAGTTGGCGACAAGGACAGCGACGAGATTCAACTCAGGGAGGGTGACACCGGCCCCACTGCATTATGGGAGCACTTTTACATCTAACACGGAGAAAAAAAGCAGCCATGCAACTGTGACACAGACTTTGGGGTTCTTTGGGGTCCTATCACTGTACATTTTTGACATCATTGTAAGAAAAAGTATCATGGGTTGATACCAAAAGCAAAGGGAAGCATCTCTGTGGTAAACCTTAATACTCTCTGTGAATCGGAAAAGACACAGACGTCTCTAAGACGCCGTGTAAACATGCTTTCTGTATTTGCTTTCAGCGCAGCCAGCACTTCTAAATTATTATTATAATCATCTTTTTAAAGTACACTCTCCTTATCAAAAGCAGCATAATGTATCAAATCCATGGCTCACAAAAATCATGGGATTACACTATTGCCCCGAAAGATTAAAAAGTGCGACCCGAAAAGATTAGAAGTGACCCGACATGCTCGCCACGATAAAACCTCTACATGCTGTTATTTGTCTCTTGCGACGCGACACAAATAACCAATCGGTGAAATTTTCCCGACAAACTGCGCGGCGTAACGAGAAGTGGGTCTGTGAGCGGCGACGTGTTCCTGCTCTGACCCACTGACGGGGTCCGATTGGAAACATCCACGGCCAGTTCCTCGGCTGCAAATGGACCAGATTGTCTGACTGTGTCATTCTCTCACTCAGTGTGTGTGTGTGTGTGTGTGTGTGTGTGTGTGTGTGTGTGTGTGTGTTTGTGTGTGTGTTGCACCGCCTCAGCTGTGATGAAAGGCCCAAGATCAAGCAGGAAGCCCCTGCGGTGGCAAAAATCATTAACATTTGATGTGGATTTACGATAAAAAGGAAGGAGGTTATAGCACATACGTTTACACAGAAGGTCTGCAACGCACAGGCTAGTGATCACTTTACTGTGCAGTGTGATACACTTAAGCCTTCAAAGTAAAAAGCCCCGAGCAATCATCTCTTTAACACAAACACAGGCCATGATCTCTATGCCATCCTGCTGATGCAAAACATTGCACTGGCTAAAATGATTATAAATAATTTGCTCAATACTGAGATCATGATCATTTTTTTTTGCATTATTCATCAAGCTTTGGTTAATTAAAAAAAAAGAAGAAGAAGAAGAAGAAGAAGAAGAAGAAGAACGTTTTAACACACTGAACAAAATTTGTTGAATAAAATTTGAAAAATAACAAGTAAATATTACTAAACTAAATGCTCTCATTGCTCTGTATTTGGGGAGCAGCTAGTCATGGGACAGTATGTTCAAAACAAATGCCTGTCATCGGTCAGTTTACAGATTTAATGCACCAGAGCAAACACTTTAGATCCAAAAGCGTTGTGACCGAGCATAATTCATTGTGGAAGCCCAAAAAATTGTGCAGGTGATTATGCGATTCATTTTGCCACCCTATCTCGTTCTGTCGGCCTTTCCTTCCTCACCAGCCTCCTCTCACAGCTTCTGTGATGAGGAAGATTGGAGTTTTTATGAGCAACAAAAAAGAGATAGAGAGTGAGTGAGAGAGACTTCCAGCCTTTTCTTGAAGAATTCCAGAGCTGGTGAATTAGACTTTTGTCCTCACACCCGTTTGCCGTGAAGATATGTTGATACTCCATATAAAACCAAAGAAGTACCAGAAGCACAAAGACCAATAACTGAAAAACAACGAGGAGTGATGAACCCTTCACAGATGTTGCCGGTTTCATGCTCTCAGCTGTGTAGGCACCTTGACACTTACTGACAAAATAAAAAAAGACAAAAATCTATATAAAAATAAAATGCCACAATAAAAGCTGCTGCTTTCTAGATGTTACAGCAAAATGCACAAGCTGCTGTGCACGCAAGCTGCCTGACATTCTGTTATTCAATGCTTTACAGACAGTGCGGGTATCAGTTGGTCAATAGAATCATCTAAAGGAAACACAACATACATGACACACGAGTTATTCATCATAAATGTGCATATGTTCACGTCAACTTTAACTGTCTACGTTGTGAGCTATAATCCCTACTGAAAGCAAACATGGAATCCTGGTCTGCAGCTCAGTTCAAACCTCCGCCTGGCTGCTCCACGCAGACACATGGCCTTCTGTGCAACAAAGCGTTCACAAAAGCAGTCCGGTCCACTCCCCACTACACAGCACCAGTGCTGGCTCACAGCCTACGACCAGACCCTTGTTGTTTTCCCAATCCTCTCTCCTAGAGCACTAAAAAAAAATGTCCATGTTGTATTTTTAGGAGGCTACGGATGATCTGCACACGGCAGCAGTAAATGGAGTCTTGCGGCAGCGCTCCTCGGCCTGAGCGTGTGACACCAGCTATGTCTGCTCCGCCGCTGCCGAAGAAACATGTTAAATAAGAAAGCCAAAAGCAATCAAGGTGAAAATGCAACGCTGCCCCCGCGGGGATTGTGCCACCTCTACTTTGCGGATAATGGAGAGAAGTCAAATGAGAACAAATGAGTGGCGGCGTGTTGCAGAGCTCTCCTCTTAGAGGGGAATCTGGCCCGCTAATGACAACAATACATCCTGGAATGGTCTCTATTGAAATGAGATAACTAGAAAGAAGGCAAGAGCGGAAGGAAAACAAGCTGAATGTGCGCCTCTCCACCCGAGAGCAATCAGAGGAGAAGAGATGAGGGGAGGAAAAAATGCCTCTAATGGTCCATTTACGGATGCACTGTGTATGTGGGACGCCCCTCGGAGTAGAAGGAACACGTCCAAATCCCCCGTTACCTGGTACAATCAAAGCGGGTAAAGATCCTGCAGCAACCTGACAGTTTAGCTGCAACTCCTAAAATCCAAATGATATGGTAGTATCAGCATGACCTGCTTTGTTTCTGCTGCGCCCGCAGTGTCCTGCCACTCTCTGACGGATGTGGATAGATGGCACAGTTTATGACCGGGGCTGCAAAGGCTTCTGGGTTGCCTGAAAGCAAGCTGACTTTCGGGTTTAACACCATCGTCATGTGATCGCTCCGATTGGCTGGCGGTCGAGCAGCACCGGTCCTCTGTTTAAGAAAGGATTACACTGCTTGGTTGATTACTAGCTGACATCTATCACCAATCGCAGACAGAGCAGGAGGGCTCACCTAATCTCATTCAGCCGGAGGTCTTATGATCCTTAAACTGAACAAATTACATGGTTTATGTATTTATTTATTTTTTATCCACAGGGTGGATTTTCAGGCATCAAATCAAATACACAGGAGTGAGAGAGAGAGAGAGAGAGAGAGAGAGAGAGAGAGAGAGAGAGACAGAGAGAGAGAGAGAGACAGAGAGAGAAATAGAGGGAGGAATAGAGCGATAGAGAGATTTCTCTTCCCGCATCATTTCTGTGCATTACAAAACGGATCAAAGACTTTTTTTTTCCTGGTTCTGCACCACGATGACGTGGCTGTTTTTCAGTGACCTGGTTTGATAAGTGACTGTGACTGGCTGTGTCTGAGTGTTGTTAAAAGTCTTTCCTCCTGCCTCTGTCTCTTCACCCCTCTGCCTCAACACATTTCACATCTGTCACAGTGTTTCTCCTATCGCTTCCCCCCTCCTTTGTTTCCTCCCCCCTCGTCTCGACCCTCCCATGGGACGGGCTCTGACTGAACATGCACCACTGGAGTAAGTTCTGTTTGTGATTGCTGTGCTTATGGCTGACTGATAGGTGCGTGGAATCGGGGAGGGCAGGTGGGTGATGGGGTTGTCGACACAGTGTTGTCCTGGAAGGAAGGGTGGAGGGAGGGGAAATGGTAAAGGACCATTGGGTGTGTTTTATCTCCAGAGTCCAGAATGGGGCCAGGCTGCAGGGCTCCATGTGCCTTTGAGGGCAGTAAGCATCTGACTGCCACTCTGAGAGACAAGAGGACTACTTCAGATCCTGAGAAGTTTGCCAAAATGCTATGTGTGTGGCTGCATTTTTTTGTTTTAATCACAACTTGCATTTCCCATAAACGCCACATAATGCAACAGAAGATTTTGCTCTGTTTTGAAAATAATATATAGAACCAAACCATTAAAGCTCAAATCAGTTTAAATCCATGTGTTTCAGTCAAAGTCAAAAAGCTCTTGTTCTTGTGTTGGAATAAAACCTCCCATGGTGCTGCTAAGTGGCGCTCCCGCTTCTCTCCTGAAGTACGCCCCGTCCTGCGAAGATTTTGCTCTGTATTTTCACTCCTGCACATCAGACTACTTAAGAGCTCACGCTTGATGCTTGACACGGTTCAGGTACATCTGCTCCTACCACTTCAAAAAGCATGCCTGTGATGTAGACGGCTCAGGGTCGTGAGAGAAAAGATGGACGGGTAACTTGCAGGAGAGCATGTGCTTGAGGACTGGATTAGAAACTGCTATACACACGGCAGGGAAGTTATATATTATATAACACAAGATGGCTGTTTGTTGACATTAAGATCCTACAGGAATCACTGAACACTTGGCCACTTCAAGCATCTTGGAGCTGATCTGATAGCTATCTGATTACAGACAGAATCAAAGGATTGGACTAAAACAAGGAGGTTGTTTGATATGCACTCAAGCCAGATGTTGAAAAAGTGTAACAGCATCTGTCTCTCCAAGATGCATACGTAAGCCTGCATACCCCTCCCAACTGTAACTTCAGTACACGATCTGTGGAACGAGCCACTGACATGCATCTACATAGCTACATTGTTTTAATTCTGCAGCATCCCGGATAAAGTGCAAAAGCACTTCTAACTGCTAAGGAGTTACGACTTCATTCTTCCCCTAGCATTCTTGGCAGTCACAAAACACTACCTCCCCCCTGTGGACTAGAGTAGGGCTGATATGATTTACATATAGCCCGGGAAAGACCTAGGTGGATCGTACTCAGATCTTTGATCCGGTAAAACGGTGAGGCTAGGCGTAAAGGAAAGTGTATTCAATCTGCATTTTATCTGGACATGAAACACTTGATAAGACAAGTGTAAAAACCTGTGCGTGCAGCCTGATGCAGCAGCATTTCATTCACAGTAACAGACGATAGGCTCTCCCTCCCCTCGTCTCCCTGCTCTGTGGAAAGTTTGAAGTAGACACAAAGTTGTGCAGCCCCACATCTATCAGCTCAGCTGACAGTGTCTGCAGATCTGAGTCTATTCGCTAATTGGCTCCATGAGCACAGGCTCTACCTCTCCTGTCTGAGAGTAGGCCAACTGGTGCCTCATGTGTTCATGTTCGTACTCTGTGTGGTTAATATGTCTTCCGCACTGCACCGTCTGTTGGGTCTACTTTTTTTTAAGAAGAGGCACCGCTAGCACTCTATGTAGGCCAAGCCCCAACAGAATATGCCATTAAGATCAGGACTGCTACGCTGCAGCCTGCTTCTCCCCTCCCTAGAGAGAAAGGTTTGAGGAGCAGAGCATATGTGCATTTTTTTTTTTTTTTATCATATTGCTGCATAAAAAAATGCACATCCCAGCTGAAAATTCATAACGCAAACACCTCTGTTGAGCAGACACAACCAGACAGTAAATTTGTCCCAATGAACCATCTGCAATTATCATTATTGACTTCTGCTTGAGTTGAACAGAGCTGCGATAACACAGAACTGTTGGGTAGGGGTGTCCTCTGGAGAGCCTGTTAGTAATCAACACCACAACACTGGTGTGTAATTCACTTTTGTTTTTACCAAGCAGTGGAACCTACGAGAAGATACACGTGATTGGTGCTCATGTGTGACCAGACCTTGTCATCAAAGTCATACCTGCTAAAGAGACCACATAACACCATGTGGGAAACAAGAACTGGCTTTCGACCTGCTCACTTCTATTGGGTCCGTAGGCCTTTTTTCAGACCACATTTTGACATGTCACGGCAGGGAAACGACTACACATCTGGAAAAGTTAACGCCTAAATTCCATAGCTGGCTGGGGCACGATATTTTCATATTTTCTCTAAAATAACATAGAGGTTTGATTTAACCCTTTTATGCATATGATCATACCAGCATGATCTTTCTAGCAAACTAATCAGAATCTATTAAGTTTGACTTATTATTTACACAATTGAAATTTTATTTTTCACAGAAATGAAAAAATATTGTGCGTTTTATTTAAAATGTATTCATTTTGTAATCCATTTATTTTTATGTATTTATTATTGACAGACTGACTTATTGAATACATGTGAAATTGCCTATTGCATTCACCAGAAGATCAAATTTATTTTGAAGTCAGTTTTTGGTTGCTTCAATTTTGAAGTCCGTTTTTACGCACTCTTACTGTAAAGCCTAGCACATACAGCAAAAACAACATGGGGCTAGTTTGACTGTTTTCAAAGTGGAGGCTGCCATCTTCCATTGTCATTTCCTTCGTCAACGGGTATAAACTCCAGGCTCTTTCCCTGTTCCCTCCTCCCATCAAGATACAAACACACATGCCCTGTATGCACATCCACGTTCATACGCCACTCACACTCGGACGAAGCGAAACGCCAAAGTAAGTCTCATGTTGGCGGCTTCAAACAGTGACGCAGCAATTCATATTTGTCATTTACTACTTCCCACAAAGCACAAGCTGCAGCACAACGAGAATAATCGCTATATCACCCACCCCTACTGTGAATTTGTTTTAACTCTCACGTAAAACAAATCTCAAGGACTGCATTTTTTCACCGACGTAACATTTCAAAAATTAGACACATCCTGTCTCAAAGCGATGCAGAAAAATGAGTTCATGCATTTGTTACTTCTAGACTGGACTACTGTAATTCCTTATTATCAGGCTGCTCTAATAAGTCTCTTAAATCTCTCAAGTTGATCCAGAATGCTGCAGCTCGTGTACTAACAAAAACTAAGAAAAGAGATCATATTACTCCTGTATTAGCTTCTCTTCACTGGCTCCCTGTAAAATCCAGGGTCAAATTTAAAATCCTTCTCCTCACCTACAAAGCCTTAATTTGTGAGGCACCATCATATCTTAAGGATCTCATAGTACCATATTACCCCACTAGAGAGCTGCGCTCACTGAATGCGGGGCTGCTTGTGGTTCTTAGAGTCTTAAAAAGTAGGATGGGAGCCAGAGCCTTCAGTTATCAAGCTCCTCTTCTATGGAACCAGCTTCCACTTTCAGTCCGGGGGGCAGACACAGTGACCACATTTAAGAGTAGATTTAAGACTTTCCTCTTTGATAGCGCTTATAGTTAGGGCTGGCTCAGGTTTGCCCTGGTCCATTCTTTCCAGCCCCTTGATATGCTGCTGTAGGCCTAGACTGCTGGGGGACAACTTAGGATACACTGAGCTCCTCTATCCTTTTCTCTCTCTCCTTCTGTATGAATTCATGTTCTATCAATGCACATTACTAACTCTACTTCTTCCCTCGGAGTCTTTGTGCTTTCTCGCCTCGCAGGTTTCCACGAATCGTGGTTGCATCTGGACCCTGGTCCTGCCTCCTGGTTCCTTCTGTGGACCTGCTGACGCACATTCTCTTCTATTTTACCTTCTGTATGAATTCATGCACCATAAATGCACATTACTAACTCTGCTCCATCCCCGAAGTCTTTGTGCCTTCTCGCCTCGCAGGTTTCTGTGGATCGTGGTTAAATCTGGACCCTGGTCCTGCGTCCTGCTGTGGTCCTCCCCGTCACCTACTGCTACTATTACATGAATCATTTCTGTCATGTGAATTGAACGTGTTGTAACTCTGTTATGCTGTTCATTCTGTACACATGACATCTATTTTTGTACTCTGTCCATCCTGGGAGAGGGATCCTCCTCTGTTGCTCTTCTGAAGGTTTCTTCCATTTTTCTCCCTGTTGAAAGGGTTTTTTTGGGGGAGTTTTTCCTGAGTCGATGAGAGGTTCTGGGACAGAGGATGTCATTGTGTGCAGATTGTAAAGCCCTCTGAGGCAAATTTGTAATTTGTGATTTTGGGCTATACAAAAATAAATTGAATTGAATTTAATTGAATTTAATTCAAAGAGTAACCTTACGGGTGTGGTCCGAAATTATGTCACATGACATGATGATGTCACGGTGTACTGACACACCCTGGAGAACACTGCTGCATCACTGCAGCTATTTAAACCACCGAAGGTCAGCACAAACTGAATCCGGGGGTTTTCATGGACTATTAAGTGACTTATGTGTTAAATGTTATTTTCATGCTACTCCAAAGTAGCACACATGCATCACCTTGCTGTATACAATCACACAGGTAATGAGTAACACAAATAGCAATAACTGATAACTATTCACAGTTTCACACGAGCATCCTCCACGCACAAACACAAGACGTAGACGTTTCAGCTTAACACGAGAGTGAACCCATGGAGACCCTCCCTTCCTGCATGTTGGCCGCTCAGTGCTCAGCAGTCATTGTGCATTTTCACAAAGCGCTCTGTGTAGAGAACATACTGATATTTGTCGGGCTGTTCATAACCCAGCAAACTCTGTTGTAACCAAACACTGGGCTGTATTTCTGCACTGGAAGAAAAAATAAAATGTCTTAAGAACATCGGTCCCCCCCATCTCTTTCTCTTTCTGACACGCAAGTAATTGAACCCACGCAAACGCTCACTCGCTCTTCCTCGCTCTCCCTCGCTCTCTCTCTCTCTCTCTCTATCCACACATGAATTTCTTCTTGGTTCTGCTAAGTACGCATTTTTCATTCCAGTGAGCAAGCTGCATTTGAAATCAAAGGTGGTGACGCTGCGCGGCTGTCTGGCTCCACAGAAAGCGAGGGGGTAATGAAAAAAGCTGAGGGGTGAGTCAGAGGATGCTTTAATAATCCTTGCAGCCCAAAATAACATCTCAGGAGCTGGACGGACTGACGACCCTCCTGGCAAAAACCAGCAGCGGCCCAGGCTGGTCTGGACTCGTCACGTTGGTCGCTACACCTCCCCATCCCCCCAACATACACTTTCCTCTCCCTCTCTCCCTGTTTTTCTCCCATCTCCTCTGAGTCTATTATTGTCAACAGATAAGACTGCAGCAGCACGGCACGACGCGCCAGACAGCCAGGCCCTCCCCGAACCAAATATACGACAAGGCTAAGCAGGGCGATGGGGTGTGTGCGTGCGGTACAGACGAGCTGCAGGAAGTGTGATCCAGTCAGTGGGAAGGAGGACTATGACGTCCCTTCACAGGTGGGCAATATGTCTTTGGTTATTGTCCAATCATTGCTGACAAATGGTGATGGCGTCCAGGCTAAATAGCTCCTCGTGTTGGGTTCAAGGTTGGGCCTCTGTCGTCCCATATATATAAAACGCTCTTCCCTGCCTGTGCACACGGTGTTCTGCCCTGTGTGGACGAACGGAGGGAGAAAACGAACCCGTCATCTAGTGTTACCAATGCCTATCTAATATTTCTGCACAAAACCTCTGAACTCACTTCACATTCTTCAATTCCACCAAATCCTGCTCCTGCTCACAGCATTTATCTTCTTTTCTTTCTTTTTTTACACGAGGAAGCTGCACTCCTACAAAGTAAGTACACAGTAAAAGTTGCCGGTCTTTTAAGGTAGCCATGTGTCATCAAAAGAAGACCATAATGTTACTTAAATAACATGGGTTTATCCTTATAGTAGGACATCTCAGACATCTCTCCTTCAAAACAACAGGGGGGGCTAGTTTGACCGTCTTCTTTAAAGTGGAGGTGGCTATCTTCCATAACTGTTTCCGACCTCAACACGTATAAACTCCAGGCTCTTTCCCTGCCACTTGGCCACTTGGTTTCAAAGCACAACTGCTTTGCAGAGTAGAAGTGTTGATCTCAAAAGAAAAGAGACTGGAATCCATTTATGCTCAAATCATTCCTGGGCACACTACAAACCCAGAGTGGGTTGTAGAATTAAAAGCTGGCCGATACTAAAATACTAATCTGGTTATGCTACATACCTGAATGTACTGAAAATCCAATATAACTGGGTACGACTTTGTGGTTGATGGGGTTCAGTTTACTAATGCTACATGATGAACAGTGAAACTGTGACAAGCTCAAGTATTTTATGGGAAGTGTTCATACTCTGTGGCGGAGAAAACATTGAATTTTAAGAACTGCAATTACACAAGGAAGAGAAAACACAAGGAAAAAACTAGGGAGCCCACTTGACTGCAGCATTTCTATTTAAATGTGCCTTTGTTCCACAGTGGTACACACTGCATATTGCCTCTGGCAATCCAGCACAATTCACGTTTATCACCGCAGCAGCTATTTTTAGCACATCATTTATAAATTAACAATAATAATACAACCAATCATGGTAGTAAAAGCTGTGTGTGTGTGTGTACGGGGCACTTCACACCTTTTCAAACCGGTTTAAAGACTAGAAAGTCAGCATTCTGCAAAAAGGAGAAAATTTAATGTCGAAATGTAAGCATTTTTAATACAGATGTGAGATCTAATGTATCATATAAATTCCTTATTATTGCCCCTTTTTTTGTTGCTACAAACTGCTTGGATGCTGCTTGTCACAAACCTAAATTGAAAGAGAGATTGCCAGGGAAAGGAGATATTAGCATTCTACAATTACATCCATAGGGAAGGGAAGCCACTGCAGCCAAGTTACCCCAATGCGGCTGAGCCCTGGGCATAATCAAATCAAGATGTATGCTACTTACACACTGAGTGCCCAGCTTAACGAACTCTGATATGCCCCGACTGCAACGTGACTGAGGGCATCGCGCAGCACACTTCACATCCTCGAGCCAACATTGACAATCTCTATCAGGTTTTATCTTTATCGGGCCCAAGTTGAAGTCCCGCTGTATGCAAAGGGAAATTGCTGAACAATTGCTCCTGAATGGTCTCGTTTGGAGAGATTCGAATCTTGCTCTTTCTTTAATTGAGCAAAAGACAGACAGCAATTCAAGACAACAGCAGAGACATTTTATAAAATGTTTGTTTTAGACAGTAACTGAGCCACACAGGTATTGTCCTACAATGTGCTAAATTAGGCGTGCAACATTTGAGAAAGTGCAGAACAGCAGAATAATGGGAGCCGTGTGCAATGGGTTCCACTGAAGCGACCCCAGTAGATGATCTCATTTTCTTGATCCTGTTCTGGGACTAGTTAGTAAAGCATGTTGATAGATTTCCCCCGTCAGTTACTTTCTGAAAAATGCTATTCATTTCGGTGCTTTCTTTTTCTCTTTCCTTTTTTCAAATTACTGCTGTTCACCTCATCTTCTCCATTCCAGTTTCGTAGCCTCAACCCCGCCAGTCTCTCTTAAGTTGAATTCAAACAGATCGGCTGCTAGAAGGCTTGCCTGGAGGCAGACAGGAAGCTGTGCATAATGGGAAGACGGTGCCTCCCGAGCTCTTCTCTGAAACACTTTCCCTGTCTGAGATGTCACTACACACACACACACACACTCACACACACTCACACACACTCACATGCACATTGAGATCAAAGAGACAGTGTGCAGCTAAGTACAAGGGTTGAAGAGTTTGGAAAAGCCAACAAGGAAATAGATATGGGAGATAGCTGTCTGAAAAAATTAAATGTGACTCCAATTACTTTATACAACTTTTCGCACATAATAAGATGTCACCGAAGATATATTTCTAGTCTTTAATGATCATTTTAATACTTACATCATTAGAGCTACGCTGTTGCTTCATCCCCCAAGAATACTGGTTTGGGAAAAAAAACATCACACTAACGATGCAGGATAAATGCAGATGATAGTAGGAGTTCAACAACCACCAGGTGGGAGAAGAATGCGTGGAAGCAATGATACGGCACTTTGAGTTTTTACAACATTTTGGGGGAAATGTGAGCTTGCGACCAAGTTTCGCCTTTTTTCCTCGTCTGATGAAAAAGCCCCTCGCTGTGTCCCTGTGTGCTCAGCAGAAAGACCTTTTCTACTGCGCTCAATGGCATTGACGAGCCAACGTCTCAATCGATGAACCCGCGGTCAGACCTTTGCAGAGCGAGCCCCAGACCAAAGGGTTGTGTGGGTTAATTGTAATTGCATAGGACAGCGTCTGTAACACAGCGCCCTGAGCCAGGGAGCTGAGCGGGCCTGGAGGGGCTCTGGTCTGAGAAAACATTCAATCTACGACGGTGGTTAACTTCAACCAGGGACGTTTTCTTAATCGGCTGAGTTACATTCAGCCAAACTCTACTCGTCGGTTTTGTGTACAAATGGGGTTTTTAAATTATGTGTCATACGGATAGGGACAGTAACTGGGTCCTCGGTTTCCATTTTGATGTACCACTGCACCAGAATAAAAAAAAAGCCTTCAAACTTTAGTTATAGTTGTACAAATGAGAGCAGAAGCGCTACGATTCCGTAAGCGGGAGAACTGTGAATGGTCTTGTGACAGGATCAAGAGAGACGTATGAATAAATGGAAGGGATGCCGGCAAGTGAAGAAAAAAAAAGATGGAAAATCTTCAAAGTCAGCTTCTTTCCTCTCCCTAGCCACCCCTGGAGATCAGATCAACTACTATCCTAAAACCTAATGAACTAGTAAACACTGGGAATTAAATGAATATTACATGGGGTTTCATTAACGCCAGCCAGCAGACTCCAGAAATAATGAAGGCACGAAGCGGAAGCGGGAGGAGACAGTTACTGGAGCTGCTTCTTCTTCTTCTCCTGTGTTTACTCAGCATCTGCCTGCCAAAGGAGGAGGCTTTTTGATCACTCCTCAGCTGGGTTCTCCTCTCCGCTGCGTGGCAGGAGAAGCCCAGGGAGGCCGCCGAGCACCGCCAGGGCCGCTATATTTGCAACACAAACGAACTGAGCTAATTGTACGCGTGCACGGTGCAATGTTTGCAAAATATGGAAAATAATTAATCTGGTTGAGCTTGTGAAATACAATCAGTGTTGCGAAAGCGGATTTGAGCGCGGGGCTGGGGATGAGACGGATGATGATAGCAACGGGCTGGATAGACGCAGATGTTTAGATTAAGCTTCTTCATTATTGCTTTATCACACAGCTTCTTCAAGTGTATTTTTGGTAATTGAATAAATTGGAGCATGAAATAGATTTGGATTTGGGGCACGGCAACAGGATTACGTGTAGAAGCGGGCCTTTTCCCATTCATGAAACAATGCATGCAGATATTATGCCATCGGGTCAATTGTGCATTGGGTGTGTGGCGTGGATAATAACTAGGTTACTAAAACAGATTCCTAGAGAATACCTGTACATGTAGACCCTAAAATAGTCTTAGGCTAATGGTGGATTTAAAATGGATTCCATGCACACAGAAATAACTTAATGTAAACTGACTCAAGGACAGCATAGCCTGAAATGTTTGTTCAGCTACATCGTGTGGACTCCACTGCACTGAAGACTGAAGTCCACTTCTTGACCTTCCAAAGGTCAGACTTTATAAGCCTCTTTAATCAATAAATCAAATGTAAAACCAGAATGATGATGTTGTGAAGTACCTTCAGGAGGAGAGAACCTTAACTTTCAATTAGCAACTCCACTGACCATCAAGGCCAGAGGAGGATTTGTGGGATAACACTGTTAAGATCCTGCACAGACGGCAAGCTACTACAGCGAAGGCAGGCAAATTTAACCCCTCTTCAAACTGTTAAACGCTCACTGACATTGACAAATAGCATCACACATCAAGGCATATGGTTGAGAGCAAAGCACTATCCATGCAGAGTATGCAGTGCCCCCCCCACCCCCCTTCCCTCCTCTTGGCTATTTAAAAAAAGGATGACATCAGACATCTGTTTGGGAAGAGAAAAAATAAAAAAGAGTCTTTTTAAGAGAAAAAAAGACCTCCTAGGGTCTGGGCTTCAAACACATGAACATTCAAGTGCCGCCGCATGCACTCTCACAAAGAAACACAAGGACACGCAAGAAGAGCTAAGTTAAGGACCTGGGGCAGTTGGGAGATGCTCCTAATGCCCGACTGAAATAGTAGTTTTACTGGCAGGACGCAACTCTAACGCAACCATTGAAGGTTGAGGGTCACATACACACACACACACACACACAAATACATGTGCACACAAGCCTCTTCATCCTTTGAGGGAATCAGACTCGCTCCATAAGCATGAACAGAGCCCAGCGCTCTGCACCGTTTGCTGTTTCTGTTTGAAAAGTACACCATCTATCCTTTGTTGCTCCGTGACCCCTTTCTGTACCTTCCTCATCCAGTTTCACCGCCGAGAACGGGCTGGCCGGTTAAACCTGTACGTCACCTACATCTTACTGGGTGACATAACGCATGTCTCTGGCCATGGCACCGCGCTGTAGCAACCTGTAACCAAACCTCTGCAAAAAGACTATTTCACCTCCCTCTCTGGGCAGCAGCATCAGCAGCGGGCCTGGGGTGCGGGACATTAGCCTGATGCTTATCTGGCTACACAGCCCACCGCTAGCTTCTCACTCTTGCTCTCTCTCTCTCGCTCTCTCTCTCGTTCCCTGTCCGATGCTGAGATATGATTTGGTGAGAGCAGAGAGGAGTCGGGCATATCGATTCAGCCTCTGCCGCCGTCTCTCTCGCACTATTCATCCACCTTTTCCTCTGCGCTGCTATCGTTCCAACTCTCTTCACTTTATCTCTCTCTCTCTCTCTCTCTCTCTCTCTCTCTCTCTCTCTCTCTCTCTCCAGCGTGCAATCATAATAACCCCTCTCTTAGACACCCAGGCAATAAACCAGGGCCTCCCTTCTTCCTGCGCACATCTCCCTTGGCGAGGACAAAACCAATAAAGGGCCAGCTTAATTACAGCTGCTGAGTGCCGCCAACACCCGGGTGCAACACCATGGGGCTGAGGGTGGGCTGAGCGTGGGCGAGGTGTGACGGGATGTTGGGGCGGGGCGGGGAGGTTGCATAAGAACTACTGAGGATACAGTTTGAGTCTCAGTCTGACTCCTACACCTAAACCCTCAAGACACTACTTTATAGTACACAGAGATGAAATAAAAAGAGAGGATGGTAGCCCAGAGGCAGGCTGGGAAATTGTGGGTAGGACTTGCATTCAGCAAGGCATTTAACTCCCAGTAGCTCCAGCAGAGGGGCTCAGATTTTTGCATCTGCGAGGCATTAATGTGTAACTGTAAGAATGTAAAGCAGGGCATTGCTGGAAAAACTAAATATATACTCAGACAACTTACCCTGGATAAAGAAGGGTACAAACAGGGGATAGGCAGATGTTACATATGCTACACTCTAGCCAATGATACATCAAGGTGGATACACCTCTAAATCATCCCAAGTGTCCAAGACTGTGAGGAGCTAAGGGAGGGACTGCTGTGAAGTCCTTGTCGCTGGCTGTTTCTAGGTCTGCAGTCTGTCTTCTCCTCTGCCTCTCCTCCCTTCCCTTCCTCCTGCTCCTTTCCTCTTATTCTCCTCCTCTCCTTTCCCCCAGTTCTGTCACATCAACATGAATCTGGGGCTCCAGGGGTTCACAGTCCCACAAGCTGCAGCCTGCTACGTCTGCCTCGTCTACAGCTCTGTCACCATGGTGACTGATGCCCGGGTGTTCCTGTCTCCTCCTGGTACTTTCTGTCGTCCTCTCTCTGTGTCCTTTCCTTGCTTTGTCTCTCCACCGAGCTCCTCTCACCTCACCTACACAAGGTTTGCTATCAATACAAAACAGGTTGACAAGAGGCCACCAGAGCAGACATCAGTCTGTACCTTTTATGCTACATGCATGACGGACTGGATTGGAGTGTTTAATGAAGTTACTTGAAACCAATATAGCCATGAGAATACAGTATGTCTCTTTTAATATAAATATGTTTTACTCTCATGGAAAAGAGATATTAAACTCAATGAGTACCTGATTAACTAAAGGTTAAATACGTTAAACTGCTTGATTCTATATGCTTCTCTCTATTTGTTTATTCTATTTGTTCCAGAGGAGGATTCCGTGCCAAATGTGCTGGACTGATTTACACACAAGAGACACAAGAGACCTGAACCAAAACAGAAGAATATGGAAACAAACACCCAGTCATGTCCAGATCACAGACTATATGTATAGAATGATGATGCGTTCCCACTTCCTCCCGCTGGACAAAAGTCAAGCCGAAATGTACCGGATACGAGAGCTGCCATCTTGCACGTTTGACGACATTTGGAGTCTGCGCATTACTGAGCGGGCGATGGAGCCGCGGCATCGAGGTCCCGCCCAGACATCCACTCGAACCAAACGTGAGCCAAGCATGGCCGCACCTTGTCAGCGAGAGAGAATCACAGCTGTCAATCATGACGTCACACACCCTTTTCATAGCATCAAATAGCTCATTAAAACCAAAATTCATCAGAAAAATTAACACTTGAGCAAACATTAGCATCAGACATAGGTGACATTCATATAGCCCTTTAATATTTCTGATCTGATCAATGCTGTATTACCAAGAAGGAAAGATAGGTTTGCCGCCTTTCAACATCACAGTCGCTTGTTATAATTAATGGTTAGTCCAATTGCCCAAACTTAAAACATCTGTAATGCAACACTGCTCTGCTAGCAAACAGTGAAAGGTTGCCCACTGCGCTTACAAACACGCATAACCAGCACAATCTATAGCTCCTACAGACAAATGAGCTGCTTCAGATGCGATGCTGAAAAGCAACTCAGAGTCGGCTCTTGGTTAAGAGGTCTCACACCTCTTTATAGAAGTGGATTCAGGTCCCATCACTGAATTGGCTTTATAGCTGTTTCATGAGGCCTTTTCTGTGCTGTATGTGTATTCACACAAGTATGTAACACACTAAATTCAAGTTGCTAATTGAGTTTAAGCTATATCAGTATTTTTCAGAATATTTGGGAATAAACTCTGAGATAGTGTAGATAATGCGTGCCACAATAACCGTCATGTTATCATGTTGAACAAATGCCATAAACATGTCAAGACAGATCAAACATCCATCCACCCTCCTGTTTTTTGGTCATTTTGTAAGAAATAACATCCCTCGCTCCATGCCTTCCTTTAACATCAGGATTGACGGACAGGGAGGGTCATCATTTCTATTGACTGAACATTACACCTTATCACTATGGCAACCAGATTGCTGGGTGGGGACCAAGTGAAGAGACGGGTGTGGGAGGGGGTTCCACTCCAGAGGAACTTTCGGTGTAGAACTGACAGTTTTCCTCCTCTCTGTGACTGTACACACCATACCGAGCATATAGTCACTGCAGGAGAACAATATACGAGAGTGTGGGATGAATTAAACAGCTGTGGTTATGAGGATGACTCACTAAAATCACATCCGAGATTGGCCAGCCCGTTTGGAATCATTAAACAGCGGCAATATGGGTTTTATTTAATATGCTGGATTTGAAACACTGCGCTGCTTTCAAAACATTGCATCTGTGCAGAAAATCAAATGCAGCTATTCATATCCTGCTTATAGCATCGCACAGTTTGCAAAAGGCTCATCTGGGAAAAGGCAATATGATGTGAACCACAAACCAACATGTCCTCATACTTAAAACAGTTCTCATGATATCTCAAGAATGATTATTTTTTGCACATTCTCCAAGGAATGTCCAGCAACACGAAGAACAATCATCGCACCTGCTCAAGACCCTGCAGATTGGAAGATGTTTAGGCAACAAAGATACGTGGTTGGGTTTAGAGAAAGATCGCAGTTTGGGATAAAATAAGTACATTTGTTATGTAACTTAAGTATGTGGTGTTAGTTAAGGACATTACCAAGTCACGTAAAAACAGTAGTTACAATAAGTCAAGTCGCCTTTTGGCTTCACACGGGACACGAACAACGGTCTCCAGGGTGAAAGTCCTGTGTCTGACCTGTCCATCCTCCCTACATGGACTTTGTCGCTCTTTATACTACGACACCTGACTTCCTCACCAGCACGTCCTGACTTACGATTATGTGGGTTATATACAAATTACAGTGCATTACTTTTCGTAGGAATAAATACAAACAGTGAATGAGAACAGCCTCACAAACTCAGTAACGTCCCCTCTATCGCTTTATACACCAGTCCATCAACAAACACACTTTGGTCTCAGGCATTTCAGGGCAACAAGCACAAAGAGCTGCCATATAGGGTTATGGGGAAAGTGGGGGCGAGGGGGGGTGGTGTAAGTGTGTGTATGAGTGTGTATTAGAGGAGTGGGGGGGAGGGGGCGAGTATGGTTGCAGTTTAAATGTAGTGACCACTCAATTCAAAACCATTCAGGCCTTCTAAGAACAGATCCCCACACCCCATTAGGACCTCTCCTGACGCACACATGCATAATACATGGAAGCTGGATCTAAAAGCATACAGCCCATTAGGGCTGGCCAAGAAAGAAACACAGAGAGGGAGAGAGAGAGAAGAGAGAGAGACACACACAGACTCACACACAAACAGCCCTGATCGAATGGATGGCCAAGCTGGCTAGCACACACTGCCGGTTTGCAGAGAGTTGTACTGTTGTTGTTGTTTTGTACCGGTGAGTTTCATGGTACTACTTACAGACCCAGAAATTAGTGGACTTAAAGGCTGACACTGGAACAGCATTAAAAATGAAGACACACCTTCTACCAGTGAGTTGCACCACGCAGCCAACTATATAACAATATGGTAATTAAGCAGTCCTGCCGTCGACTACCATTCAGAGACGGTTTCTACCAGAGATTTACTGAGAGAAAAAAAAAAGGGTAACGGTGGAAAATAAGTTCAATTTAATCAGTCAGATGTGATGATTGCTGGATCACAGTTTCCAGGCACAGAGCCCCCTGTTCAGCGCTTCCAGTGGCTGAGTGTTCTGGCCATGTAATGTGAGGTGGCAGGGAGCCCAGCAATGCTGTAAATTATTTCTGACGTTAGGGTGGGGGGACAAGAGGGAAAGACTCGCTGTCCCCGGAGACAGACAGTGCGCCTCAATCGAGAAGTAAAAAGAGGCCTGCGTGTTCTCCCGGACCCGCTGCTGCTGCAGGAACGCGAGGAGTCTGTTTGCAAGTTCGAAGCCCTTCTGCAGTCTGCAAAATGTGTCTAACAGCCATGCCTGGCCAGATGACATGGGGCCTCTCCGTGGGGGGATTGGAGCATTTAGCAGACTAATCATAATATGCTCCGATGCATTTAAGTGAGATCCAGCTTCTCTCTCTGTCTCTGTCTCTGTCTCTCTCTCTCTCTCTCTCTCTCTCTCTCCACACAAGCACTTCTCTTCCAGCAAATGTAAAAATACAGTGAGCATATGTTGCAGTAACACTGTAGCTAAAAGGGTAGAGACATGCTACATTTTTCAAATAATGAAAATGATTGCCCAAGTCTACCGTAGGCATAAGATGTATATAATATGTGTGCTTGTTTACTGCAGTTTCGTCACTATTCTATCAAATAATTCATACCTGTTATGTATGTACTTTCTCCAAAAACATGATGGCCTGTGTATGAGTGTGGGTGTGTAGGTGTGTAGGTGTGTGACTTGTGTGCGTGGGTGTGCCGGGAGGGGGAGGGGGGAAGGGGGGGGGGGCGGCGTCTCCACTAATTTCCAAGACTCTTTTTAAAAATGTACATTTACCCTCTTCACCCCCCTCACGTTCTGCTCTCGGGCACAGCAGCAGCAGCAGAGGCAGTATAGCACACATGCTGCAGCAGCGGTGCGCTGGGGCATACGCGCACGCGCACACATATACATACACGGCCACGCGCACAGCACAGGCACACCTCGGCATGGTCTGCCTAAAACGGCTCGCTTTCAGCATACGCACGCGCACACGACAAAACCGCGGCAGCATCACTGATCGGCCCCATTATCCAGCCAGGAAATATCTGCAGCAGCAGCAACAGTACTATACTGTAGGTTGTTATTACGCAGGCTGGCTGCCGATCAATAAACGCAACAACCCCAATACCCGTTTGACATACCAACGGGGAAGCCCTTGCTCATAAATCAGGCCATTTCTTTACAAAGGAATCACTCACCCGATGTTGCTCAACGCCTGCTCGAAGAGCTCCGTCTGCAAGATGTTCTGAGGCGCCGAGAAAGCCCCGTTGAAATGTGATAAAACCGAGCTACAGAACTGACGCAATGTCTCAAACTGCATTTTCCCCCTCCGTTTTCTTTTATCCTCAGTAAATGATCACCCTTTCGCCTTTCACCGACAACACATCCCGAAGCCTGCGCTCTCTCCGGACGCCCCCCTCCACACATAGACCTCCTCAGTATTCTGTTATTATTGTCTCCCGGGGGCGCATTAGACGCAGAAAGGACGCCGAGCAAGTTCCATATTTCTCCAGCCGCTCCTGGCAAAAAGTGTCCTCAGACGAGACGCATTCCGGGCGGGATCCGTCGGTCATAATGCTTCCGACTTGGAGCGGGGGAAAGAAGGTAGCGCCGGTGCCGGTAACGAGCCTTTTCTCCTTCTCGCTGGGGCGAAAATCTCTTCTCGGTGTGCAGGGAGAGGCGAAGGAGCGCCCGTAGGAGAGAAGAAGCGGAGAAGCATCCCTACGCGGCAGCCAGCAGCAGCAGCAGCAGCAGCAGCATCCCTCACCGGCGCATCAGCTGCTGCCTCACATTCAACTCATATTTCCCGTCGCCTATGAAAAGCACACACTCGCGCTTACAGACGCACACACACGCACACACAACGCAATTGTGCGCGCCCTTTGCCATACCTCTCCATCCTCTCTCATGCACTCTTTGGTACGCGCACAGCAGCAGATATAGACCACGGTACAATACAGGGGAGAGACGCGATGCTGTCGTCAGTTTTTCTTTTTCTTTTTTTTCTCTTACATTCCATATCTGGCTTCAGAGCATCAGCTCCTCGTCAGTACGAGCGGATGACAGTGCAATACCTCTGAAAGGTTGAGTGTCTGCCTGTGAGGAAAGGGCAGACATAAAAAGGGGGGTTTCCCGGGGGGTTAGCCCACTTATATTTATTTTTTATTTCATTCAGTTCTGAGTGTAACTTTTAAGAGTCAGAAGTAGTTGAAAAGGTTCCTTAAAGCTGCTGATACGAAGCATTTGATTACATATTTTTACAGGACAATCAAAAAGTCTTTGCACTTGAACGTGGAGCTCTTATGAACCTTTTTCAAAGGTGTTCTATAAATGACCATGTCTGTGTTAAATACATCAGTCATGAGAGATAAAGTATAAGAACACTACAAATACACCATTAGTCAGTCACCATAATGCAGACTTAATTAAGAGGATGTAAGACAACTACATGACATGCCTCTGTTAAAACATCAGCTGTTACTATAATCCAGCCTCTCACATAAGACCTTATAATCAATTCCTCCTTCCCAGGTCTATTGCATCCCTACCAACATTCTAAATTAGCCCCTGGTAGAGCAGATGTTCAAGTAAAGATACTAAAAATCACAAAGTTAGCCTACATGACACATTGCATCAAATAAAAAACAAAATGTGTTAGCTGGCCAGCTACATTGCCGCAGAGTCGCCGTCGGGATTGTTGCTCAAGCACATGTTGACGTTGTTCAAGGTCAGTTAGAGGTTTCAAAGAAGTTCACAGACTAATATTATAAAAAAAACATGTATTTAATGGTAAAAACTAAATTAAGTTGAACATTAACATTATTACCGTAATTGCCTGCAATAAGCATTTACATTTACATTTAATTCCTAGTCCAACAATGAACTTTAGTACACTTGCAGTTGTACACGCATGCAGTTTCACATACGGACATAAGGACAATTATAATGGAGCTTTCAGGTATGTTGACTTTGGGTCTATGTGCTTTAGAGTTAAACTGTGGATTGGTTTCAAATCTGGCTCAGTGTCTCACCGCTCCTGTTGCTTACTCCATTGCATAGTTTTGGGTGTGGCAGCATCATCAGATCGTAGTTTCTCAGTAAACATTTTATGTAATGTCGTAGGAGTGATAGCGCAAACTATGAAAACTAGAAAAAAACTGAACTCCATGTCAACGTGAATTATTTGGTGAAATTACTATTTTCAGGCTTGTCCGGCTAATGGGGCCTGTTAGACTCAAAGAGACTAGCTTAGACTAAGCAATGATGAACTGAACTGTGCAAAGCGGGACTGGGTTGGGCTGGATGTTAAAAGGCCAGTGTGTTCTTCCTCCTCCTCTTCCTCCTCTAACATTCCTGGCAGACTGAGCGGCTCTGCTGCCCGACCGAATGAGTTTAAAAAATGCAGAATCTGTAGAAACTCCAGCATTGAGTATGTTCCGATCCCAGTGTAATCATTGTTGTTTCATCAGCCTCACCCAACACTGCAGCTGTCCCGGCGAATCTGTGTGTTTATTCGAATGACACCTCCGAGACCAAGATAAATTAGAAGCCTTCCCAAGTTATTTCTCCTTATAAATAGACTGTCAGCTTTTTTTTCTCCCCCTCCTTTCTTAAGCAGAACAGATCCAGGAGTTAATTTAAACATTCTTTAAGATTAATGAAAGTGAGTTTTGGTGCTTATGCAGTGGGAGTTCTATTTACGGACTCGCTGCTATCCATCATCAGCATTATCCTGTGTGTTTTCAGACAGCCAGTTTCCTGTTGTGTCACTGCGTATGTAGGCAACTCCAAAGTGAGAATCGCTCTCCGGTACCATCTCCACCTCTCCAGCTGTGCAATCAATTAATATACAGTGGCAAGGGCCCGGACTGGAGCAGAAAGTGACTGGATGACTGAATGCTTGGAGCGGTCTGATCTATAGTCTGATCTATAGTCAGTCTGATCCTCCATTAACACCCCCTTAAAGCAGCCAGCCATTTGAGGAGAAGATGGATAATGTACTTCAGTAGTACTGAGACACAAAATACTGTTATCCTGCATCACTCTTAAAGGTTTACAGGGGTGTAGCTTTGATTACAATTTGCAGTTACAGATGATGCTCGGCTCCTTATTGTGCTACTGTGCGGTGTGTATTCAGAGTATGGGAACACAACGGATGAGGATAACAAGGACAGCTCAGGTACACCATTTTACCAAGAAAGGGGAGGAATAAATATCTATTTTGGAGACTATAGAGTATGTGTCATAGTTGCGGAGCAGCCTCAATACAGTGTGAAAGCACTAAACGTATGTACACTCACCGCCGGTTAATGGTCAGGTATGGGTACATATCCATCAAAACATCCATTTGGAGTCAAATATCAGGCAATTAAAACAGACGGAGTGCTTTCCCCTGGAGCTCCTCCATGTTTGCTGGTTCAGAGCGTATCGAGAAGTAAATAGGAAGTCGCAACGGTGAAGAGATGACACAGAACTAATGAGTTGTGTCTCCGAACATACTGTGGGCACAGGCTGGTTTGTCCCTGTGCTCGACAAGTGGGGGACACGGCCCACCAGGTGTACATTGACAAGGTCAGCAGAGAATAGGAACAGGGACAGAGGCTGGATTGGTATAGTCAAATTCACCTACTTTCCTACTGCACTGCTCCTATGCATGTGTGTGATATGTATATATTGTAAATACAGTATATCATGTTCCCTTCCAAAGCTTCACCACTGCCATAGTCATTTCACTTCACAGATCACATGTTTGTTGTCCCAAACTGATGACAATTCGAGAGATTCTGGTGTGAAGTCTTGATTAGTCTTCAGTAACTTATGTCCACATATATTTAAATGTTGTCTAAGGTTGCACACTAATGAATGACATGCTTTGTTACATCTGAGAAGGAGAAAACAAGGACAGGAGAGTAGTGGCTGAAAAGTGGCTGTCTACAGTATATTTCTATGGGGAGCCCTGTTAGCTCGCAGGGTAGAGAGTACCACGGCGACCTGGGTTCGACTACGGTGCCGCCCCCTTTGCTGCAAGTCGTCATCCTCTCTCTCTCTCTCTCTCTCTCTCTCCTTCCCCTGCCTTTCCTATCTATCACAAGCAAAACAAAGCAGAAATGCCAAAAAACACAATCTTAGAAAAGGAAACACATTTCTCGAGAGTCAGTACAGATAATAAGCTTCTCTTCCTCACTGTGGAAGAAGAAAGAGGAAGGAGCCCCCGTGTGGACATCAAAGTGACTACCTTATCTGACACCAGTATGACGAAATAGGCAACCAGAAATGAGATTCACAAACACAGCGTGTCCGTGTTGAGTGTGCTACTCAGAGGAGGCATTTAGTGCATATGACAAATGGAACACGATGTTCTGCATAGGAATGTGGCCTGCTCTTGCTTTTCTGCTCCAAAAGCATCTTAATGACGCTCCATTTCCAAGACTTGCAGTGACAAAACTTTTGTTTTTAAAAATGCTATTTACCCCAAAGGTAAAGGCAGTATGCATCCTAGCTGAGCCCTGGCTCAAACCACCTGTGTTGAAGAGGAGAGAGTGGGTGGAGGACTGTTGTAGAATTGCTGAGTTAGTGCCAGATAGAGTATCTGTGTCTCTGTCTCCTTTCATAGGCCTCATGGGCTCTATGTACAAGCCGTTTTATATGAGGTCTTGACTGGCTTGCGAGGAGCCACTGCTCTTATTCTAGGCTTGAATCACCACTTTTCTGCACTACCTACAATTACCACATTGCTCCGTGGTAATGCCAAAATGGTTCTTATGCAGTTGCCTTCGTGACTAGGCAGTGTATAATCATATGTTCTATATCCCCTGATCAAACAATCTACTCGACATGACACAATAATGAAATCTACTCTGCTTGACTCACATGGAGCGTGTAGTGGGTGCATGCTTCTTTTTTTTTTTATGCATATAGAACTGACCTGTCTATGGGTGCTTCGCCGGGCGCTGAGTACCTCAGCCCCGCTCCGTTGTCAAGGGACGCCTGTCTGGGCAGGAGCCCGCCGTGAGGTCTGCTTCTGTCTGACGCTGGTGTCAAGTCCCCTGAGGCTCCCTGGTAGGGGTACAGGGACGGGTCCTGCAGTTTGGCCTTCTTCCCCTGCGGTCCGCCCTCAAACACGCCCCGCACCTGACCAGGCCCCGAGCCGAAGAACCACGCCCCCGATTTGGTGAGGATTTCTTGTTGTTTTCGGCACAAGTTGCATACCCACATAACCTGCAGGGAAGAAAAGGGCGGTGTTAGTATTTTGGAGTGGTGACTGACAGTCTTATATAAACTATGATGAGCTGTAATGGAGTGATTTGGGTATTTGTTATGTTAAGTTGTGACATAACTGTGAGGGATATCGCTGTTGCTGGGTGAAAATCTTTTTACATCCAACTTTTTTCAGAAACCAGGTATAAGTAAGCAGATTAAAAAATAAAAAATAAAAAGCTACGATAATCAAAAACAGTATTGACAGTGCACATTTATGAGGTGAATGATGACATATTTCGCACATGCAGCAGCCTTTGATTTCATTGAAAGGTCAATGGGTTGACTTTATTATTACAATTTTTAAACATTTTGAGTCTGTGAGTCTTAATAATCCCTATACACCTCTTAGTATAGGTCAAATGTGCTTTCCATGTTGAATACAAGCAACATTTCTTAATCTTTACGCATAGTTTGTTACTATTAAACTATTGCTTCTGATTAACAAAAGGCAACAGTTCAGAGCCTACATGACTACCGATTGCAGAAACTCATTGAGGGTACAGTAAGTAAAGATGCTACAATTACAGGTACTGCACTTTGATAAGTTAAATGGAAAAGAATATCAACAGTCTCCTTCTCTTAAAAGGACGGGAGAGATGGAGGTTTTTATCTGCTCTACTACACTGCAGCTCCCCACATTTGCCTCATAATTTCGAGGAGTAGACAGAAGCCCTGATCATTACACACACAACACACACACACACACACACACTGCATGGTAACGCTCAGTTTTTATTCCCGACTTATCTTGTGGAAAAAACCTACAAGGTTTTATTTGTATCAATTGGTATCAGGTCCAATGAAACCTGCAACGACTCAGGCCCAGGCCCAGGTGACCACACCTGTCTCGTTAACCTAAAGTGACATCTAAGTGTGTCTGAGAAGGCTAGGAGCTTGCCAATTGATTGACAGGCCAGACTGCCAGCAGGGCGGCCAAGAGCCACTGCAGCCCTCCCACCCCACCACGTTGCCTGCCTTTACAGTCCCAGTGCTGAGTCAGTGCATTACTGTCATTAGTGTGAGCGAGCTCAGAATGTTGCCTCGCCCACCATCAGTTGGTCTGTAGCTCGCCTTTTTTTTCCTTTTTTTTCCCGGTAAGCCTTGAATCAAATAAAAATGGACTGCTATGATATTTCTAGATTAACTGAACTCGCTGGTCTGTACAGTTACTGGTTGCAGCTGTTCAAAGGCTGGATTTGTAGCCAGCATAGCCTAAACCACAACCGCTCATCTCAGTGGCTGGCCGGACCGGAAGCACAGAGCGATACAGAGTAGCAACCGATGTGGAAGACACCCGAGAAAAGATCACAGGGGTTAGCAACCTGTGGCCCGCCATGTTAAGTCACCAGTACACAGATAAAAATAAGAATTGTATTATGGGACGCCTGGGTGGAGTAGAAGAAAAGATGCAGTCGTCCAATTACGCAACCCAATTTCAGTCCCCAGCCTCTAGTGTGGCTGGCTGAGTCGTCAAACGTGTCAGTGTTCATAGGTGGGAAGTCAGTGGGAGATCGGGCAGGGCGCTTGTACAAAATCTGGGGTTTTAATAAACTTCCACAACATTACACCGTCCCCGTGAAGCTCCCAGCTGGCAGCTGTCTGCATCCTCCTCAGACTAACAGCGCGAGATAGCAGTGACAAGTACAGTGTGTTTGGTAGTCAGTCGTTGTGATTTCAATATCTCTTTCTTCGTGCGAGTGAATTGGAAGATAAAATTGCCATTTGGAATCAGCAAACAGGTGATGCACATAGCCAACTATGATTCAAGGCTTTCAACCACAGCCATTATGTGTCAGGTTGGGCTGTTATTATATCCATATTATATACTTTTTTTTATTTTTACTGTACATGTATTGTAGATGCAGATGTATTTCTACATCTGCATTAGAGCATGGGAACACATGGCGAATACACACAGACACATGAGCAGTGGCCTGCTTACTTCATACTATTCTTCATGCCATCTTAAAGCTAACCAGCAATGATGAATTATTTCAAATTTCAAATGTAGTGCACAAACAGCTAGACAGTCACACCGCAGGCAGCATGTACTGGCCTACGCAATGTTGACACACAGGCATTTATGGGCAGCTATCAATGTTAAAGATGGGCTATAACTGTGCAGACACACAATGGAGGAAGGGAGGCTACAAATTGTGCTTTATGTGTCCCAGGGGAGTGTCGCCGGTGAGGCCATGACTGTCTCTTTAACTGGGGTCATGGCAAGAGCTCTGCAGTGAACCATGAGTCATCAGCTAAGACCCGGGAGCCACCGATGCCAGATTTGTTTTTGCTGCTTCATGCTTCGCTTCCTGTACCTGGAAGATGCACACATGTACATACTTACAGTACACATGTACGAGCGTGCACACAAGCTTTATTTGTTTTTTTGGCAATGTGTCTGAAAAGGAAAACCAGGAATTTAGCTTCCAGAGGTTGTAGTTTGCATATTTCACTATTCAGCAATGAAGGGTCAATGCTAACCATATCCGCCCTGTTACAGTTCCCACAATCTGACCAATAATAGCAGCAGGTGTAGAGGTAAGAATATTACACTTTTCAGTTGGAGGAATGCAATCTTTATCCTAATTATAGTCACCATTAGTAATAATGAAATGTGCAATGCAGTTTGAGCTCTATTCATAAGACAGATTATGTATCACCTGTGGTTAATTACTAAAATCTGCCCTTCTCTTTCTCTCGAACGGCCCAATTCCTTCACAGAAAACTGCAGCCCACGACCTACATATTTACCCCTCCAAACTGCAATTAACTTAAGAGGTGGTTGCTGTGCACCTCTCTGTTCTGCCAATAATAATTAACCACATTCTCAGCCCTTGGACTGCACATGTCAAGCTCTTTTATCTCATCAGTGAATACTTGGTAGCGTAATAGTATTCCAAAAAAAAAAACAGGCCAACAAAAATGTGCATGGGTCCAGTAAATGTTGAGCGCACTGAGCCTCAGACATCAATACTTGGATTTGATTTGCACTTTGGAACGAAGTCAGAATGAAAATGGATGTTTATACAGTGTGTTAGGCAGGAAGAGCAAAAGTAAGGAAAATGTCACTGCTGGGGCTGAATCCTCAAATGTCCGAGACATTACATGAACAAAATGAAAAAAGAACAGCCTCGTTTTGAGCTTGATGGCGGTGCATTTTCAGATAAACTAAAGGGATTTGAAAGAGCAACGTGGGCCCAAGAGGTTAAAGAGTTTTATCAACTGATAAGAGAGGCATGTGGAATATGAGCTTTAAGGCTGAAGGAAAAAGCGGCCTCAGTCAAGGATGCCAAATGGATTCAAACCACATCTAGGTTGAAATGGATCTTTAGCATTATATCATGAACAAATGCTCCAGTCTCTCAGATTTTATAAATAACCAAAATTCAAGGAAAAATCCAACCATGCTGCATCCCGCCAGAGATGCGACAGTAACAGAAACATGTTGTTTCATTCATTACACGTTTTTTTTCTCTCTGTCTTCAGTCACACTGGCAGAGCCATCACACAGCATGAGGCCGCTAACGGTCCATCTAGGGAAGCAGGCCAAAGACAGTGTGAGCTCAATCCGCACTGACAGGAAACTGTAGTACCCATCATTCCCTAATAGACCACGCCGACACGACGACTCCACAACAGATGCATGCATGCACAATGGCACACGCAGGTCAAGCAGCTGTAACAGCCAGAGGTATGTTCGCTTTCACTGCAGCCATTCTGCCCAAGACTCTACAAACAAACACACACACACACACACACACACACGCACACGCACACACACACACACACACACACACACACACACCACACTCCCCTCCGGCTTAACTCTTCACGGCTGAGCGCAGGCAGGGGGTTGGGGGCTGCGGCCCTCGGGCAGGGCCATTTCTCCCTGTGTTTGCACATTTCATAGTCATTGAACCTGCAGCTAAAAATAGAAAGCTAAAAAAACCTAGCGCTACCACACGCCGCAAACGGCAGGAAGATATACTCTATTAAATGTGCCATAGGCTGTTTACTGGGGCACTGAATTAAGGGAAACAAACACCCAGTGCCGTGGGATCGATAAATAATTTCCTTTCTAATACTTTCTCTTCAGACCAAGGGTGTTTTCAGTGATACCGGCAAATATAATCTTCCAAAATATGTGTGTCTGCTCAGAAGAGCGAGAACAGCAACAAAACAAAAAAATACACCGACCAATGACGCCACTGAAGGACAGACTATCTTTGACAGTAAACATTTATCTATTCCAAAATGGTGTGTGCCATACTGCCTGTCTCATAAAGATGTTGTGGTTTAGATTTTTGAAAAACAGCCTTTTTTGAGCCGACTAGTCCTACCCTATATACATATGCTACACATAACTGTATAGGAAATAACATGGACGCTTCAGCAATGTACTATACATGTTCCCTTTTTGCCTGCTTCATTCAAAATTTCCCTGGAGGAGACTCTCACACACACAAACACACCCATACAAACCAGATAGATTTGCAGTAAGAGAGAGCGCTGAGCTCTCTCTTGTGGCCATTAAACTGCACTACAGCATTACTTAACAGAGGCTCCGGAGTGAATCAGCAGTATCCTTGCAGGCATATCACAGTGTGCCCAAATGGAAAGCCTGCTCTAATGGTAAATTAAATCAATGGCTTTCATTCATTTTACATGCATTCATTCATAACAGTATGTTAAAATTGCTAAAATGATTCTGTTGATTTCACAGGAGGCGGTTTAAAATTTAGAGAGGGCCTTGCTGCCACATTCATTTTATGTGGGAGTTGACGTGGGTATCCTGGTTGGACAGTGGTCTCAGATGCATGACCCCGTTGTCTGTCTCACAGTTTCCTGTCGGCTGAATAAAAAAGGCAAAAATACCAGAAAACCAAACTTCCAAAAGAACCGAAGCAAAGACTTGGAGATGGCACGCGCTGCAATATTGATGTGGCGGTAAATTACCTGTCATAGGTATCATATTGCTTTGGTGTTTTTTTTCTACTTCACCTGAACTGAACCACTCATTAAAGACTTATTGTTCAGGGAGTGGAGTGCTCCTCGCTACATCCAGGTCTGGACTAAGTCCAGTTCAAGCACACAGGCAAGGATACCATCTAATGCACTCTTGGGCAAATTGTTGCCACAGCTGGGGGGCTACACATGTGTAATGGTCTGTGATGAATGAATATAGGCCAATGAATAATGTACAATAGGACAGGTGGAACTATCCATGAACATTCAAATATATCTTATGATTATTTTGAGGAGCAGGATAACATTGCATGAAGTGAATTTGTCCTCTATAGTCATGTTCTCTACAACATAGATGCATACTGTAATATAACTTCATCAAATAAACATAATATATGTTTTTTATTCATTTATTTTTTGCCTCATTGGCTTTTTCAAAATAAAAAGTTTGAAAGGCGTTTTGGTGTGATTCCTTTGGCGGCCAATGAGAATGAAATGGGAGCGCCCACATTCACATGCTCCAACGCTGACGGCACGTGGTGAATTACATTTTAATGAGCTTCTAATTTTAGTGTGCGGCGCCAGTAATAATAATAGACTTGATGAATATTTATGTTCCTTGTTTGAAGTTCAGAGACATGAGGAAGAGGAGGGGGAATACTGTAGCAATCTGGCGGTTTTACACAGAAATGGCTAATGTCTGTCAGACCCACATCCCCTTCAGCCTCTCTGAGACCTAAATAAACGCGTTAAGAC
>JACSYO010001629.1:452500-642500 GCA_016806645.1 Ophiodon elongatus
TGTTATCAAGGCAGATATTCCATCAGTGTTTTTATATATTTTATTCAGCTTGTTGTGATAAGGCATAGTGACTATTGTAGATTTAGCTAAACGTTACGTTATTGAGCAGAGCTGCAAGTCTTCCGTTGGGTCAACGCTTACATTCCTTCACCAGCTGTTTAACTCTCAGTCCCTCTATATCACATTCCCGCGTGCCAGAGCTCTGCTACCTGCCCCAGACATAGAGACTTGTAAATATTCAATGGCGTTTCGCAGAACAAGATCTCTCTCGCCACTGCTGTCACCATCTGTGAGAGAGGGAAAGAGTAGACGGATGGAAAAAGGGCAGATTTCCCCGCTGCCACCTCTTTCACTGACACCCAAGATTTCAGACAAGCAAGGTTTACCAAAATGTGGCCCCCATTGTTCATGGCAGGTTAATCAAAGCTTCTGTCCAGCTGTGACTGGACAGAAGTGACCACGCACACACACACAAAAAAAAGAATCAGCACTCAATATCACAATAGCCCTGGTGGACTAACTCACAATTAATGCCGTGTGCAGACTGGCGAATAATGTGCAGCAAGCGTAAAAAACAACTATCACCACCCAACAACCTACCTACTCTGCAACACTACCATCTACATAAGTTCTACTCTTTGTCGGAATACGCATTCATCTTAAATGTCAATGAAAAGACAATGAATTGCAAATTCATTGATAATACATAAAAGCTGTAAACCAACCCAAGTCACCCGACATCAGGTCAATTGTGAACTAGTATCAGATGTTCACTTGGTTAACTTGCACTTCAGCTCAGTGACGTCTCCTCCTCACATCCTCTTAACAATCTCCTGGTAAAACAGCACTTTTAGTTAGAGACCAATCCACTTCCACTACGCGGACCGCTACAAGAGGTCCTTCCTGCCAGCTCTCATCTCCCTGTGCAACCAGCCCCCTCTGTGTCAGGACAGGGGGGGTCGGGATCGCTTAAGACTGATACAAACACTCAACATCTTTCAATTATCCGAACCATAATGTCCTAAAACTAAGTATATTTTGCATTTCATGTCGCACTATGTCCTCCTCAAACAAAGCTCTCTCCCACTTATTGTAGATAGTGTTGATAAGTATTGTATAGCCAATATATCTATCTATCTATCTATGTATCTTTCTATCTATCTATCTATCTATCTATCTATCTATCATCTATCGCTCTATCTTACAGAACTGGAAGAAAATCTTTTCATCTGGTCTCGGCGAAGAGACAACCCCTGCCTTCACTGGCCCCTGCTGACCCTGTATATAATAGTCAGAAACACTGGACTCTACTACCAGATAAGTAGAAACCAGACTGTGTATATGAGGGGAGGACTAGTGAACTAACCCACACCCAAACCCCCTCGCCACCTCTTGTGCTCATTTCCACGCTGGACAACTGATGCTGTCATCTGAACTTCTGTATCCATTCATAAATGCTTACTCTGCTCCCCTGCTGAAGACAAGTCAATGCATAAGCAATTTCTTTGAGGTTATACTCATTCTAAAGGCATATCTGCAAAAAAAATAAAAAATGACAGTATTGTCAAGCACAAACAGTGGAGTGACTCCTCTGGACTGGGATCAAATGTTAAATCCTGCATCTTTCTGTGGGCGTTTGCAGCTGTATCTCAGTATAGACAAATATAGAGTGTCCTTACATTACATTGAGCAGCATTATATTAACACAGGCATCCATGGAGAATTGCAATATGGAGAATTGACCTTGAGTGCCTGGAGGGCAGGGCACCACCAGGTAAATAGCTGGTGTTGCCTCAGTGGCACATTCCAGGGTCTCTCTGCCAATGCCCCGACTGTCCATCGCCAGCCTGCTGCCACTGTTATTACTCAACACCATCTGTACGACAAGGTAACCGATCTCCCAGCTATTATCTACCAGAGAACAATGGTAGCCTGTACAACCGGGGTCTTGGCGTCGGAGGGAGCAGCAGGTTCAGAGGTCTCTCCCAGTGTTCATGCTGCTCCATTTGGTTGGATCGAACCTGCTGGTGTGTGAGCTTTACCATTTAGTTACTGTTCGGCAGTCAACAGCTTAACACTAGCAGGTTGGAGATAAGACAGCTATGGGAAATCTATGTCATACATGGACAAGGACAATGATATGACCCCTGAGAAGTGTTCATCTCTGTGCAACTAACCAAACTAATACAACACAGATACCGAGTATTCAATACTGCAATCAGTCATTATAGCTTTCCCTTTCTGATCTATATTGTTCTATGCATCACACGTAGGACTACATGTTAGCATTGAATTGGGATAGTTTGGAATCGGGTGTGGGGTTTCATATTGATCAAAACCATTTTTACCGATAGTGTGGTTACAAAAACTACCTGCCTCAACTGTTTGTTGGAGAAAATATTATTACAAAGCAATGTGTATCAGCAATGTGAACCAAATTAGCTCTACAGCTACATTATCACATACAGTATATTTAAAAAGAAAGGTCCAATTTGAATGGCAATATTATGCTTAAAGTATTACTCCAGGCATTTAGTTCTGCACCTACAAAAAGTTCTAGGACTCACAAGAGACAGATTGTTTATTCTGGGATTCTCGTTTAAGCTTTATCCCTTTTAATTCCAATCCTAGCTGGCTTTTATTATTTAACACTCTTTGTATCTCTGTTTGAGAAACACAATATCGAAACATTTTGTACCCTTTTTTTCAATGAGCTAGTGTTTATTTCAGCATAACATGGTAGACTCACAGACAAATACTAATCAGGACTTTTCTGGTCGTTGTCGGCTGCTGTATGTGTGTAAATATATAAAAATATACATATCACAGTATTTCATGAACAATGTTTGTGTTCAGGCACACTCCCAAGAAACGCAGAAAAAGGATTTGCTAACCACTTTGTCCTCCTGTTGCAATTCCATGAGAGCAGGAATGCAGCAGAAAGCGGGAGACAGAAGGGGTGGGGGCAGGAAAGATAGGGAGAGAGAGAGAGAGAGATTGTGAGTGGCATTAGTAGGTCCTGGTAGTACTGTCACATACTCCAACAGCAAAGGATTGGATGGCATCGCATAAAAACACTCAAGCTCATGATTCAAATTTAAGCAGTCTGATACTAAAAGCTTTGGCTTAGTCTGTGGGGAGGATTTTACAGAGGTTAGTTTTACAAAAGCAGCCATAAGGTTCCTTTATGGGAAGAGAAAAGGAGGAACACTTCCCTCCAGTGGTGAAATAGAATAACTGTAAATTACAGTAAATATGAATAAGAAATCTACAGCTGTGAACCAACACATGCGAGTGAACAGATTTAGAATAAAGGCATGCAGAGAGACTGAGCTGGAGTAGATGCTGATAATCTCAGAAACATTAGTAGCTATTCGAGCTATTGCTGTTGGCTCACTTCCCAGATTATGATTTCACTGCAATGTTTCATAACCTTGGATTTCAAATAGAAGTGTAGGGAGTAATTTGCCCGAGGGTGGGACATCTGCATGTGTGTGTGTGTCCTTATAAATGGATAATACCAAGCATGCGAGCCAGTGTTACCTTATTTGACCGCAGAGACACTCGTCCTCCGCACCGAGCACAGAATTTCGTTTGGCAATATGAACAGAGGTGGCCACAGCCATCGGCAAACTTGGTTTTGTGGCATATCCCGCAGGTTGGGGCTTCACTCTTCAGTTCCTGGGTCGGCTTGGTCTCCTCCCCCATCTTCTTAACCTGGTCCTTGTACGATTCAAACTGCTGGTGCAACTTCCTGCAGGCGAATGGGAAGAACAGAGGTTAGGAAAAGGGAGATGCGGTTTGGTGACCTAGAAGACGAGAGGGCTTGTGTTTGATTCATTTTTGTATTGAATGCTTATTTGTAGTATATAGTGAGAGCCAATGCTACAGCAGTTTTAGCTACTAAATGTCTATTTAAAAGGCCAGTCCCTTGACGGGGCTTTTAAATAGACATTTATCAGCATAACATTGACCTAAGGACACAGTATATAAACTTATTTTCCCTTTTACTTTAAATGTTTTTGTGAAACAACTACACACAAACTCATATGATGTATGCATTGTGTGTAATCAGTGCTGGCATATAGGATAAATAAATAATCATGTCCCTGTTATAATCTAACTGGCAGACACATATGCATATGTTTATGGCACAGTTGGATCATGCGCACCAGTATTACCCGTTCAGTCCTGTTTCTAAAATCACACTTAAACCAAAAGCCTTCTACTATGGACAGACTAACTGATATAACCTCAGACGTGTGCAGTTTGTGTGAGATTTTTGAAAGGAAAAGCAGACACCATGACCTCAGAAGCTCAAAGCTGAGCTCCTCCTTTGATACCGCACCTCTACCAAAAACAGGGGGGAGGGGAAGGGATATCTAATTTGCTTTGCAAGTTTAAGAACATCACTTAATTCCACTTTCTCAGGTTCCCCTGCGTTTAATGAATCATTTGCACGTGTGTTTCTATATCGGGACAGTCGTAAGGTGAGACAAAGAATAACCTACTGCCATTCTGTTGGATAATGATATCTCCAATTCACACACTCATTGTTTCTCTATTGTATTACTTATAGGACATCATTGGTGTCACACACAGTCGAGCTCACCATCCATTAAGCATTTTTCAGGGCAAAGTCTATTGTGTTACTGTTCGTGTCCTATAGATGGCCTCCTACTGATACATTACACCTGATCTCATACAGTAGGTCCTTAACTCCTAACAAGTCCTGAGAGGCTACTGAAAAAAACCCTGCATGGACTCTTCGCATGCATTTTGTATGACACATGTCAATTGAGCGTCTCCTTGGAAACTAAACACTGGGCTGACTTCATAATATGGCGATTAGAATTGGTTTCGCCCCACATATCCCCTGCAACATTCATTAGCACTTGTGAATTATTGAGCGACGCTATCCTTTTACCACATACAGCTCTGCGTTTGAGATAAACGTGCTTCCTTCGCCCACAACCGGGCCCTTTTCGGTTCCAAACGCGACGGCCACACACCACCTGAGGACTATCTGTGCCTCTGTGTGCCATCTAAACATTAGATGGAGTGCCACTGGCATGCCTCCCTGTTGTACCCACTGAGGGATTAAAGGGCTAATTGTGTCACAGCCTTTGTGTGTTTACCAAGCAGAGATTAGTATGTTGCCTTGTTTAACAGATCCCACCAAATCTAATTTACTGACAGAGGGCCTGATTACAGAGTGATGAAGACTGTGATACAAGGGGTAGAGCCACTGTCTCCAAGGATCAAGGGAATAAGACGACAAACAATCATGTTTTATTCCCACTTAATCTCCCTTTACACTCAAACGTTTACAGAGATATGAGCTTTATCCCGGGCCACTACAAGGACTAAGGGCCTCTGCTCTATTGACAAGTCTAAGGCCACCGAGAAGCGCTGTTGAAGATAACCAATGATTACCTCTCCCTTCCTCTGTATCAGGTCACTTCTTTCAGCACTCACTCACCTCTTGGGGGGCTAAATAGGCTACAATAGGTTATAAAAAACATTTTCTTTACAAGTTTGACTGCAGTCTGTATTAAATAATATGTTGATTCTGAGCTGCACACTGAGACCTATATCAAGGCGCAAAAAAATAAAAAGTTTAAGTAGAGAGTAAATAATATATATAAAGGAGAGAGCATGCAAGTAAAGCAGTGGGTTTGGAATGAGAAAAACAAAGAGATAACGTGGAGTAGGAGTCGATTTAAGTGGCAGCAGGCAGCTGGTACACAGTGCCCATGCCAGAGGGGTTTGCTTATTCGGTCAAACACGGTCAAATGTAGGTGACACTGCTGACGAGTAATCATACGCTGCTCATTGTCCCGTCCCATGCTAGCGTATCGGAGCTCTCTTACCTCTGGGCCGCACCAGAGCGGCTACACACAGCCGGTAACATGAGCCTCTCTCTTTTGGACATATGACAGACCCGACAGCGAGGGTGAACTACGAGCCTCTCCGCAAGCTCCTTTTTTTTTTATACCTCTGCCACAAACCTTCTGAAATGAATTGTAACCCCTCTGTCGTCCTAAATGCTTCATGTTGGCACCGAGAGCATAGACAAGACGGTGTATTAACCGGTTCGTGTGCGTTTGTATTAGCGGCTTCCGTTAAAAAAGGGGAAATTAGCACCTCCCTCCAATTCCTCCAATGCAATTTAAACTGATGATATTCAGGTTGCCTTTCCGTTTTGATCAGCCATATCATACATAACAACGTTTTCTAGCTATAGACTTAAAGTTAACTGAAAAGCTCTCAATCCCACAGCCCTGACAAATTGCTATGGCTAACAAGGCTAGCCAGTAATTGTCTATTTACACATCTAGCAGACACAGAACAACATTACCATTTATTCACGGTCAAGTTTCTGGCCATTTGAAAAGTTATAACTAAGTCCAATATTTCATTCTTCTTTCTGCTCTGGTTTGGTGTCTACAAACTTTTAAGAAAAAGATATGTATTCTTCTGTCTGTCTTTATCTTGCTAGATGCTCTACTTCCCAAGCTAGTTGCTAGCTAGCGTTGTATAGTTGCGTTCAGGTACTGAGTACATATTTTACAATGTAATTATTAGAGGTTTTTTGTTGTTGCTTAAAACAGCTTCCTGCTGATGTTTGTAAATGAGGTTGAAGACAGCATTGTAACTGAACTTATACTTTCCCGCCTGAAAAAAACCCAAAGAAATAAGCTAAAAGAGGCTAAAGGCTCCATGGTGCTGCATAGTTCAACGACAATTTTTCCGTGGGCTTGTTTAAGGAAGCAAACCTTTTTACATTTCACATAGTCATTAAAAAAAAAACATTTGTTTCCAGCTTATCAATTTTGGTTAAATTAAAACTTACTTGATGTGTCACTTCATCCTTTGTCCTCTAAGAGCTACCGTGTTCTCTAAATCCCCTTCCTTTGACAAGCTTTTTTCACAGCAAACATTGTGACTTGTTTTAGCAGGAAAAGCACAGGTGTAATTAATAACATTAATGATTACATTCTACCTTCAAAGCCCTGATATTGGCAATGCTGTCTCATGTAATGTTATTGCTTACTGGGACTTATTGGAACAGAGCCACAATCGGCATACTGCAATTTAAGTTACAATTTACATCTGCACTAATGTCTCCTGTTAAAAGAAACTCTTGGCTGGGTCCAAAATCACTCCCGTTTACTCGTTCACTATTCCCTACATGATTAACACCCAATAGTTCACTCTATAGTGAGCATTATACAGTATACTGCATACATTTTACACAATTTGGACAAGCAAGTAAGAAGTGATATAGATACTGCTTTATTCCTTAAATATCCTGATTAGCTGACTCACTAACTCACTCTGTTTTTGAGTAGCGTAAAACTACATATAACATGGCTGACTGAGCTACAGCTTCAAGCTACTCACCGCCATTTACACCAAGGGGGGCAGGGGGGAGAATGCGTAATTGAATTCTATATAAAACAGAAATAAATGTATATTAAATAATTTATCCTGTACTCTCCACCACATCGTTAGCTAACCACCGATTACGAGCCAGTTTTTCCATTGTTTATGTCCGTTGTCAGCCAGCGCCATTGACTGCTACAGTTGCTACAACTATTTATCTTTTTTTTTTTTCAAACACATATACTGGACACTACAGACAGGTTTAACCCTAGAGACCAGCTGGATGACAACAGATAAAACTGAGCGCTGAGAGGAGCTAAACATGTAGATAAATCTCATGTTTTTAACTTGTCAACTCAAACCATATTGCATTAGTTAATTCCAGCTTAGTTGGTCATGTGGTCTAGTGGCTGTGAGAGTGGTTGAGACAGGTTGTTGTCGCTCCATTTCCCTCTTTGTCCCCATACAAATGAATCTGCATTACGAGAATTTTGAATGGAAATATAATTCCATGTAAACAGCATTAATTCTATCAATGAATTTACCTTATTTAACATTAGCTAAAAAACTATACTAGTCAGCATTTTAATCACAGATCAAAAGTATTTAAGAAGTATTGCTGTGGTACATATCATGTAATTAACTTTTTTTTTTTATTTCATTGCATAAAATGAATAATATCAGGGCCAAGTGCCACACAAATATATATGACGATACCTATTGTGTTTCTTCTTGCATTTAGTATATTAGTACTGGTACCACCTCACGAAGCATTACCATAATGTCATATATAAAAGTAGAGTCCATTATGGCACACTACTCCCACACCACTTCTCCTCGTATGCTTCGACCAACACTCCGAGAAATT
Organism: Ophiodon elongatus; assembly: GCA_016806645.1. NCBI lineage: Eukaryota > Metazoa > Chordata > Actinopteri > Perciformes > Hexagrammidae > Ophiodon > Ophiodon elongatus. Next base: position 460,758 of record JACSYO010001629.1, read on the forward strand.
GTGTGACATAGTCGAATATCCACCAGGGTCAATCCTACTGTGTCTGGCCACTGTATGTTTGTGCCTGCTGGGAGGAGATCAGAAAAGTGGTCTGTACTATTACTTACGCGTCTGGCTCTGGCTCCTTGTCATTTTGGGACTTTTGCTGGGGCTGAAGGACGTTATTTACCAGCTCAGTGATCCCACTAAAGGGAAACCACCTGTTCAAATAAGCAAAGTGTGACTGGAACATCGCAATGAGTCATCATGGGAGAAAACAATCTGTCCTGAAAAGCTTTTATTTATTTATTTTTTAAGGAAGCAGGTCAGATTCTAAGAAGTGAACAATAGCGGGGACATTCACTACAACCAGCGCAGAGAGAGGAGGAGGCCGGGACACGGGCAGGAGCGGCGATTTGTGGAACATTGACAACCAGACACAGTGTCAGAAATACAGAGAGAAAGATAGAAGAAGGAAAGAAAGAGGATACAGACAGACTTACAGTAGAAGGAAGGAGAGAAGAAGCAGGGAAGCTCTACAGCCAATGGAAATGAGAGCTGCATCAAACGCTGAGCTGAGGGTAACAGGAGTGTCATTTATTCCAGCCTGGTGGTGCAGCAGGGGTCAGGTTATCAGACTGGTTTGCCCTCAAGGTGGATTTCGTCAAAATGCAGCTACAGTACAGCGGAGCAGGGCAGGTGCATCTAGTACACATTTGTGATTTAATTACGCGGCTGCACAAGCCAATCAGAGTGCAGATATGACACACCGGGTGAGAATGGGAAGCCAGTTGGAGACCAGGGACAAGGGGAAGAGGGGAGGGTTCGGAGGGGGCCTGGCTATAACAAAGCTGGTCGAGAGGAAAAGCCGTCGTCACTGATGTCACGGAAGTCGGCCCTTTGGTTCCCAGCACAGAATGTGACAGTCTGGTCGATGCGAATCATTCAAAGCTTGCAAAAACAAAATGCCACGGTGCAAATCATTGAGCTGCCTTCCATGACATCAGCGACATCTCTGTCGTTTTCCTCCCAGACGAAGAGGAGAAAGCCACATGAAGCACACAGCACCCACTGACAGGAAGAAGTGTCAAAGCCTAGAGCACTCTGGGTAATGCAGTTCACTTACTGTGCCGGCTGAGGCTTTGGTTCTTCTTTGATCCTAAAACATAAAAAAAAGAAAAGAAAAGAAAAAAAAAGGTGTGCACAGCTCAGTGCATACAGAACACAAAGAGATGAGGAAAACAATCGAAAGGACACAAAATATCGACACAACTGATAGCACTGAAGATGCGTATGACATAAATAATACTTCAACTATAATATGAATAATATTCAAGATATTATAGATGATGCTTTGATGGAAATGACAATGTAGTGATGACAATGGTAATGAGGTGAACAACATGGGAAAAAAACATTCAGAATGACTTTAAAGATGATGTAAAGTAAGTAAGGGGTTTGAACCAACTTCAAATTAAAATGACTGCTTCATGTGAGTAACATCCTCTCTCATACTAAACGTGCTAGCATGGACAAACGTCACTTTTTATGGCACTCCACAACAAGAGGGTGGATCCAAAGTGCATGTCCACCACGCTACCAGAGGAATTAATTATTAATAGTGGCCCCCATCACCATGGGCCAACCAGTTCCCAGAAATATAACCACGCATCTGCACAAGTTCAGAGTAAGCAGAGCAGACGTCTGAGCACTGCCTTTGAATTGCAAGCTGAGCTGAATCAGAAGGCGAGGAAGGAAGCAGTAGCTCATTCTGAATAAAGTTCAATTAAGCCGAGTAACACATGCTCGATTAGAGCTCATTATGACTGATGGTAGGGCTGGGAAATATATCGATATTATATCGATATTGCGATATGAGACTAGCTATCGTCTCCGATTTTGGATATCCTAATACGGCCTAAGTGTTCTTTCCTGGTTTAAAGTGAATTAAAGTGACGTTATTTTAGGAGGGGGATTATTGTTTTCCTTTACCCGCTTTTATTTCCATAAAACTGTAATAATACAGTAACTGTAAATAAATTTGTGACAATATCTATATCAAGAAATTTGGTCAATTTGGTTGTGATATCTGATTTTCTCCATATCGCCCAATGCTAACTGATAGCAAGGTCCTTAACGCGCATGAACACATCACATAACTTTTTGATTTGAATTATCCGTTCCCCTGAATTGAAAAAAAGACATATTGTCTCACTTTTTGACTTTTGTGGTGCTCTAAGCATTGAAAAATTATGTTTAAATATTTTAAAAGCAACATGTCCCAGTTGCTTTGGGCAATCCACAGATCTCAGTGTTGACATTTTCACTACTAGAACTACTTTCTACAGAAGAAAAGGTTCCTGAAACTGTTTCTGTTGGACAAAATAAATATGATTTTTTAAAGCTGTGAGCATCACAAGCGAAATTCAGTTCACCTCCATTGTGTTGGACTTTGCAGCGGAAACAACAGAGGTGGATATCTGAAAACATGTGCGGATAAAAACTAAACTAAGAAGACTAAAAGAACCAAACCATAAGAAAATTGCAAATCGCTGTGACAATTTCTTACATCTATAAAGTAGACTTTCCCTCCTAGGACCACATTGCCTCAGAAACAAAACAAGAGCAGGAGCTACCAGAGCAATAACCCAGCAAAAGCAGCGCACACACACACACACACACACACACACACACACACACACACGCACAGCAACCACCTGAGTGTCTAGCATCTGCAAACCATCTAACACTTAGCCTCTCTCTCGCTCTCTCTCCTGGTTTAAGAGCACATGTCACTACAAGCAGAACAGAGACAGCTGAGAATCACACGTCAGGACTTCACACACACCTCATCACATGCTTACGTTCAGCACACAGTCCCCTTCATATAGCTGTGGGAAAGGAAATTGGTCTGTTTTTCTGACCGAGGCACAGCAACATTTACTCCTCTGGCTTGATACTCAAGATTAACATTTGCCAACTCATACCAACACCAGTGTTCTTAAGAAACTAGGTCCAGGTAACAGATATTCCAATTAAAATTACATAAAACGCGGAGAAGACCTCAATTAAACTAAGAGTATTCACTTTTTTCCCCCCAGAAATTTGTTGCTGGAACTAAAAAGCCTCTGAAATTGCTTTCAGACCATGATACTAAAGCTCTCCCCTTGAAAACACTCCGTAGCTGCTCCTCAAAGATACGTACAACAACTATGAGGTGGCTGATTATGAAGAACTCACTGGCCAAATCTCTCGCCCAATGAATAAAGTAGAAATACTCAGGACAGACCCCAGTGTGTACACTACACGGATGCCATCAAACTCCTCAAGGCTCAGAACTATTGCCTCCCAGCAGTCTAGGTTAGCTAGAGGTGGAGTGAGAAACCTGTCCGTCTGATCCGCGTCAGACGGGCGAGAGAACACACAAGAGAAGACATAGTCCTGTGTGTACCCATCAGTCTCGCCGCTCTGTTTCCCCATGAGCCAGTCCATATTTATCCTCTCGCTGTGTTCTCCTGATGACCTGCAGCGCCGTTCTGTATTGATCCCATCAGCCCAGTCTCTGTGGTCGCATTACAAGCCTCATATTTATCTGATCCAGCCTGCTGCCTGCCTGCCTGGACGGCTGCCGGACAAAGTGTGTGTGTGTGTGTGTGTGTGTGTGTGTGTGTGTGTGTGTGTGTGTGTGTGTGTGTGTGTGTGTGTGTGTGTGTGCCCATGTGAGCACTGTACTCATACGTGTGCATATGGGAGTGTGAGTGCGCAGCGTATTGTTTGACATGGGGCAGTAAAATTAGTGAGTGTAAAATGTCACAAGTGACGTCCTCAGTATCCCGGCTGCTGAGTCTCCGTTTTCCATCCCTCTTTAACCTCCACTCTGCTTCACATGACCCCTCCCCCTCCCCACCCACACACACACACACACACACACACACACACACACACACACCCATCCCCACAATCCCCCAAGGTACACGGAATAAGAAACACTGGTACAGAGTTAGGAAAAGGGTTTGTGTCGAGCATGAACGATTCTGATTCTCTTTTCTGAGTTTCAGTGTGGCAGTTTTGATTCTTCGTAAGCCACATGCTGCTGTTATTTTTAGCCCCTTGTTGTTGTTATTTTGTTCTGTGTCTGGGTTTCCACCTTCTCCGCTTCACTGGTCTGTGCATGGAGGAGCACGCTGCTCTGACAATGACTGGTGCTACACTGCTCTCTAGTGGACAGATGTGCTGCATAAACTTCCAAGAACTAGATTCCTGGAGTTCTATGAGGGAATGTGTGAGGAGTTTTTTCTTTTTTTTTAAAACCATTTGCCATGCCAATTTCTGTGTTCAGTTCGGTTTCTAAAAAGTCAATAAACCATAATCAATTAGTCAATTGACAGATCATTTAAGCATCAACTATTTTGGTTATTGATTTAGTGTTGGAGTCACTTTTCAAGCAGAAAAAACAAACATTTGCTGTCACCAGCTTATTAAATGTGAATGTGCTTTGTTTATTTGTGAATTGATATTCTTGGATTTGGGTCTTTTGGACAGACAAAATGAAAAGTCTGGCATTTTGTACTCTGAGAAATTGTGATCGTCATTTATTTATTGACATTTCTAAAGTGACAATTCAAGAGGGAAAATGATCGGCATACTACTTGATAAAGAAAACAAGTTGGTAGCAGAAATAAGAAAGGAATCCTTAAAGGAATTGCACATAAACTGACATAAAAACAAGTTTTAATATCAGAGTCTGAGGTTTGTCTTAGCCTCGACTGTTAATTTAATATTATAAATATCAAAACTGAAACTGAAACTATAAGCAGTTCATGAAAGCTTTTCCTATGGGCCCACGTCTGCGACTCTGTCGTTGGAGATTTCTTTCAAACTCGGATGGGAGTGAGAGATCCCTCGGAGAGCTGGATTGATGCGGCTCCTTCTGTACAGACAGCAGGACAATTACACCGCGGGGCCGTCAAGAGGACCTGAACATTTTAGTAAAATCCCGGAGATTTAATTAATCTGAGTCCTCTGAAGACATCTCTGCTAATAAGCGGAGGAGAGGAGAGGAGAGGAGAGGAGAGGAGAGGAGAGGAGGGTAGGAGACAGGGGTGGGCTGGCCATAGGGGATACCGGGGAAATCCCCGGTAGGCCGACGGGGTACGCGCGCAAACAAGCCACTCCCCTTTGGGCTAAGCCCCCCTCCCCTTATTTGAATCCTAGAAACCCCCTTGGGTGACAGTGATATGATGGTAAGTTGTGTCACTGACTGATCGATACGTGCGATGCATTGAGTGGGCAACGCGCCGTGTATTGAGTGGGCCTGTCTGACAGTAACTCAGTAACAGACACTTTTTTCCCCAAGTCCGCCCCTGAGAGGAGAGGAGAGGAGAGAGAGGAGAGGAGAGGAGAGGAGAGGAGAGAGAGGAGAGGAGAGGAGAGGAGAGGAGAGAGAGGAGAGGAGAGGAGAGGAGAGGAGAGGAGAGGAGAGGAGAGAGAGGAGAGGAGAGGAGAGGAGAGGAGAGGAGAGAGAGGAGAGGAGAGGAGAGGAGAGGAGAGGAGAGAGAGGAGAGGAGAGGAGAGTAGAGGAGAGGAGAGGAGAGAGAGGAGAGGATGCTTAGCACATTACCTGCCCGTTGAACAATCTCTCTCACTCACTCACTCACTCACACACTCACACACACACACACACACACACACACACACACACACACACACACACACACACACACACACACTCACTCACTCACACACACACACACACACACACACACACACATCAACTGCTACTCCTTTGCCACAGTTGTGGTCAGACAAAATGCATTGGCTGCACCACCAGCCATGAAGCCTTACATTCCCACACACCCAGAGCAGAGGTCGGCCACATGTCACGCGCACCGCAGCAGGTCCGGTAACGGCTAACGTGCGTCTCACGATAGCTGCTGACGCGCGGCAGACACACGTGGCACTTGGACGCAAAGTAGAGGCCTGGCACAGACGACGCAGTCAATCGTGACGTCAGTCCAAACACGTGGGCACCGACGTCAAAATCAACTGACAAAATGAATGGCGCATGCATCGAAAGACACATTTTTACCACCGCTTTTGGTTCAGTCTCGCAGCTCTCATCAATGTCTTTCCAGCAGCAGTGTAAGCAGCTGTTTTCTTCAACAACAACAACAACAACAACAACAACAACAACAACAAAGTGGTGAAAAAGACCAGTGTTTGCTAATGTCCACTTTCTAAAGCGGTAACTTGTCCATATTGCATTGACAGCATGTTTTGCGGGAGAGTAACGCTGATGACACTTTATCTATCTGATCTTTGGAATGAAAGCTCATCTGTTCAAACGTAATCAGGCTCGTGGGAAATGTTTACTACAACAACTACAACACATTCCACGCAGAGACCGAAACGTGCTGGTCTGCCTCTCTGCATAAGGGCGCATCTGTTGGGGACTATTTTCAAGTGAATGCACCTTAATGTACAGCACCGTTGTGGCATTCATTGGTAAGGAATGTAAGGAACAATCAACTGGGGTTTTTTTTTCCTTTAAACTATTAACACTACAAAAAAAGGTGTTTAGGTGCCAGCACCAGAAAATACATTTCCAACCTGCTGTGTCGATATCTAATCAATGTTTAAAAAAAATAGATTAAAAAAGCACTTCCGTGCTGTACATCCACACTGACGGTCTACTTCTGTTCCTTTTCGTCACGAACAGCAGACAGTATTATCTGTCACACTGTACTGAGCTTCCACACATGCCACCCGAAGCGTAATTACTTTCTAATTACACCACCTCCCCATACCCAGTGTGCCGGGCAAGCCCAGCCAGTCACAATCTCTCTCTCTCTCTCTCTCTCTCTCTCTCTCTCTCTCTCTCTCTCTCTCTCTCTCCCTCTAATCCCTTCTTTGAGCAAACTGCAGCTCAGGACCTTTGTATTTCACTCAGAGAAGTCGGCCAGATGTTGGTGGGAGAAGCTATGAACAGTAGGGGTGTGTGCAGTGGCGGCGCTCTCCTCCGGGAAAGTGTGACTTTTCACTGATGACCGCCACGAGCAGGAAGATGCAACTTCCAACAGAGCTGTTAAATATCCCTCGAAACCGCTTCAAGAATGTTTGTGATGAAGCTGTTTATGTAGATCTGCACGCGTCTGTGCGTCTTCGCTCGTTCTGGATCTCCCCCCCGCAATGCAACACCGTGTTTTGGGTTTTATTTCATTTATTTTTTCTTTATTTTTTTGTCTCATGTCCAGCTCCATTCGGGGATTGAATGTGTATCTTTTGTTTTGGTTTTCTTCACTCCATTTGGACATTGGGTGGTGTGTAATGCTTGTTTATGGCAGAACAAAACCAAACCAAAGGACACTAATGTATAGGTGTATGAATACCCATAGTGTATTTGTAAGGAAATGTCCAAAAAAATACTAAATAAAGAAAAAAAAAGGCCCTTGAGAATGTGTTACTATTCCACCCAGCCAGAAAAGGAATAACCAACATGCACCGTGTCAGCATTATCCCTGCAGGATGCATAAAACAGAAATCCCCCGTTGCATCCCCCTCTACTGTACATTCCACCGGAAAAAAAAACAACCTCCAAGAAAAAAAAGGAGAAAAAAAAAGCAGTGCACTAAAAATAGCAACTCATTCAAAGACAGTCGATTAGGGCTCGAGACACCTGTTCATTCTACCTCTCTTAACAAATGCCAGAAGACGTGCCGCTTAACACTTTCTCTCCACCTCGGCGAGGATTAGGGGGGCAGGGGATAGAGTGCTGATAACTTCCTCTGGCACGGGGCGCTGGCACGGCGCGATAGGCAGGGCGGGAGGGGACCGGAGGGGGGAGCAAGCTCCTCGGTGTGTGGGGTGTTGGCCAGCTACCACAGCTGGGGCCTTAGAAAGCGCAGATAGGATTGAATCAGCGGGAGGGGGGGGGGGGCATACTCATCAGAATGGGCAATCTAACAGCGCGCAAGGCAGACCTTCCTGACCAAGGACTAATATTCTGATTGTCAAACAAGAGTTGGCAACAGCAGATTCTTTTTCTTCTGAGTGGCTAATCTACTGCCAAATATGACTAAAAAAATCCATCTGTTTCCTTAGATTACCTGCCAGGATTCAATTGAGCTGCTCCATATCGCTCTCCCGTCCTGAGAGATTTCCAAGTGGCAACGAGTCAGCTAATCCCCCCCCCCCCCCCCTTCCACACACACACACACGCGCGCACACATTCAAGTTGTATTTCCGTGCAACGCTCACAGGAAACATACAATATTCATCTTAATGCTGCGTGGTACAGTGGAGCAGCGTTTGAGTCAGAGGAAGGAGTGATGCGCAGTGTTTTGTGTTCTTTGCACATATGTGCTTGTTTGCTTTGGTAATGGCGCGCGTACACGGACGCGTGTCTTTGTGTGTGTGTGTGTGTGTGTGTGCGTGTGTGTGTGTGTGCGTGTGTGTGTGTGTGTGTGTGTGTGTGTGTGTGTGCGTGTGCGTGTGCGTGTGTGTGTGTGAATGCTTGGGTTGCTTCTCCTGTCGGCCTGTTTTATTCGCCCCTGACACAGATGCGTTATATTCTGGCTGCGATCGGCACTTTCTTGGCAGCTGACGTTGTCCACGTCCACGTCGCCCCCCCCCCCCGCGCTCCCCCCCATAGGTCGCCCGCCCTCTTCGCCGTTTGAGCCCAGCCCCGAGCTCCAGTAAACCGGGACAGACACGGCCTGATTGCCGCCCCGTGTCCTCCTCTGAGCCCGGACTGCACAATCAGAAGCTCTCCTTGAGCACCAATTCTGTCCAGTCTCGCTATCCCCATATTATTTCCAGCCTCGTAGTCAGCAAAAGCCTGATATAGTTTCGGCCTTTTCCTCCCGGTTTCTTGTAATTTGTAATCCCCAAGAGTAAATGATGATCACAATCTCAAATATAGCCGCCCTCAACTCCTACCAGCGCCATCCTCCTCTAACCCATACACAAAAACAAAACCTCTCGTTGTTGTTGTTCCTGGCTGGGAGCAGCGGGAAGGTGGGCTGGTACTGAAACTGCAGCCAGCTGTCTGTGTCTCACTCTGGGTTATAATAATAGCCCGGCCGTGGCTAACAATAGAGAGGTAATGGATACCTTTGCCTATTGTTGGCCCAGCCCGCTCTACCCCTTCCTGTCCCAATTCATCGCACCATGCACGTCACTGTTAGCTTGCTTAACTAAAAGCACGCACGAAGGGGCAATCTGATCCCCCCCCCCCCCGCCCACCCCCCCCCACAGGTTACACCCATCACTTTGCTCAAATATTGCTGCATGCCATCTGATGAATTGAGGTATCCGCTACCTCGTGAAGTTATCCTGCACACTGCGCATATAATCTGCGTGAGATGCATCTTTAGAGGATTGTCACGTTCGGACAAATAAACAGATGTGACCACAATACTATATATGGCTGAAATTAACTTGAACTTGCCCTCTCTCAAACATCTGTCCCGGTGGCGGAGAGATCTGTTTTTTTTTTTCTCGTTTTTTTTTCTGCTTTGGCTGCTGTAAAATCCCAAATCAAACGGATTCCCTTTTGGATTAGCCGCCTCTCCGTGCGGATTTAAATCCGGCCACCCAAGCAGCCGCCCACACGACGGATAAGGGCACCAACCCGACCCTGCACCCTGCACCCTTCCTCTTCCCTCCTCCCTCCTCCTCGTGGCCATCATGACTTTAAATGCCCGCGTTTCCCGGATTTCAGTGGTTCTGTGGATCGACAACCCCCCCTGCGCCCTCTTGTTCCACTACTACACATCCAGGCCATCACATCATCACCATGGCGATGGCGGCCCTGTCATCTCAGTGGGACGAGTGACCATTAAGGGATTAGTGGGAGATCCTCCATCAGACCCCCGCGGTCGAGGAGCGCGCATCACGACATCGTCTCTCTGTTGCGTCTCCCTCGCTGTTAGCTCCGCGGTCGACACACTGTAGTACAAGCAAGGAAACCGTGAACACGCTAACGCGTGCGTGCACGCGCACTGATGCCGAGTCTGTAGAATGATGCATTCAAAGCGCCCACAAAGCCACTCCATACGGCCGCAGGCCGCGCGAGCGGTGCTCTATATGCTGCACAGCACGTCCTATGGAGTAGGCTGCATGACTTCGCCTCTGTGCGGCGTTCAAGCAGTGGGCTTACGTAAGGGCCACGCCGCATCAGTGACGTTATGATGAGAGCGGCTGCTCTTATCCTCCCGTATTCATGTCAGCCGGCTGCTTCTGTAATCTACAGCAGCATCTACTGTACAAGTGAAGGACTGCGATGCTACCCGAGGTACAACCCCTGAACCCTGCCGGACCTCGAAGAACAATAACCAAGGAGGGGAGGGATTATGATGTCACAAGAGAGCAATAAAAGTTGTAATATAAATGATGTGTGTGATGGGGTTTTATGGGGGGGAATACAAGTCAACTCAGTACTTTTTTTATCTTTATTATTTTATTATTATTGCCTATTGTTTTATTCAATTTCCTAATGACTGCAATGCTGCACGCACACGTGCATTGTAAGTGAAATAGGACTGCTGAATAAAAATATATGAGAGATGTATGATATGCGGCGCAAACAAAATAAACTGTTAACAAGAAAAAATAGGATATTAAAAGCAAGGAGTTTGACGGTAATATAAAAAAATATATCACAAAATAACAGTATGTTTATAAAAAAAAGAAAAAAAGCACATATGATGTGAGCAAGGATTACATAAGCAAATGTAAAGTTTTCCAACAGAATCACTGCACCAATCATTACATAATCAAACGCTACTATCTGGTTGCCTCTCTCTAATGTGTGTGAGTGTGTGGGTGTTTCATTGACAGGCGTAGTACGTATGTGCAAGGGTTGGACGAATACGTGGAGGGCGGCATTTGTTTATCCAAAGCACTGGATGGTTTGAGGTTTTTTTTTTTTTTTGGCCACACAAAGGCGTATTAGGAGGACCGGCTAGGCAGCATCCATGTGTTTGAGTCACCAGCTTGCACCTGCTCCAACCAGCTGAGTCTTGAATGAGCAGAATATGGACAGACACACACACACACACACACACACACACACACACACACACACACACACACACACACACACACACACAGGGAAGGATAGATTAGAGGGCCCTGTGTAAACTACCGCTAGTAAACACACCAGCTCACACACAGAGCAAAGCGTGTGTGTGTGTGTGTGTGTGTGGGGGGGGGGCTAAGTCTTTTTATTGCATGCTGTCATTTCACTCTTTTCATTTAACATTTTTCTAGTTTAGCAGCAGCTCTTACACTTCCAACTCCACATTTGAATATCCAGTAGACTTTTAAACTATCTAGTTGCATTACAGGGTCAGAATCTAGGACAAAAGCCTCAACAAGGGTGTGTGTGTGTGTGTGTGTGTGCGTGTGTGTGTGTGTGTGTGTGTGTGTGCGTGTGTGTGTGTGTGTGTGTGTGTGTTGTGACTCTTTTTAAGAAACCGCAACATGAAAACTAGCTTATTTTGGGTCTTAGTTGACCAAAAATAGGACTTATTAAGGTGGCCCATATGAAACGCATGAGCTTGCATTCTGGGGTGATTTTACTCGAGTTTTGTTCTGGTCTAAAAAAAAACTTGAAGAACTCCTGTGTTAGTGGCGGCAACATTCACTCAATATCTAAGAGTGCTGGTTTGGCTGTTGCCACAGTGTTAGCAGTTAGCTTGCTGAGATGCATGCTCGGTCTAGACTTTTAGAAAATGACCAAAAATAACAACTTACATTTGAGTTTGATAAGAAGAAAGATACCACTCCACCTTCACTGTCTGTATGCAACATGTAAAGCTACAGGTAGCAGGTGATTAGCTTAGCATAAAGACTGGAAGCAGGGAGAAAAGGTTAGCCCAGTTCTGTTAAGTTAAAGTCATAAGTTGTGATATTATTCGGAACTATTCATTTTTTCTTCTTCTCAAAAAAACTAAACAAAAACTGGTGAGTCCTTTAATTTGAGCCACCTAAGTGTTTATTACATAAGCTATAAGCCATTGTTCATTTAATGGTCAACAGTGAGCTAGTTGACTCCCCTTGTGCAGCGAGTCTTGAAGCCTGACTTTCTTTGTCGCCTCACAAACTACCATGATGCCACTAGCCTGCTCGGTTTTGACAAATTATTACAAATTATTCATAAGTGGACCAACAAGTATAGCGACAGTTCTGCAAAGTGTTTGCAGGATACATTTGTTTTTTCTCTACCACTGCTACCAGTTGCTACAATGTCTCTGCTGAAATTGAATAAGCTAATAAGTGAGCACGCGAACAAGACACCTCACAACGGGACGAGATATGGAAGCTACATGATGAATCATGATCATTCAAATTTACTCTCTTGTCTTTCTGCAGGTTGGACTTTGTCTTGTAAATCTCCTTTTGACTTGCGCCCTGGTTTTCCTGGCCTAAGTGACCGCAGGCCCTTGCTGCATGTTGATGCCTGGGTGCTTTGCCGACCACTGCAGAAAAGCCGAATGTCTCCACTATTAATAGCCCAACTAACAGCGTGGGGGTTCTCTCAGTCAGCTTGAGCTGACCTGGTGCCACGTTCAGACCTTTAGCGACTGGCCATTCAGCCGGCCTCGTATAACCGTCTCTCGCTTATCTCTGTCCAGGTTTTCTGTTTGTCCCTCCCACTTTCAGTCTCTGTCTCTCGCCAAATATTCTTTGGACGCCTGCACGGCTGCCACGCTACAGACGGGTACCAAAAATAAAAAAAAAACACTAGAGTTGACAAGCCCTGGTCACATGTTTGTGACTGATTCAGCCAATGCGCGAGTCGGCGCAGCGTGAGGAGATCATTTGGGTCCGAGGCCTCCGCTGTACAGAGTGGAGAGGTGTCTTTTTCTCTGACCTTTCAGGGTTCAACGATCATAACCAACCCTGAGGGAATGTCACAGGGGCACCACGTCTCGCTAGCTATACTTTCTGCACTGACCCAGCACCCGTCCCACTGCTTTGAACAGAAAGAAAAAAAGAATCCTGTTTCGCTTCCTCAATTAGCGTGCATAGTGTAAATCCCATCAGTGTGTTGTGCTGAATTTATCTCAGCTGTATCATTCCACTGCTATAGGATTTTGAGAGAAGCATTTAACCACCAACACTACTCCATAGTGGGCACATATGTTCCTCAGAAGCACTGGGCTTCCCTCAGAGGGTCAGCCACTGTATATCTTCCTCTACATTGACTCTACTCAGCGTGGATGGGAGGCTGGGGAAGGGCCGTAAAAGTGATGAAGTGCGGGGCCCCCTTTTTGCCTTCACATTTCCACTCTCTTTGCTCTCGTTGGCTGAGGCTACCTCTTGCATCTTCTATTCATCGACTCCCCCCCGCTTTTCCTATCACTACTCAGCTCTGTCGGCATGCCTATCGCATTGTGTGGCTCTCATTCAGGCTACTCTAGGCACAGCATGCTGAGAGGGCTTATGTAACAGCGGGCCAGATGTTCTAGCACTGGAGCTGTGGCGGGGTTCTGTTCTGATCCAGGACAACTATTCGATAATGTTCCAACTGATGCTATTTTAACAATTATGCGTCCTGGGGAAATTCGTACATTGAGTCAAATGCTTCACATGCGAGCTGGAGTAACAACAACGCTTTCTCTAGCTGCCGACTTGAACTGGGTATCTGCTTATGATTTCACCAATCCAACATAAGCTGCTTAAATACAGTTCCATATCAAAACATTACAGCAGCTTGAGGCACTGTTGACAAATTATTTAACATATACAGTGTAACAAAACGTGTTCACTTTATTATATGTTACTAAATATATATATATATATATATATATATATATATATATATATATATGTAACATCCCTTGTACTAGTTAACGCAACCAACTTCACATTCTAAGATATTTTCCCACTGTCATGTTTTGCCAAGGGCATCTCAAATTGCGCAGCTAGGGGCAGGAATATCCCTTCAAACTTTGCTCGAGGGATAAGAGCCCAGAAGAGAATAAAACCGATGCTGACGAATGCAGATGTTATTTAGAACAAAGCGCCGAGAGACAATGGAGCCCAGTGCTTGCGCTGTGCCACGCAAGAGAATAGCAGGCTATGGGAGATGGCAGGCTGATTGCTCAGTCAACGGGGACTGAGGCTGTCATATCAGCAACGAGACCTGATAGCATCTCAGACGTCAATGTCTCTCCTCTCCTTTCCTGTGCTCTCTTCTCCCCTTGTCCCCTCCTATGATAAACTGTCCTACACTTTCCCCTCATCCTGCCCTCTCGTCTCCTTCTCTGTTCCATGGCTCCTCCTCATGTGTCCTCTCCTTTCCTTCTGTTGCCCCGGCCTAAGATGCTAAAAGGGAAGGGACTCGTCAGAACGAAGAGTGCATTTAGAACAAGTTTAAAACATTTTTTTTATATATATATCAACTAATCCCATGAAACAACCAAAACCCATCGATGAATTTATCCGGGTGAACTATTCCTGTTGAAAACACATCAACGAGCCGAGCCGTTATATTTGGTTAAACGTTCCTCTATCATCCTGAACATAAGCAGCAGTCCTCTATTTAAAGTCGATCCCACTTTCCATAAATATTTACTAGCGCACCAACCTTCTGATGATAACAAATCAACCAACAAATCCTCCTGTTTGAGTGATATAAGCCATTTAAAGCGACATAAATATGTATTTTCATATGAACAGTTGGTCAAAACTTAGAGAAGTATCACCCTAACATTCCCACTCAGCTCTGCGCAGCTTCTTTCAGTTCATTGTTTTGGTTTTTATGGGCCGCAACTTTACCGTTTCACTCCAGTCTCACCGCTCTCATTCACCTTGCATCCGGCTGCTACATGCGGCTGTTAAGCACGCTGCGGAAAACAATATATTATTTCTCAGTAGTTGGGGAGGACAAAAAAGTTAGATGGAGAGTGGATATTAGACTTAAGCATTTGTCAGTTGGCCAGAAACACAACTTCCAATGAATGCTATTGATGGGAACAAGAAAAATATACTAGTAAAAAAAACAGCCTAGTCCTATAAAGAAATTAGTAGCTCTGCGATAAATCTAATCTAAAGGCATTTTCAGCCTATAGTTCCCACATTTTCAGCCAGCTGTGGAGGTATAAAGCACCAAATGAAGAGGGGAAGAAAATGGCACAAACAAGTACAGGATACAATAGGTTAAATGGCTGATGTGTAAAAGTAGTAGGTACGGCTGGGAGAGCACCAAAGGCCCTCTACACTAGGGAAACTCCCACAACAGCACAGATTATGAGCTGCTTGTTAAATATACCATTCAATGTATTCTATATCATTTCAGTGTCGCCAACCGTGTTCCAACCAGATTTCCTGTCCAGACGCGCCGAACCACTTGACAACGTGCCAACCTTCCGACAACCAAAACAGTGTTACTTTAATTAGCACGATGATGTATTCATTTGGCGTGCGTTCTGGGCTTTACGGAGTCAAGACAGCATCCACTCTTACACTTTCTCTCCCTCTCTCCCTCGGGGGGAAGTGGTGGGGGATGGGAGTCTGTGGAACGCTGATGACAGAATCTGCTCTTTGCATGGGAAGCGAGCGAGCATGGGCGAGTGAGCTAAGGGAACAAGAGAGAGAGAGAGAGAGAGAGAGAGAGAGAGAGAGAGAGTGTGTACTGTATATTGTCCAGTGGGAAGCTTCTGAGCATTGCCTCGCCTCATTTCACAACCATAGGTCTCTCTCTCTCTCTCTCTCTCTCTCTCTCTCTCGCACACTCTCTCTCTCTCTCTCTCTCTCCTTTTTTTCAAATTTGCTTTATTGGCATGAACATAAGTACAGTACTGCTACAGCAGGTTATACACGGTTTACAATGGAAGTATAATCATTTAGACTGCTTGAAGGCTACACAATACACTGCTCACTATCCTACAATACCCTTATGCCATCGCATTTTGATGGAGGTGGGTACAGTTTCAAGTGTTGTTTCACTTGTTTTCTACTATTTTGCATATTTTGTTGCCCCATGACATTGTCACTTGACGTCAGTTTAGCAAAACACTGTGCTTCTCCTTTCTTTACAGAGGCTACGGTGTACCAGGAAGTGTTTCTCTGCCTCTCAGCTCTTGTTTGCAGAACTGACACTGTGTTTTCTCCGGATTGCCAGGTTTGTGTGTGTTCAACAAGTTGTGGTCACTCTGTTTATTGATAGTGGGTGGGAGGGTGGGATCAATCAAAGCTATTCTAGGTCAATGCTCTTCATGTTGAATACACACACAAACCCCCTGCACCTCTCACTATAACTGTGTTGCTTACTAACCAGCGGTATGATTCTTCACCAAATCCTCATGGAGGGAACTGATAGAGGATGGTGTATCAAAGTGTGATGTAGCATCAATTGAATTGGATCTCTGGCTCTTAACCCTTTTGGTAGTCACGTAAACAATTCAGTTACTCTGTAGCTCTATTCACACTGAAATGTTTCAATGAAATAACAAATGTCTTGTCTAATTGGATCATCACTAATACTTCTCGGTATACAGTGTAGTGTAAACAGAGAGGATAGTGGTGTAACGGTATATCTAGCAACAAGGTAATATTCAAAGCAGTGGACAAAAAAGTCAGGATAGCTCCATCTATGCTGCTTCAATTTTGATTATTCTTGTTTCTTTTAACATGTTGCTAAGTAATTCAATGGAAGTGTAATACACACGTTTAGTATCATAGAACTATTAAGAATATATTTTCATTTGTTGTTAGTATTTAGTCAAAGTTAGTGAGGAGTCTCTCTCTGTAACATCCTCGTCAGATTGTCATGATACAGTTATATGAATATTGATAGATAATAATATTCATATTATCTATTATATGAATATTGATAGATAATAATGAAGCGTTAATTGTAAATAGTGTGAAAGCTGATGTTAAAATTTCTAAACCAGGAGTCCTGGGATAAAAAAATAACTACAGATGTGGGTTTTAAGACAAAATGTTCATCTCTGACATCAAACATCCTGAAAACCCCCTGCTCCACATTATGTTCCCAGACAGAGTGAACGGAACGGGAACTCTGGGCATCCTTTGCCCTGTGCAGTAAAAAAATAGGGGTGCCCAAATAGATGGCAGAGCAGCAGACACCTCAGAGCCCTGGAAAAGCTGCATCTCAGCGGGAGTCCCTCCTACAAGGCAGCCACTATAATTAGCAGTGTCAAAGGAGGTCTCTGAGCGGATAGCACAGTCCCCCCCAATTCAGGAGTTCAACACTGTCACAAGGAAGAGGTGGAACAGGGATATTTACTGGTCTTCAAAGTGGAAAGACAAGCTAAATAAGTCAGTCAAAGGTGTTATGGTGGTTTTACTGAAAAAGGGTCACCGGAAGTTTGACCGTCTTTCTGTGGTGAGAGAGTGTGTGTGTGTGTGCGTGCTCGAATGGCAGCTCATGCCTTCATAACACAGGTAACACTATATGCAGCACAAGAAACAGAAACGACGGCAAAAGCGTTTAGAGGGTAGAGGCGTGAAAGACAAAGTCAGAGTTAGGATGGAGATCATTACCACCCCCCTCCCACACCCACCCTGACCCTCTTCCTGCTCCATCCCCAGCCCTCCTGGCCACCGAGCAGAACCAGGAAGCAGCCCAGGAGGACTGGAGGAGCGGGGAGAAAGGAGAAGTGGAGCCCCGGGCGTTCTGTGGGTCACGCCGTCACAGGCAGCTGATGCCTGCCTGTGGGATACAAAGTGTCTGGGTGGGTGGGGGTGGAGGTCCCATAACCCGTGACTGCTGTGCTGCTCAGAGACTCACTGGCGCATGGAAAGCCACGATAGCTCGGTGGAACAAATGCACCTGGAGCCGCGCTTAATTGCAGTGACTGGGTTCATGTTTTTGTGTGTAGAGATGCACTAAATATACTTCTGTGACTAAAGCTTTCTAGGACAGAATTCTTAGAATGAGTTATAGGTATGCAGAGCGCCGCCTTATGGACTTTAGGAAATGGATTGTCATTGGTGCAGCACATTTCTCTACATGCAGACGGGCGCAGGCCTGCTAAGAAGGAGCCGGCTAAGAGAGAGTAGCTAATTGCATGCGAGTCAGCAGCACCAGATTCCCATCCACGCTCTCTGCACCTCCAGTGAGATGACAGCAAGTTGGCAAAGCCCTGCAGCTGGAGGCTTCTCTATTGCTCTCTCTCTCCCTCCCTCCCTTCCTCCCTCCTCTCCATCCCTCCATCCTCCCAGGATTCCCTCTGTTAGATTACACACTTCGACGTTCAAACCGTCACTTTCCACGGGAAAAAGTCGTCCAAGTTGGTTTTGGACCGTGACTGCGACGGCGCCGGTGCACGGGCTATAGGGCTGGATGATGCAGTGTGGGTGTTTGTTTTCGACACTGCTGGGAAAATGCTGCGAACCACCCGATGACAAGTTAATCCACTGCAGTCGTATACCTATGCCAGGGCTTTAGGATATGTTTTGCATGCGTGATTCATAGGTAAAAGAAAGCTGGGATTTACTGTTGTGATGACTCATGATGAGTCACCTTGTACATATAGACAAAACACAGTAAAACTAACCTATATAGTCTTGCTGTATGAAATAGTGAAAGAAAACTTTACTATTAGGCCAAAAAGGGGTCGAGAGGCTTTTTTAAAAAGAATCTCTGAAACACAACAAAATGGTGGCTGCCAGCCCTTAATATTAACTGCATGTCTTTTGTCAGCTGTTTAGTGTCAGCAGTATAGCCCTGCTAGCAAGATAAACACCCAGGTAACCAAGGCCTGCAGCAGATACTGGAAAACGTAATTCTTATGCAAATCAGTATGCAAGTAACTGACACTGAGGCCTCTTTGACTTCCCAATGTCTTGCATGCTTTCAGCTTGTGTGGCCTGCAATCAGAGTTACCCAACGTTATGGTGAGACAGTCAGTCAATCAGTCATGTCCCTGGCACACAAAAAGAAAAACAGCCCCTTCTGCCCATGCTCAGTCATGACAAGGCTTTGACATCACTGTCAGACTAAGAGTGACTTAAACTGACAATCCCCTTTACCTCAGAGAAAGAGAAATATGAAATATACTCAGCTATTGGGGAGAGAGAGAGAGGGGGGGGGGGGGGCGGAAAAGGCCTGGATGATTCACACAGCACGCTCCGCAGCGGCTGAGGTAGCCGTGTCTTGGAGTACATGAGTCATGTTTCTCATGCAGCAGCACTAGGTAGGGATTGCACAACTTTCACTCCATTAGGAAAGCTGCCGTAGTAGCAGCAAATGTTTACCGGATGATGGGGGAAACAACAGCTCTAATGCCTCTATAAAAAAAAAAAAAAAGAAGAGAGAGAAGCTCCCGGTGATAGTGGCACACATTTTTCACACTGATGTCACTGGTCACGCTGGGAGGCTGCAGCGACAGTAAACCTGGCAGAGATCTCTGGCAGAAATGTGGATAGATTCCCTCATTGGCTGTCACCTAAAATGTAGCCCAATATCTGTGCTGCATTCAAACAAAAATAGTCAAAGTACAGTGTCGCCTGGTTTGTGAGCATGTGCATTCTTTTCATTGAGGGAGAAAAACTACAAGAAAATCAACAGGATGGAAACATTTAAAGCCACCAACCTGAAATCCCTATCTTCCTAATAACGTCAAGCCATATTTTTAATTAACAATACATCAACTGAGTGTGTGTGTGTGTGTGTGTGTGTTTTATGACCAGGGCAATACGATAGAGAGTAATTTTCCACCATAAAGCAGAGTTATGGCTCAACACAGTAAAGGTTAAAGCGATGATGGCGGAAACAGTCCGGTCCACCTTAAAAAGTAAAACCCTACAGTGGACAGCGCCGTGGTGCTGAAACAGCTCCGAGCGACATCTGTACACAAGAGGAGGGAGGGAGGGGGGAACGTGGCGGGGGTCGTGTGGTGGTGGTGGGGGGGGGGGGTGGCAGGATCTACCGAGACTTTAACGTTTGAAAATCACACACGCCCCGCGTGCGCCATTGCCACAAAGGACACCTTAAATGATCTTTCCAGTGTCATATTGTGTAATCTCGGTGACGCTCGTGGGGAAAGGTTAAGCAATTCGGCGTGCTTTTTACGTGAAAATGGCGCCCGTTGCTGCTAACCCAGCCCATTACAGTAGTACAGCTACAGCTACAGCAAAGAGAGGGGGGAATGAGGTTGGAGGTGTATGCCGCATTATTAAAAAAATGTAAAAAATGATACTCAGCCATTCAAATAAAGTATTTCCTAAACGAGGAGCCGACGAGAGATGATAACCGGGCCGAGGGAACGGCTCATCGCCCCTCGCTCCTACCGGCTAGTAGACGACTATTGAGGCTGTAGCTTGGATGTCAAGAGGCAACACGATCCACCAGTAGGCTCTCTGACAGAGAGACGCTTACAGAAATGTGCCACTGTAATAACAAACCAACAAACACCCGGGGGGTTGTTCACCGCCACCAGCACCACCAAACAGCTCCCCGACCACCTCCGCGCTTCTTCTTTTTTTTTTTTTTTTAACTTACTTTAACATCGACTGCTCCTTCGCTTCCTCCTTCTTCTGTCGGTCCATGACACCGAGGATGATCTTCCTCTCATCCTCGGTGAGGTGGCTGAGGTCCGGCATCTCCGGCATGGCGCCGGCCGCTGAGGCAGCAGCAGCAGCGGCGGCAGCAGCAGCAGCAGGGCCAGGGCCGCCCCGGGGCCCGTGTGGAGCAGACATCTTTTACACACAGTGGCTACAATTTAAGAAAAATAATAATAAAAAAAAAAACACGAGAAGAGCACTGTCAACCAGCAGCATTCTGGGCGATGTATTTTTGTTTGTTTGTTGTTGCTACATTTCATGCCGTCAAATCGTTTAAATTGGCGGTCGGATTCGCTGGAGTCACCGCGGTTTACAGGCGGCATGGCATCTCGGTCACAGGGGTAGTAGCCTATCATGCACACATTGCACTTGTGCTGCAGAAATAAGCGTCAGAAATATGAATTACAGGCTTCGTCCCCCCCTCCCCTCCCCGTCTATTGAATGATCATAATGGGGTTATCAAACACGCTGAAGCCGAATGAGCGTCGCCCGATATTGAAGCCGTTGCAGGTTGAAACGCCAGATTTTTCTTTTTTTTACACATGGACATTCATCAAAAAGAAAAACGCTCGGGATTAGAAAGAGATGCCCTTAAAATGAAGCCAGAGTGCACAGGCTGTAAAGGCTACAACCTTCAGGTATTCCAAACACAAGCCTCCATCCATCCAGGGATTTTTTTTTTTTTTTTTTAAAAAAGAAAAAAAAAGTAGAAGATGAAAAAAAAACAAAAATCAAAACAACTCTTGCCTTTTATTTTGCAGTCATGTTAAATCCTGTCTAACCCATCGCTGCCATCCTTTAGAAAGCTTTTACTCGCATGGTGGGATATCAAAGATGCCCGGTCCGTCCTTGTTTGTTTTCGTTTGGGGTCCTTAACCCTCCTCTGTGTCACTCTGGTTAGCTCGCTTTCCTCCAGGTTGGTAATTCTTGGAGATTTCTTAAATGCACAAAAATGGATGCAATGAGAGAGAGAGAGAGAGGGGTGGAGGGAGAGAGAGAGAGAGGGGAGCGGGGGGAGAGAGAGAGAGAGTGTGTGTGAGAGGAGAGAGAGAGAGAAAGAGAGAGAGAGAGAGAGAGAGAGAGAGAGAGAGAGAGAG
The DNA here is from genome assembly GCA_016806645.1 of Ophiodon elongatus. Lineage (NCBI taxonomy): Eukaryota > Metazoa > Chordata > Actinopteri > Perciformes > Hexagrammidae > Ophiodon > Ophiodon elongatus. Next base: position 482,378 of record JACSYO010001629.1, read on the forward strand.
AATAAAATCCAGATAGGAAGAGGAGGCGGAGCGATGGAAACACGTAGAAGAATAAAGCCGAGAGGACGCGCTGGATGTTCATTGACAGCAGGCGGCAGATAAAGGCGCCGCGAAAACGCGGACCGGAGGAGCCGCGCGTCAGCTGGAGCGGCGCCGCACCGGGAGAAGTGATGCATATTTCATAAGCAGATCATGAGCGCTGCGAGAATAAATACAGAACATGACTAGTGACAATGAGTGTTACTGCAGGTGTGTGGCAGCGGCTCCCATCAGCCCTGGGTTTCTTTATTCATTTTTTACGCTGGTGTGCAGCGCGCGCGCGCGCATACACACACGCTGGAGATGTTGTGGCTCCAACTGTCACACAAGCAAGACCTGTGTGACACCGAGGACAATATCTATATATATATATTTTATTTTAAGCATAAACTCCAGTCTGTCTAATGTGAATATTGTCTGATTTAAAATGAACGTCTTGTTTGGGATTTTGGTCAAACTCTGCAGGGACTTGTGATGGCCACTTCCCCCCCCCCCCGCCCCCCCCTACTTCCAATCAATCCAATCGGTAAAATAATTGGTAGATTAAATCAATTATGAAAACGATAGTTAGTGCCTTCAGGATTCACATTTCACCCAAACTTGACTTTATCAGCAGCTTCAGACGCCACGATGCACCGATCTTTGATGCCATCATGTTTCTATCAACCTCCTTGCAGAAACCTTCCCACTGGCCCGACGCTCAGGTGATGACGTCGATAGACTGTACTGCATTTCTTCGGTCTCAGGTGTTGATGGGATTTGAAGGACAACGTTAAGAGGATAGAGCCTCCACCTCATTAGGGCTGGAACTCAATTAGCACCGTCGCAGTGATTTGCTGCAACAAAAGCAAACTTGGGGTTCAGTTTGAATTCTGAATGATTCAGATCATAACTGTTGGGCCCCATATATGTACACATTGTGAGTGTGCCCTGCCCTCTATAAATGTCATAGCCCATAAAGGAATTAAGGGATTCTTAAACTGAGTGGAAACGTGGAATAACTGAAGTTTTGCAAGGAAGTAAAAAAAAAAAAGAAAAAGAAAAAAAAGAAAGTCAAAGACATCTGCCCTTGCTCTCCTCAGGATTTAATGTCCAGCACAATTGCCATGTTAAATTGTTAAAGCATTAGGGAAATAAAAGTAAACAACCCATGCAAATGTAACTTTCCAATGTTTGCTTTAAAGAAAGGTAGGTTGGTAGGATCGTCTGACATTGACAATTTTGGAAGCTTACCAAAACATCTGGAAATCACTGACATTACTGAGAGTGTGTAGTCGAAAGTACGGGAGGGTTTTTGACTTCACTTTGGTCGGATCTTTGAGATTTGGTTGCAATGTGTAGAACATTAGTCCCATTTCTATGATTCCCCCCCGTTGAAACTACGGCAGACATCCAAAAGACACCGAGGGACCGATCCCGGACACAGCCAGGATGACGCTATGACATCAAGCTTTTAGTTTTGAGCGCGGCCATTCTTTTGTCTGGGAGAAGATGTTGGACAGCGGGTCATTTGAAGCATACCGAAACCTTTACGCCACCTCTGGGAGTTTTAATAATGAACTGTAGCACGTGTCCAGAACTTAATGAAAAAGACTAATGAAACAGGGAACACATTTTGTTTCAAGTATTTATCAAGTCACATGACACTCTGTAAACACTTTATCGATTTAAATCAGCTCGTCATTTCTTAAAAACGTGTGATGAAGGCAAACTTTCTCAAAGCAAAATGTGCGATTAGTCATTTGAGTCACAGTTTTACCATATTTAATGTTTATGTATTTACAGTCTGTGTCCTTGGGCTTCAAATGATGCAGAACTTGTCACTTGTCCTTCCACAACTGACAAATTCAAACGTTTTTTTTCCTCCCACCCACAGATCGGGGGGGCGGCGGCCTCCACTTCATCTCGACTGCGGGCCCCGTTGGTCTTCCGCTCTCTCCTCTGGCTCTGTCTATTTGACCACAGTCACAACGTGCTTCTCCTTCTCAGACACCACAGGAACACTTCCCGGCTTGCTGTGCTTACGGACATTCCTCTCCCTGGAAAAAAAAAAAAAAAAGGGGGAAGAAGAGCCGTGAACAAACTGCCGGTGAGAATATTTAGGAGGGGGACGGAGAGAGAGAGAGAGATGAGCAAACAGAGAGGAGGGGGGAGGAAGTGAGTGAATATGAGACTGTTGACCTAACACCTACGTCACCCACTACACCGATGTACCCTGAAAATAATGCATAAAGCATGGATAGTAAATCATTCACAGTCCAAACCCATGTCTGACGTGTCACAATACTGCCAGTAATTAAAAAAAAAAAAAAAAAGAAGCGGCCACAGACTGAGCTATGAATCACTGAAACGGCAGGGCAGACTGGAACAATCAATCCACCATACAGAGCTGTAAATGAGTATGTAAGGGCTATTGAGACCATGTCATAGGAGGCAGTCCCATCAGGGAGATTTTCCATTAGGCTGGTGGGACTGCGTAGGTCAGACCTACCCTGGCAGCAGCCCAAGTCACCACCACCTCTACGCGAACACAGAGGGTGCGTCATGGCCATTCTTTTAGATAAAATGACTAGCTTAAAAAAAAAAAAAAAAAAAACAGAGGAAAACTAATTAACACGTACTTCTTGCGGCGAGCCTCTTTCATAACCCGTAGCTCCTTGGTCTGGTGGTAGATGCTCTTGGGTAGGTGTCGGTGATGTGCGATGCGTCGGATCTGCGGGTGGTGCTGGAACTTCTCCTTCAGCTTATCGCTGTAGTTGGTGGCCACCCTCTCTCTGGGGGCCAGCTGAGGGACACAAAAGGAGGATGAGTTTGGCAGAGAAAAGACAAAATGGAGAAGACAAGAAGAAAAACAAGACAAAGTCAGGAGAAATAGTCCAGTGACTTTGCATGTCATCTCACCACGCGGAAATTCTGCTTTGCGTTTCTCTGAAAGTACCGTAAAACTAACGACCAAATAATATTAAAACTATCTCACGACAGTTTAGAAGGGATTTTTTGACAGCAGTCATGTGGGAGGCCGAACCCTGGAACTGCTTAAACAAAAATGATCTGGCAGAAATTTGGCTGAACTGTAAAAAGTTGTGTACAGTGTCCAATTCAGGGTTAAAAAAAAATAATGATGGGTTTAATCCGAACAGTGTCTGCCCGGCTTAAAAAGTGCTGATAGGCACTCGGATAGAACTAGAATAGCTGCTTCCGTTTCCACTCTTTGTGCTTAGCTAAGCTAAAGGACTTGAGACAACAGTCATAATTAATATAGCCACAAGATGTCCTCATGAAGTATCTGAACAAAATTATTTTTCAAGCGATGAGCGTCTCTTTCTGAGGCTTCTGCTTGAGATCAGAACAGGCAACGGAAGACGACCCACTGCCAACTCAGCATTTCTGAGTCAGCTGCCGTGTCACAGTTAGTAACTGTTGCATTTAAACCAATAGTGTGAAAAGGGGAATTATGTCAGGGTGCTGTAAACAGCACCCTTTGAGTTCCCATGGTGACAAGATGGCGTTTTCCCGACTGCCTCGATTCCGGTAACGATGAGTATTTCCAGGAGGCAATTATGAGCGGGGAGTTTGCTGCTGACCACAGGATGTGGTCTGCATTAAGCTCAGGTGGCGTTTTATTAATTACCGACAGTTACAGTGCCTTTACATCATAAAATGTTGGCCAGTACCGTAAGCAGTAACCTCAGCACGACGACGCGCTCGTTCAAAACGGAATCAATGTCCGTTAAAAAGTGAAGACACCAGCGCAACCACCCCCCCCCCTCCCCCGTCATAAAACTGGGGCCGCCCTCATTGAAGGCTTTTATTCTAATTAAAAGCAATGATTTGTCTCAGATTCAATTTGCCAGAGAAGAACTGTTAGATGCTGATCCTGTTGGACTAAACTACCCCCCCCCACACACCCACACACCCTCACCCACACACACACACACACACACGTGGTTAGCTTGCTAAACGCCGTTGGTATGATGGATGGAAGATCCCATCCAAAAGTTAACCAGGTGACAACGAGGTGCAGTTAGTAACTGTTATTCAACTGATGACGCTCTGGACTCTGAAGGACCGGGGCCCGACATGCAAGCAGCCGCCGTTAATACAAGTCGTACAGGTTAGAAAGAGTTCAGCAGCCATATTACCATAACCACGCGCCACCTGTTGGTAATGACCCCTTCTTGCAGAGGAAAAATGTAAAACAAAAAAATCAGTTGAGTAAGACGACGTTGAACCAGGAAGTCAGTCTGTAAACTGTGATGGACGTTAACAGTGGACAGTTTGGGTCGGCATTTTTGGCAGTTTGCGTTTGTTCAGAAATAAATTTAGCGAGATTGAAGCGGCGTTATATGCAAGTTTGAAAATAACAATAAAAAATAAAAAAAACTGTTGATAGTTACATTGCAGTATGGGTAATGTAGGCACCGGATTTTGACAAGGAAGAATTAAGAGTAAAAAACGAGTAAAATCAACTGTACCATTTTTTTCTTAAACTGTTTTTTTTACACGTGTGTGTGTGTGTGTGTGTCGATGTCACAGGACCTTTGCGCTAAAGGTCTTCTCTTTTAAGCTCGTCGGACTGCTTGTGCCTCCCCCGTCCACGCAGACACTTCAGTTTCACTGGTGTCCGAGGAGCAGATACACTTCCATCTTAGTTAATCAATACAGCCGTCTACACCGGCTGCGCAATGACTCGAGTCTCTCACTCGCACACAAGTGTCTTTGTAGGGCTACATTGACCGGGTATCGGGTACCGACATGGGTGACCACGCAGCAGTGCTGTGGCTGAGCACTTTGGGAGCGTACACACTGATGGAGGACTGAAACAGTTGTTGCGGCGCTGGTTTCATTATGTGGCTTGTGGAGGCAGGTTGGTACCCACTCTGGCCTCTTTTATATAAAAATAAATAAATATTCAACTTTGTAACCAACTTACAATGTTATCCAACTATAAAGTAAGGAATCCCCGTATGTGGGTATGTCCTTTGCAACTCATTAACTGCAGTATCACCAAGCTTTTCCTCGCTTGTCGAGTGTGGAGTCGTTCGTACGAGCAGTTCTCACGACAACTGCAAGCAGCAACACCACCGGACGAGCATTCCGTGTTTAGCACGGGGAAACGCACTCGTAATAACTAACAGAAATGATGGATGGACCTAAAAATACCAAATTTGTAATGACAATTATCCCATAAATACATGACCTCTTTCATCAAACTACTAATACCTTAATATAGATCAAGAGTGGCACCCAATTAAAAAACAAACGGGGGCGGATGGATTCAACATGTTTTAGGTCTCGGCCTAAAATATAAAAGGGGTCTAATTTAAGATGGATTCAAAGGCCACTGCGTTAAAAGGTACGAGAAAATATATATATACACGTGCAGCTGCTGATGGAGAAGTCCTGATCCCGACGCAGACAAATCCTTGATTCAGCATTTCTTGATAATTAAAAGACCCCTTCAGTGCAACCTGATTGTTAATGCTTCATTATGTTCGGAGTGGCCCGCTTTAAGTGATTGGCCGATCCAAACTGCTGATAGGAGCAGCCCTTGTCTGATCTCTTTAAGTGCAAAGCTTGCGGATAAATCTTCTCTTGCACAGTGACAGTAAAACAAGTGCCAAAAGTGGGCCAATTTTCCACTCCGGAGCTGCATTAGGAGAATAAGCGAGGGTGAATCCGATTAGGGATGAAAGATGGCTGTTGGAGATGGCAAATGGCACAGCATTGATCTATATTATTCAGCCTGAACTGGGATTTTTGGGGGCATTGGGACACCTCCTCAGCATTTCATAGGAGCTTTATTTGACAGTTGAACACAACATTAAGGCCACGGTTTCTGCTAGCAAGACATGTGGTACTCACTTCACAAGATAAAAGAAGAAAAGTCAGCAGAGATTTATCCTTTCGCTGAATCTTTCATTGACGATTTGTCATTTGAGGGGGGTGGAGGGGGTTCCGGACTTGCGCCTGCCACGAGTGCCAATTGGTACATTGTACTTATTGAGAGTGATTCTACCCTAAGTCAGCATCCATCAGGGCATTTGGCACCCTGCTGAAGCGGGCCCGGGGCCACGGCTGTGTCGAGGAATGCAGCTAACTCATAAAAAACAAGATCCGGTAATACGCTGGAGGGAGATAAAGTATGACAGGGATTGGCCCGCAGTTACACCACTTCCTGCTCACCAAGAAGCAGCGAGTTGCCTTAGATGTGTGATCGATTGAAGCCGGAGATCTGATCTAAAGCAGGAGCGATATGGGGACGACGAGGCAGGACTCACCACTCCTAGTTTCTCAGCTGCGTTGGCTTTCCACAGTCGGATATTCATTTCGTCAGAGCCGCTCAGGATGTATTTGTTGTCTGACGACCACTTTATGCAGATGACGTGCTGCATGCGTTTGGTGTGGTAGACTTCCCTGAATAAAAAAAAAAAAGAAAAAGAATAAATAAGGCGTGTGTTTGCTGTTGGAAAAAAAACAACCAAAGCAAACACTTATACAGGAACAAGTGTTAGAATACGCAGGATTACCAACACCCACTCTGATCAACACCCACTCTGATCAGCAACACTTTACGGCTTTAACACCCATCATAAACTGACAAGTAATGTTTTGGATTGTAGCTCTTAAAGCACTGTCTCAAATAAAAAAAAATTAACTCCCAATGGTAGGAACTGGGAAACTAACAATAGTCTCCCCAAAGCCCCGTGTTTTGTTGACTTATCCATCCACTTTGTGGCTCTGCAGTTTTAACAATGTCGCACTACTTCCTCCTTTGCGCCCAATGCACGAATCACGATAGGCCTTTTTCAAAGCAGACATTTTGGCTCGTCACGTTGGTACTAACAACACAAACTATAGCGCTGCGCCATTAAAGCTACAGTTGGCAATTTTAATAAAAAAAATTCGAAAGTTGTCATATTTGCTCAAACTGTCCCTTTATCCTGACAGTAGCACATGACATGGTTCCTCTGCCTCCTCTTAGTGCTCCTAATGGCATTTGCAAGATTCAGTGTGTACCAAACTGTTTAACAGTCCACGCTCAAACTACACGTCAAATGAAAACCCATCTATTTGCTGCGCAGCTACATGAATCCCCCCCCCACCCCGCCCGCCTCCTCCCACTTACCGAAACACAACTTTAGCTATTTGTTCTGAAGCTTCACAAATGTACAAACAATACTGTGCGTCTCATTACGTCACATAGCAACCAAACAACGACTGTTTTTTTTGTGGTTGAGAAGGTCAGTCAAAAACAATTAGCATCCCCACATTAGCTTTGCCAACTAGCAACCATTACCAGCTATGGAGATTTTTCCCAGCACGCAATTTGTACGTGCCACACAAGGAAAAACATTACTGACTGACTGACTGTTGGCTTCTACTGATCATTTCTTTAACTTGAATAACAATAAATGATATAAAGTGTGAACACACTTCAAACATACACGGTAATGGTATTTTTTTTTAAGCCGGTGTTTAGGGTCACACTAACCTGCTGCGGCCACCGTCCTTGGGGAAGATGCGGATGGTTTTGTCAAAACTGGCAGATACAAACTCCTTCCCAGTTGGAGAATAGTCAACATCCAGCGCCGCAGAGACATGGTCCATGTGCACTGTGATTGGCCGGTCCAGGTACCTCATGTCATATGTGTAAAGGCTGATGAGACAAAGACACAAAATCAGCTGTTAGTCAAACTGCGTTTTAGTGGAAAACGCATTAGTAAAATAATAATAATAATGGGGCTGTGCATTTATCACCCATCTGTTCTAAAAGTCTACCAAAAGTGCAGAGCAAGACTTTACATTTGTATGTGCAAGACTTTAGATTTGTATGTGCAAGACTCCTTCAGCTTGAGCCAATTTAGTGCCAACACAAATGCAATGAATCACTGTAACAATCGTCAACTCACTTGTAGTCCTCATTTGAACACGTAAAGTAATAGGCTTCCATAGGGTTCCAGCATAATGTGTTGCTCCTCATTGTCATGATAACCTAAAAAAGAAAATGGAAAAAACACCGGCGATAGAAATCATATCATTGTGAAGAAAGGCGGAGAGAGACAGCTTTATTCTTGCAGCGACTGAATGGTAAACCCTACCTTTTTAAGTGGCGCTGATTCTCTCATGTCATACAGTACTATACTTCTGTCAGAGGCACAGCTTGCAAGGAGTTCAGTCTGTGGAAAGACATAAACCAATACACTTTAAAAGATATCAGCAGGGTGGCTGATCTAAATAACCACTTTGATGAGAGTCAGGACATGAACAAATTGTCAAGTGTTCTCCCGTGTCTCTCTTATGACGGGAGGAGGACCGTCCGAGTGCGGCGGACACACTGAGTCTTACCTCCACCGGGTTGAAGCGGACAGAGCTGAAGCTGTCTACACCCCAAGTGAAAGAGCGGATTGGGCTGCTCCTCTGCTCGTCCCAGATGTCCACCTGCTGGCCACATGTTGCGAACACGGCATCCTTCTGATGGTGGTCCAGGCCGGTGAAGACTGTCTGCAAAAGGACAAGAATCATTTTTACAATGGCAGAAATGCGATGTTTCACTGACCCGTTGATGTCACGGTCACCTAAAGAGCAGTTTTTTTTGTTTTTTTTCATTATCACGATGTAACCACAACTGCCTTTGATGGCAATACACACAAAAAAAAGCCCACTGATCACACCTTGCCCAGAATCGTGTTGAGTGGTTCCTCTTCCTCGCCGTAACCGGGCGCCTCCATTTTCCAATGCTTGATTGTTTTGTCGTCACCAACCTGTTACAGTAAAAAAAAAATACAGAAGCTGTATTTAGAGGTCAGCTAACAAAAAGACCAACGATTCTGAAAACCTCTTCTCAGCGGTCGAAGGGCGGCAGTCACCGTGAAGAAGGAGGTTCCACAATGGCGGACGACCATTCCCCGGACGAAACCTTCATGCGCTTGGAGAGTGCGGACACATTCGCGTTTGGTCAGATTCCACACTTTCACCTAAGGATGGGATCAAACAATGTCAACAACGATGGCACCTACAGTATTGTGCCGAGTACAAGCTGAGGTAATATATCTAGACGTTGGTAGTCACCTCCCCGTCGCAGGAGCCGGAGAGCAGGGTGGAGAGGCTCTTGGTGTGCTTGGCCATGCAGTTCACCCCATCTCTGTGTCCGTCCAGAGAGGCCAAGAAAGGCTTGGCAAACACCCTCTCGAGCTTGGTTGCATTCAGGGCCCGGGTGTACTCTCTGCTCACCTCAAACGGATGGAGTGTCGGGTCATAGTTTCTGGGGACTAACAACAGAGATTAGTCACTCCTTCATGAAACTGTAAAAGCACATTTTTGTTTGATAAAAGATGTGATTCCTTTGTTTCAATGCAAGCAATTCGGCTGAATAACAAACAGCAAATTGCATTCAACAGGACATTCCACGCGCTGATGAATGTAGTGTTCTTACTCCTTTGGAGCAATTCAAACACACTTAAGTTACATATTATTGCCACACACATGCTGTAGTCTCGCTCACGATTTATATTCGGTGACCTTAAATAGCTGCTAATGTTGTAGCTGGTAACTTTAGTTACGTGCACATATTTCAAATGCATCCCATTTGCTTTTCTTTATCGAAACTAACAGACAACAGGCAGCCTCTCCAAATATAGTTCGCATCGTCTTTTTTTGTAACAACGTCCAGATGTGTAGAACAAAGCTCGACGAGCCTTATTTTACATTAACAGACTGTGTGAGGCTGATGTTTGCTGAGGAAAAACTGGCTAGCACTAGCATCCTGTGTTTTAGCCTCTACGAGATTAAAGTTTATCACTTACCACGTTGAATATCTAGTTTGGTCTCCCGGACGTAATCATCCGGGTTCCTCGAGAGGACTTTAACCTTCATTTGGTGTTAGAATGAAAATGGAAACACACTTCAAAATTGCAGTTAGCCTTAGGTTTAACGAAATAATAATATCAGCGAGCACAAGCCATGTGTTGAGGAAGAAGAAATTAGTTTGACCGCGTTGCATTATGGGATGTCCAGTCCTCCTGGTTGCGTCACGGATAAGTTAGGGAAACAGTTATCAAGGTGCGAAATTTAGCAGAGAAAGACCGGAAGTACACCGAGTTGGTCCTCAAACTGCTTCAAATACAACCTCACTGGCTAGGTTACGAACCGACTTTTACAACATTGGTTCAGGAAGGCCATTCACTTTCCTCATTACCCTTATAACAAAGGCACATACCTTCACAATCTTTACATCTGAGTACACTAATGTGCCTATTGTAGTTTATCGTTCACCTAAATGGTTTTATTCTGAAGGTTGGGACCGGAAGCACTACTGTTAATTATGAACGCTTGACATTTAGTAAATACTAGCAGCAAGGTCGAGCAGTGGCGCTGGTGCTATACATTTTGGATAACGTTACCTCCGCCATGGCGTGCCACCGCATGTTAAACGTGGGGGTCACTTGCTAAATGCAATGACAGCCAGGGTGTCTGAGCAGTGTCAATGATTGGTCGTCTGGCTGCTATAGAGGAATATATTTTAGCATTGACGTAACGGAGTGTGTAACTAGCTCACAGGAACTAGCTAGGTTAATTGACTCATTACCAGAGAACATGAGTTCCGCTCCAAATCACGGTGCCATTGACGTCACGGAGCCCGGGTCCCCCAAACCCGTTTCTGCTGTCTCGATAGCCGGACACGTCCGCCAGGTCTTCAGCCATGTGAAGGTAGAAAACCTGGTCGCGGGGCTCAGTGGAGGAGTGGTGTCAACGCTGGTGCTTCACCCTCTGGACCTGGTCAAAATCAGGTTTGCAGGTAACGTTACAGTACGACATTATACTTATTTTATTGATGTTTGTCTTGTGCATTTATCTATTATTGCACTATGTTTATTGTTTTTATTATTTTTAACGTGTTTGCTTTAGTCTATGTTTGTTATGCACCTTTTTACCTAGTCAAATTCCTTGTAAACGATTCTGATTCTGATTATTCAATGATGTCATCAAAGCAATTTGCGTTGTTATACTTTCTTGCCAGTTAGCAGCTCTATGACGCATGAACCACTTGCTTATTTGTTCACTAAATGTGTAGGACTCTGTGCTAGAAATCTGATATGTTCATATTGATATGCTTAATGCCAACGGTGCCATGCTGCTCTGACAACCTTTTAGGAAATGTTGGTGTCTTGTGTCAAATGACTTGAATGTGTCTGATGTCCTTTCAATTTAGTAAGTGACGGATTGCAGTTAAGACCAAAGTACAGTGGCATAATACACTGTATGAAGAGTGTTTGGCAGCAGGAGGGACTCCGAGGCCTCTACCAAGGAGTGACACCCAATATTTGGGGCGCCGGAGCATCTTGGGGTCTCTACTTCTTTTTGTACGTCAGCTATAAACCTATTGGATCATATCTCCAACGTGATAATTCCCATGATCTATAACATGTCTCCCCACCCTCCCCCTTACAGCTACAATGCAATCAAAGGGTACACTAAGGAGGGCCGTCAAACTGAACTGAGTGCCACAGAGCACCTGGTGTCTGCGGCTGAAGCAGGTTAGTCCCACATGTGCCTGAACACTGCTGACACGCTCGCCTAATCTGCCCACACGGGTCAACAACAGCGGCCAGATAGCACCGCTCCGAGCCGGCCTCAGTAGACAGGAGGCAGATGCAAATTGGTGCACCAGCCCTTCTGTTCATTTCGGTCACACGGGGTCACGTGGATCTGCTTCCTGCTGGTCAAATACTAATAATAAGGCGCTCTATTGGGGTAAGATGGCGCTACTGTGGATATCAACAGAAGTCAGCCATATCCATAGTTAAGGTTAGGAGTTCTTTGCGATATGACACATAATAGTGTAAAAGTACCCTTTTTTTAAAGTGGCATTATTCCAGCATGTTTTCTTTTTTTAAAGAGGTACACATGACATTGATTAAAAAAAAAAAAAACAATACTATCGGCACGTTACAACGGATATAAAGATGGCATTGAAACAAAACACGGAGCCATCGCTGAATTGTACTGTTCAGTGCTTATCATCCTACGCTCCGTGACCTCTAGTCACTGTAGTCTGCAGAAACAGGCGGGGCAACAACTACCACATTGCTTTTGATTAACTTCAACTTCGCTTGTGCCTCTTTCTGCTTTTTTGTCGAGGAGAACCACTCGACCCCGCGTGCGTGCGTGTGTCCATTTTTTGTTATTTTTAAATGTTGTTAGCGTCATTCCAACACTGCTTACTTGCCCTCACCTAGGCATCCTGACACTCACCCTAACCAACCCAATCTGGGTGACCAAGACCCGGCTCGTGCTCCAGTACAATGCCGACCCGACCGGTAAACAGTACAAGGGGATGATCGACGCCCTGGTCAAGATCTACCGCCACGAGGGAGTACCAGGACTATACAAGGTTGAACATCAGTGTGTCTCTGTACTTTCATGTGATATAGCGAAACATGACATGCTTATGAGCTGGGGTTACTCTACCACGCTACCACACTACCACAACCAAAGTTGACCTTTAGCCTACTAGGCTGAAATTAGGTTTTCACCAATTCATCAATGACCACTAGAGGGCACCAACAGCCTATAGCTGTAGTGGAGAAGCTTCATATGAATTCTATTAGCCTGGAAGGATAATTGCAACCACATTACTCAGTGGAAATTTGACAATGTCTTTTTCAAAATGTGCAGAGAGCCACAGATGTGGACAATGTAGTAGGCTTTTCTAGCAAATGCACGCCATGGGTCTATTTGTGCGTCACGAAAGGCCGACTTACGAAGCATGCACTTGTCTTAGGGTTATGTTCCTGGTCTGCTTGGCACGTCTCACGGAGCGCTGCAGTTCATGGCCTACGAAGAGCTCAAGAGGGACTACAACAAATACAGGGAAGTGCCTTCAGATGCGAAGCTGGTGAGTCAATAACCCCACAAGCCACAAACCGTCTGGCAACATGCTCGGTGTTTTAATAAAAGTCGGGCTACAAAGCTTGTAACGTTTCCAGTGTAACAAGACCGAGGATAACCCGCGGTGAATCATCAGCTTTCCCACCATGCTCACGTCTCTCTCTCTCTCCATGTGTGTGTCCGTGTAAACAGAGCGCGTTGGAATATATCACAATGGCAGCGGTATCCAAAATATTTGCCGTTGCCACGACGTACCCGTATCAGGTGGTGCGAGCTCGCCTGCAAGACCAGCACAATAGATACAATGGAGTTATTGATGTCATCAGACGGACATGGAGGTAGGACACTGATCTGCTGCTGAAGGGGCCAAACACGCCATCCTATTCAGCTTCTAAATTTGGCTCTTGAGTCATGTCCAATTAGAGGCGTGGTCATGTTTCCCCCTTTTTTTTTTTCTCTCTCTCTGCAGGAACGAAGGCGCCGTCGGTTTCTACAAAGGGATCATCCCCAACATGATTCGAGTCACTCCCGCCTGCTGCATCACGTTTGTAGTTTATGAGAATGTGTCTCGCTACCTCTTGGGACAAAATCAGTGAGGCCTAAAAGTGTGGAGGGGACAGCTGCGAAGACCCTGAGCTCACACTGACGCTTTGGTGGCATTCAGAGACACGGAGTGAAACGCACCAGGCTGAAACTGCACTCCCAGCGAAGTGTACACGGAAATGTGGAGACGCGAGAAGAATTCATTTGCACTGAGAATGACTGAAAAAGTTGCCAAAACTGAGCAACGGAATCGCCGGCTTTTTATTTAAATGGATTGACGAACTTCTGGGAAAAATGTTGGTTGCTTTACACGACATAGACGTTTAATGTAACGCAAGTCAGCAGAGGGTGCTAAACGTGTCATCGTAGTTATGTTTACAATTGATGTTTTTAGCAGAAAGGGATACGTGCTATGAAGAGCTGATTGTTAACAGCAACATTGTAATCTCAGGATTCCAGTTGCATGCATGTGTCACATTAATTTGTCTCTTAAATTATTGCTTTATGTGAACAGACGGCAGCAATGGACTGTTTTTGTTTCCCCCACAATTCATTTATTTCCTGGCTACGAATTGTAACTGCATCGCTTTCTAACAATTTATTATAAAACGCAAACTGCGTTGTCTGCATTGTCATGTTGGATTTACATAAATACATTAAATGTATAACTTTGTAGCTACACTGAATTTAGCGCAGTATATGTTCCAAAGCTCATAAACATCACAAGTAGTAAGAAAGTTTTGAGTTCCAATTCTTTAAAAAAAAAAGATGACTTTATTAACAGTAATAATGAATATAAACATGAGTACAGAGTTAAAATATCATCAATGTCTTGTCACAATGTCTGTTAAATGGTGACTGTGTACCAACAGCAGCACCCATAAGCAGAAAAGCTACAGTACAAAGGTTATTTCTGGGAGACAGAATTACACAGTACTCTTGTTTATTGGCCTGTCAACTAGCATTTAAAAAAAAAAAAACATTCAAGTTCCCATCAGTGATGCTTTGACGCCTAAGCAAACCATACCTGATCGTTTCGGAGGGCCAAATAACATACTGCCACACGACCAGGACTGGTCCCTCCCTTCCATGTAACTTTCTTTATATTTTATTTGGGCAGTTCCTCAATGATAATCCTGGATACTGAATTCCACCCTGTCGATGCGTCACCTCTGGGATAGTCGGCACAGGTCCCCACCCACACGGCCACATCCACCAGCCCTGCTTTGACACCCTCACACAGCCCTTCAACTGCGGAGAGGGGAAAAAAATAATAAACATAAGAAGACGGTACAAATGAATTTTAGGGAACAACCCAAACTGCCTCCAGAGATGGAAGTTGTTTTCTGACATAGTGATGAACTGTAACTTTAATGAAAAGACTGTTGACGAGGCTTTCCAGCGTCCACAGCAGTTAAATGAGAACTTAAAAAGAGTGGCTCCACATTTTTGGGAAATGTGCTCTCTTGACTTCTGCCGGTTAGCTTAGCTTAGCATGAAGAGGTGGCGGCTAGCTAAGCTCTGTCCAAAGATAACAAAAAAATAATGACATTTTATATTTTTCATTAAAAAGAGGGTGAAAGTTGAGCAGAGCCAGGCTAGCTGTTTCCCCCTGTATGCTAAGCTAAGCTAACTGGCTATAGCTAAAGCTCATCTAGCTAACAGCTAACTCTCATCTCATTAGTCTAACTCATTTCCCAAAATGTTGAATTGTCGCTTTAAGCCAAAGCATGATAAAGCAGTGGAAAAAAAATATTGTTGGTTAAGGTTGCACAATGCTTTGAGTCGTACCCGAGGACGTTCTGTGGATGTTGATGGTTGAGTTGAGCTCAGGACTTCCCTGGTCTAAGTAGATGATGGACTCTATGGGCAGGGGTCCAGTGCACTCCGCCCCATTGAAGGTGAAGTACCACCTCTGGCAGCACGCGTTCTTACACTTGAGTCTGAGGGAGCCGCTGAAGAGGACTCTGAGGGCGCTGTCCGAACGCAGCTTGGTGAACGTACAGTCCTGCAACGCAGCAGATGGGAGTTTCGGCACTTTGATGTATTGTGGTGGCTGTATAACATTTTCTGTGAATTTGTAAAATGATTGGAAGCCGCTTTCCTCAGAAACGTGTCATTATACTTACAGCTACTTTACCCAGGTCGATGCCATAATTCAGAGAGTTCCAGGCGCACTGCTTGTAGTTGGGCCTCCAGGACTCCTCGAAGATCTCGTTGATGCACTCGCCTTTCTCGCCCTTCAGCCCGTCGCGGCCAGGGATGCCCGGCGTACCCGGGATGCCGTTGGTTCCGGGATTCCCCTCTCTGCCAGCGGTGCCTGCTGGCCCCTGAATGCAACTGCCAAACTGCAACAAAAAAAAACAAGGGAAAGAGGAAATGGTGATGAGGGACGAAGGCATGCAACAACATCAGTCTATTGTTAACTAACTTCCTGTTTCAGATTTTCTCCCTGGGGGGGGTGTAGGTCCCTGTTTTGGGCTGCATGCACCTAAACGCTGCCATTCATCCAACCATCACGCACACAAGAAGCCAGAGTACACCCCATTAACCAGTTGCATAAAGAAATACACTGCCAAAGGGCTGGAATAAAGTGTAAAAAAAAAAACCCAACCCAGATGTGATCCGGACCAAGGAAAAAGCAACAGAACCAGCGACCACGAGGCCGTGAAGCAAGTGGATGACAGATCGCGTGTTAATGAGGAACTGAAGGCCTGGTGACAGCCTGAATTAGTAGGTGTTCGGCCACGCAACTAACGGTGTGATTCATTGTCAAGCCGAGTCTCCTGCTATGTTTAAACAGATGCTGCATCTTACTCGAGCTGACTTAAACACACACACACACACGCACACAGAGAGAGAGAGAGAGAGAGAGAGAGAGAGAGAGAGAGAGAGAGAGGAGAGCTTGCCAAAACTGCCCTACCACATACAGAGACAGACGATCCAAATAGCTTTGCGTAATATGTTCCTCAGGGAGACATTTCGACCAACAGATTACAGTGCGTGGGTCAGGTCTTGAGGCTTTTCTTTTTTCTTCTTTTCAGTGGAGTTTTAGTTTTGGTAACTTGATCTGTAAGTGTCACACAATCCGTTCATTCAGTCGGGGCTCAGACATAAACTGACACGTAGAAGTGCGTCCTCGGTCTTAAGCCCAGACCCAAAAAGGATTCGGGTCTGGGCTTTTTCGTTGGGTCATTGCTGCCTTTTTGCTCAGCATGCAGCTGTGTAGCAGTTTTTCAAAAGGCACATGGCCAAAAGGCATAAAAAAAGAGTCTCCAGGCAGGAAAGGAGAACAAAGACTTTTTACTCCAGTTTAAAATGTCTTGTCTGGACTTGAGTCCCTGAGATAAGGTAGAAAAAAATCCATTTATGATGACGTGCATCTGGAAAATTGCTTTTAATGTGGGGAGGATTATACTTATGTCTGCTTTAGCCATTTTGCCCACGCCTATGCTGGAGCAACCTGGAGCTGTGAGGTCTGACGTCATCTCTATTGGGAAACTGGGAAGCCTGTGATGGTACCACCGGGTCGTGGTTTTGGCAAGCACGTGCTGTAATAGACCTGGAATTTGTCCTCAAGGAAAAAGGGACAAAAGTTCCAAGCACCTTGGCTATAATGTGGAAATGCAGACCCCGTCTGGTTGATATCCAGCAAGGAAACGTCTCTCAGAGTTTTATTAAGGGTTGGGTTTTTGGAGACATTTCAAAGCAGACTAATGAATGAAACCACTGTCTGCAACACAGCTGACTTTTATATTAGCTTCCAGTCTGCTGTTTCTGTCGTGGTGCTGCCTGCCTGCATGAATTACACACTCCGGCTCCACTGAATATTAGTAGCACACAGTCCATTACTGTAACTGAAGCATAAAGGCTGCATTTGCTGCAAGAAAGTGCTGAGGAATCGGTAGTATTTCATGCAATAGTCAACACCGAAGCACGAGGAGAAGCTTTCCCAGAGCATGCACAGCGGGGATATAAGGCTTGGCTTTGAGACTTTTTTTTCTTTCTGTCCAGGATCTGGACAGGATGCAAAAACAGGATTTTATGATTACCATGTTGTTCAAATAAGCAGATCTTCCTTCTCCCGAGTGTCTAGTGCAGTTAGGCTTTTCTGCGTCATTCCCAGTGCACTAGATACAAACGGTAACAGAAGGTGCTATTCATTATACCCTTCTGCTGTGGTGGTCTCTCAATTGCGGAATACGACTTTGGAGGATAATGGAGAGCAACTGCTTGTTCTGGTTCTCAAAGTGGGGGTATGCAGACTTCTAGGAGTCCCCGAGAGGGGAGGGGGGGTCCATACTGAGTCCCAGCAAAATAAACACTAGTTTCACTTTCATTTGACTCCCCAGAGACTGAGGAGAGAAATGTGTGTCCACTTTGTTCCTTCACTCTCCACCTTCAGCAAAGCAAGGAGGATTATGAGATTCTAGACAAAGACACTCTAAAATCGGGGTCGGTGTGGATTGAAATAGCTGAACCCTGCTTTAGTTTTTTTTTTTATATATATATATATATATATGATTTCAGAATGTCCCCCCAAAACCGTTTTTAAACTCGTAAGATATCCAGATATATAACAAAGAGAGACAGACGGACAGCATGAGCCAGACCCCAACTTCTTCTTGGGAATTCTTTTCTCAGTCTGCTGGAGAGCAGCCAGACCTGGAATAATAGAGAACCAGCTGACCACACGAAAAGCTAGAAAACAGCATTTCTCATGAGGTAATGTTTTAGACCTTTTTTTTTTTTTTTTTGTGAACACACTCATAGCACTGAAAGCACACATGAGTATGAATCAGCAGATTGCTTTTCTTATTTGTCTTTTTTTTGTGTGTGAAATCAGTCGTTTAAAAGATACCAAAAAGTGATCTCTGGATGAGTTTATGTAACTTAAAATAAAAAAGTGCCTCATGAATGTTCACATAGATGCATTCAGAAATACATACAAAGCGCGATAAATGGCAATATATCCACAGGAGTACAATTACTATAATTTCACGTGAGCCTTATTTTTGACGACTTTCCGTTAAGGGCAAACCACAAAATCGGTCCAAAACGCACCAGTCTCTCGCGGAATGGCACGCGCCTTTCTTTTTCTTTTTCTTTTTTTTGGGGGAGGGGGGGTAACGATCATAGATCTTACCTTGTCGGCGTCAGGATCCTTTCGGTATCCTCTATTTCTCACCTTTTCCACGCCATAAAGAGGTAAAGCCAAGCAGACAAGCAGCAGCAGGCGGGCAATGAGCGGAGACATCATGTATATCAGACGGCTGCGTGCGCGCGCGCTCTGGAGAGATGTGAGGCGACAGTTGGACTCGGACTCCAGACGGCTCTAGTCCAGAGGAGGGCAGGACGAGGAGGGAAGGAGCCAGTCGACGTGCAGAATTCTTCTCTGAGGGGGAAAAAAAGTCTCACAACATATGAACGTGCCAGTGTACGACATATTTACTTCATGTGATCATTTGACTCTTTTGGACCGGATGTGTGCGCACCCGTTGGCGTGTGCAAAGATATACGTGGTGTTTAATCAATCATTAATATCAGTTACTGACTCACATCTTTTTCATTTTTTTTTTTATTATATTTTATTAAAAGGAAATTGGATTGATACAAAATTCAGCTGACAAGATAGGCTGCATAAAAGAAATAAAAAAAAAAAAACAACAGTAAAAATGGCTCACAAAAGTTGTATAGAGCATTTCATAGACTACACTAGACGACCCCTGTCCACATGGCATAATAATAACATACAGGTACAACAGAAAAGGACTGAGGAGGACTCCCTTTTAATTGGCGTTAATGGATTTGTCTCCCAAATATGAAAGGCACAGAACCTCAATGGAAGAATCGATCCCTTACACAGCAAAACAGACATTACAGCATGACGGATAAATCACGGAAGGTGTTCTGGAAGCACTTGAAGGGGAATTATATGGTCCGTGACCATATGTTATGAATAACCCCTGAACAAAGTTCCAATTTCTCTCTTTTTTCTGTTTATTTGTTTATAACTATTCATTACTCATTAGTGGTTTGTGTTTCTTTCACAAATAGTGCAAAGCATGTTTGATTTGTTTCCTCAATTGGATTCTACATATGAACACACACACACACACACACACACACACACGCACACACAGGTAGACATCACACGTGCACAACATCTGTAGCTTCTTTGAAGTCCTTTGAAGATGAGGAACTACTCAAAGGAAGGCACATTCTTGTAGAAAACTATAAAGCTATACTTTATCCAAATTCAAAGGACACTTCTTTAAAAAAAAAAAGACATGTCTGCACAATTAGCGGTTGTGCAATAGAAACTAGAAGGAACGTAAAAAACATACATCAAGTGAAAGTAGAGTCTTTGAAAGAAAACGTGAGAATTACAAATTCGGCATCGTCTAAAATCCAAGTCAAGTTTAAGAGTACGCCTTTGTCAAAGGAGCAGTTAAGTAGCACACTGCGTGCATTACAAGATGAGTGTTTTTCACAGGAAACCACATTTCTAAAGGAAAAAACAATAAGACATTCAAAAAAACTGTTTTACCACAGGAAGACTTTTCTTTAGGTTGAATGTTTGGCAATATCATGACCTTTCTTAACGCAACTCTCAGTGTAGCGACTAGTCCAGTGAAAGACTTCGTTTCTAAAAAATATTAAAAAAATAGAGTATTTACATAAATATTGCATGCATTTTCTAGTATGCGTTCTATGCCATTGAGCTACAAATCTACAAAACAGTAGACCTAAAGTTCTTTTAATGCGCGCTATTAAATTGGTAGTTGTTATAAGGTGGTTCACAGCTGAGCTGCTGCAACCTTTCGGTATATAGCAAATGGACAAAAAGCTCAGTAAAGCTGAACGACTCTAAATACTCCAACCCAGATTCTGGTCCAAGCATACCACATTTAAAATACTCGAAGTATGTGACATTTTGCTGGCAACGGACATTCCTTGACTACAACGTAACCAATACAATCATGCACAGACACATATAAACACGTGTGACTGAGTGGATTCAAGGATGGATGGATGGATGGATGCATGGATGGATGGATGGATGGATGGATGCACAGACAAATTTGGGGACGGGTCCGATGTCTCAGCAGGTGCCGTCCTTCGCGCCCTTGTTCTCCTTGAGCACCTGGTGAGCCTGCTGGTGGGTGGGGTCCTGGACGGTGCTCTGTGATGGGCTCAAAGCCGGATGCTGCTGTGCACTGGGGCCGTGCCTGGCCTCCGACAGCTCGCTCCTCGGAGTCATCCTAAAGCGGCACATCGGGGATTATCTGTGGTCATTACTTGTGCGGAAAAAAGTTCCCTATAATAAAAAAACAAAACAATAGGCGCCCTAAACAGAGCTGAGATGCAACAGAAGGTTCCATTACATCAGCATGTAAAATACTGAAAGTAGTGTAAGTGTTACATCTGTGCTCATTAGAACAAAAAAAGATAAAACACAGAGAAGGTATTTCACATCTGTCTCTCTTACCTCCCATCTGGGACTCTGTGCACGCTCTCGGAGCGGCTGCTGATCTTACAGGAGCTCCCCCCTTTGCTTCGCCTCTCTCCCCCTTCCCTCTCCCTGTCCCTCTCCCTCTCCCCCCTCCTGGAGCTTCGGCTGGAGGTGCCCCTGTCCAGGTGCTCCCTTGCCGAGGCCTCAGACAGAGAACCGTGTGCGCGGGGCTCGTGATTACCCAGCGCAGAGGCCCCTTGGTTGGCGGCGCCGGCGCTGAACGCGTTGGTGGGTACGGCGCCGGTGCTCGTGCCCATGGACTTGGAGATGACCTTGAGCTTGTGGGAGCTCGGCTTGTAGTGCTTCTTCTTGTGCTGGACGCGGCTGTTGTGCTTGAGGAAGAACTCGCAGGACTCCTGCAGCACCCGGCGGCTCTCAGTGATGGGACTGTGGGACAGAGAACACGGGAGTTTACGGTGAAAACTGCACATTTATCTCTCATGGAAAGTGAACTTGAACATGCGACAGGGCACGAGACGTGGCCTTACTCTCTCTTGCGGGTCCTGTTGAAGAAGTAGGCCCACTCAGAGCAGGTTTTTTTACTGCTGACCCAGAACACGGCAGATATTCCGACCACCAGCGTCATTAGGTATTTCACCAGAAACAGGGAGAGGTCAGGGCGGTCCTGCTCTTTTGTCTGGAACAAAGAGACATAAATAAAGCGTCACAGTCCCTGTGATTTAGTGCGTAAACTAACAAAACCAATTTAAAAAGACAAAATCAAGCTTTTGAACTTTAGGGCTCAAACTGATATTTAACAAAGGACTAAGCTACTGTAGTTTTTTTTTCTCTTTTACATTGTCCTTATTGTCCTCTTTATAGGTTTTATGAGATTTTTCCTATTTCTCCTAATCATTGTCACACAAAAGCTGATGTATCACACGTCACATTTTGGAGTAAAAGTGGTTTCTATATGTACAGACATTTTTAAATTAATTTTAGAAATATATACAGGTTTTTTGTGACCCTTGTTCCTCCATAATACATTTTTTGTAATGGATTTCTATGGCAAAATGTCCTTCTGGGTCAGAAAGATTATAAAGATTTAGCTAATTGTGTTAAATTATGTAATCCAACCGCATCTAGAGCTTCATTTGATCCTAATTTCTAAAGCTTGCAAACTATTTTAGGTCTTTTGAGCATTTAGAACATATATTGACCTTTTTCTTTCCTTCTTTTTTTACACACACACTCGCTAACATTAGCTTAGTGATCCTATTTAGTCAGCCATAACAAGCTGCAGACCTTAAATCAACAGCATCAACTGAATAAGTGGACATGATTAACAAGACAATGAGTTGGAAAGTCTTTTCCAACTCATCAGTCTTTGTCTCCTTTGGCCTCAACTTGTTCTGAGCCATAACACCTCCTGCAAGCCAATAACCCACGGCTACCTTGTAGGGGCAGGGGATGCTGTACTCCTGACAGCGGTCGTTGATCCAGGTATTCTCCCAGGTGCTGCGGTGACTCTGTTCGTAGGTGTAGCAGGCCAACAGGGTGACCAGCGGGACCAGGTAGAGGCAGCTGAACACGCCGATGCGGATCATGAACTTCTTCAGCTTCTCCTGGTTGCGCTCGTCGTGCTGGATGACCTGCCGCACGTGGTTGAGAGAGACGATGCCCGCCAGGATGAAGATGAGGCCGACCACGACGCCCACGCACAGAGGCGCCAGGACGAAGTAGCGCAGGGCGTCCAGGTCGTAGAGCCCCACAAAGCAAACTCCGCTGATGTTGTCCCCCTCGACCTTGTTCAGAGCAAGCAGCATGACGGTGAGCACCCCGGGGATCCCCCAGGCAGCAGAGTGGAACCACACCTAAAAGACAGAAGCCGCGTGGATTGATGTATTCAGCAGCGCCCAAAATCTTTCCTGGCTGCTCATAACTGGTATTTGCTCATTTTATATTTACATTCCTGTAAATTCTTAAAAACCCTTACCGCTTTCTTTTCTATGGCCTCACAGCTCCACTTGGGTCCAGCTGCCAGGAACCAGGTGATGGTGAGTATGACCCACCAGACGATGCCGGCAATGGAGAAGAAGTAGAGCAGCATAAAAAGCAGAGTGCAGCCTTTACTCTGCGAGCCCAGCACCACTGTGTCCACACTGGAGGGGTGAGCCGCTTTGGTGCAGGCCGCATTGTTCCCCAGCAGGAAACCGATGAAGTATATGAGCGACACGAAGCTGTAGCAGACGGCGTAGAAGATTATGGGGCGCTCCGGGTAGCGGAAACGCTTGACGTCGATGAGGAAAGTGAGGAAGGTGAAGAGCGTGGCGCCCAAGCAGATGATGGAGCACACGCCGATAAAGTTCTTGGCGAATTCGATGTCGTGGGGTTTGAAGTACATGTTGGAGCAAGGCGGAGCACAGTCCTGGGCGCCCAAGAAAGACGAACCGTAACCCGGTTTGGTCTTCAGCTGCAGCGGGCACCAGAAGCCAAGGTCCCGCTTCGCTGATGAGGAGCTCATTGGGGTGGTTGCGGGGAACGTCGAACCACCGGGAGAGCTACATGGGTCCAATCTAGTTGAAAAAAACAAAAGCAAACAAACCCTTCAATAGACTGATCAAGAACCACAGGGATTTCTTTCCTCTTGTGGATTGTCTGTAATGGCGGTTTTCTCACCGGTCACACTGTAGCTCAGGAGGCCAGGTGACACCAAAGATTCGGATATTCTCCTCGCAGTCTGACAGGACAGTCTTGCACTGCTCTCTGCATGGACGGATCACCATGTTCTCCTCGGTGCATGCTGGGACAAAGGCTTGGCACAGGAAGTGGTGGACATCTGGAGAGCAGCGCAGGTTTGCCAGGGGCATGAACGGCTGGGGATGGAGAGACAAGTTACGTTTTACTGAAAATGACTCGGTCAATATGAGAGGTTGTGATCTGTGCTTGACGTTGATCTAAAAAAAATAAAAAAATACATGAACTCGCCAAGTGTTTTCTACGAGAGTACAGATACACACCCTGTAAGTTTGAGCCCCTTTTATCACACAAAATTAAGCATTCAAACATCGCCTTCAGCGCCAAAAATATGATAATTTCCCGCAGAAACTAGCAATCTTTTTTTTTGTGGTGAAAAACTAGATGAATTGAATTTGACCTCTCGAGGCCTGCGAGATTAAACAAGACTTTAGTTGACCTGGTTATAATAACCCATAGACCTATAGAAGTGGTGATGATATGGGTCACAAGTCGACTTTGCTTCATTATAAAGGAGTCACGAACCAGTAAGGCTTGGGAACCACTGCTCTACGTAGACGTAGTAACTTCATTTTGTTTATCTGCAGTGATATACATAGCGCCACACAAAGGGGTCCATTCACTGGAACCATATTCTTCCGTTTCAACACGCTGGTCAAAAACTTGAGGACCAAGACGCTCGCGGGGGCAGGGGGGGAACAGGAAATGACTGCTCGGACGTTTGGAAACACACAACGACTGGCCAGGAGGCTGGAATGCACAGAGCTGTTGATAGGTTAGGCTGCTGCTGAGCCGCCTGTTAGTATGTTTCCTACAAAACGGGTGGATTTATCAGTGGCATACACAGATCACCCTGAAGATGACTTGATTGCAGTTAAACAAGTCCAGATAACGTCCATGCCGATGTTTCTAAATCCTTGGGTTTTGAGTAAGTGTATATTTTATAGGCAGTATATTTTATTATTGCTTCTCAACTGCTTATATCACCCAATCTACTTTTTTCACTCAGAGCTGCGCTAAAACCACATGGACATTTTAGAAGCACTGCAGACTCTTTGTTTGAACCTCATCAACCATTATCAGACAAACATGCATGGACTCTTAGCCTATACTGATAATATTTGTACACAAAACAAACGCATACATTCCAACACAGTCCACTATTCAATGTTTCCTCTCCACTTTTTTTTCCTGAAATCCAGTCTGGCAGTAGGCCCGCGTCTCTGGAGCCTAGGCTTGCCCCCTCTGACAGTAAGAGTCCTTGTTTCTCTCCTGTGGAGGTCCTGGACTCCTTCTCAATTCCTCCCCATTGCTCAACAATCTGACCTTTATTTGCTTTACGGCAGAGTTACTGTAAAAACTGCCCTCATTTCAGAAACCTTCAAACAGGATCAGCAGAACAAGTTGAGCTGATTCGCTCTTAAAAAGGGAAAATCCCCTGCGGATAATTTCTGAGAAAAGTATTTTAAGGATTACATTTTTTTTTTTTTTTTAAATGGCCAGAAAATCACTTTGTAAACTTTCACACAAACTTTTCAAGACCCATAAATGTTCCCTGTCCGTTACAGTACTTCAATTACCCTTTCCATTCTCTTTGTATTCTAACGATTCAAACTTTTCTGTTTCAAAAGCTGGCACACGCTGGTGGAATCTGGGACCAAGGGCAGAAAAAGGTTATCCCTCTTCCGGAAAATCCTACCGATAGGCTGGGGTGATCCCATAACGAAGCCGAAAACTGCTTGATTATAGAGTCAGGGCTTTGTGATAAATCACTGCACGCATTCAAAGAGAGCTACGTATAGTATGTAATGTTGAATGCAGGCCAGAGAGTGTAAGCATGTCACCTGGGAGACAAGACTGTAGAGGTAAGACCGTGTACAGGGGGGAAATGAGTGAGTGATTAACAGAGAGAATACTCGTCGTGGTATGCCGGGAAGGCTTTGTGTGAGAGACTGGGTGTGTCCCTCCCCTTCCTCCAGAAATCAAAGGCCCCTCACAACAAAGTCGATGAAGTTGCCCGTGGCCAAGGTTGCTGCTGTGAAATAAGAAGCGTATACCTTTGCCAGATGCCACACAAAAGACTCCCTCAACAGATCACTGTTCACGCTCAACACTCGGACACCAAATGTGTGTAACCAAACCCTGGCCTTCAGGAATGCCAGGACACTAAATGCATCTCTACAGAAATTGAGTTCACAGCTGAGGAGAACACAAGAACACACTTAGTCTAAAAACACGTTTCAAAAACTAGGCCAGTGACTAAAGTCTGAATTTGAATTGTCTTTGCTTTGTAAGAACATATGAATTATAATACTGCAGTTATTGTGCATATCTTGCAAATGTTTTTGTACATATTTGTGGAAACTGTCTGAACTTCAAGTTTCTGGGTGGGCATTTCCATAGCAACTGTTGACTGACATTTGAGGGCTGGCGTAACTAGGAATCGTACTGTCAACTTTTGTGGTGCACGTTATAGCCCTGGCACCATACAAAACAATGATATAAAACATTTCCCCCCCCACTTTGAACAAGCACACATGGCATTGGCTACGTACCATTAGCGATATCAGAGATTTGTCCCTTTACAACATTTAATATTTAAAAAGGAACAATCATGTTTGTAGCCTACTTGCAAAGTGGAAGCTAGCAAGTTGGATATACTAGTTTACTTACTATCAAGCTAGGCGAAATGGCTCAAATACTAGCAAGCTAGGTAATATAGCTCACTGACTAAAAAGCAAGGCGAAAGTGCTCACAGACTAGCCAGCTAGGCGAGAGAGCTCACACGATGGTACTACGTCATGTTATTTCCACAGAGGTCTGCCGAGTCATGGGTAGCTCTTAACACGGCTGTGTTCGTCCTGCTTGATACAAAGTAGGTTGTTTAGCCAGAGTTTGCTTTACCTCTTTCATTGGTACACTGTCCATAATGACCACAAAAAATGAAGTTATGTAAGCACCTCTGTAACTACTCCCTTGTTGCCGAAAACCAGAATGCCCCTCATTCTTAATCAACTTTTCTTGTTCAGAAACCTTAACCTGTATTTCTAGTGGGAAGATATTCCTTCTTCCACATAGTTCCCCACTACGTTTCCACATGGCGGTGATGTATACCTCAGGGTTTTATTACCGTCTTGTGGAAAGACTTGCAAGCTAGGCGATATAGCTTAGACGAGCGAGATACATCAAATACTAGCAAGCTAGGCTAATTAGCATGAAAACTAGCAAGCTAGGCTAATTAGCACAAATACTAGCAAGCTAGGCAATATAGCTCAAAGACTCGCAAGCAAGGTGAAATAGCTCACACTATGTTACTACATCATGTTATTTCCACAGAGGTCTGCTGAATCATGGGTAGCTCTTAACACAGCTGTGTTTGTCCTGCGTGATACAAAGTAGGTTGTTTAGCTAGTTTGCTGTATCTCTTTCATTGGTCCACTGTCTACAATGATCCAGAAACCTTAACTTGTAGTTCCAGTGGGAAGATATTCCTTCTTTCCCATAGTTTCCAACTATGTTTCAACGTGGCAGTGATGTATAGTTTTTAAAACCCATTAGTTATGACAACAGATAATTCAAAGCAAGTGTATAGATTCATAGTTTTTCATGTTTACGACAATACAATACAACAGTTTACTTACTAGATAGTGCTCTATAACAACTAGGTATGACTTGTCGACAAACTGTGGATGGTGAATTGTGTTTTCCTGTTAATGACCATCACAAAATGGTAATAATGGTTCAACCAATATGCACTTCTGAAGGCTAACGGACACTGACATTTATAGACTAAAGCCAATGACGACACTAATAACAGCACGGCGCATTGCAATTATTTTGAGATGATATTCATTGACGTTAAATATGTGACTTGAATTATCATAAAATGTACAAGCAGATGAAGCTTCCTTTTTCTTTCATAGGTCAATATAATTATAACTCTCCATGGAAAACCCAGACTGATGTGAGTCCTTAAAATGTGGGTTAACAGCTGTAAAACCTCTCAACATAAAGTTTCCCCCCTTAAAGCACCCTTAAGTTTGGGAAAAGCAACATATTCCAAACTGTACGACAGTATCGCAGATATATTTGGTATCCGTGTGTTCCAGTTCATCGTCGATACTCAAGCCTCATATATTTGTAATGTTTCTTTTGGAGCCACATCTAGTATTTAGCGTTAAGTCAAATAGTTGCCAATATCACAATTAAAAGGCTGGCTCATATTTGCTGGTCTTTAAATTAAGAGCTGATTAAGGAAAGTCATAACCAAACAATTCATACAATATGTTTAAATTAAAAAAAAAAAGGTAATTGCATATTTTGCAGACTACCGTTTTGAAAATAAATAAGTGAATCAATAAACATAAACTCTATTGGCAGTCAACAAGACTGATTGGCTAATCCCCAATAAGGCCAATATTCGCACGATGAGGACTCACCTCCATATTAGCGGCTGCGGTATCTTGGTCGTAGTGATCCATCATGTTGGGAAAGAAGGTCATGTTGTAGGGCATCCCCAAGCACCGATGCACTTTGATGGGCTCGCAGGTAAACAGGCTGTGGGCACTGCAGCTTCCCACCCATATCAGAGCCAGGCACGCCCAGAGTGGTCTTGGGATCTGCATTGTGACTGCTGATTGGCAGTGTGTGCGTGTGTGTGTGTGTGTGTGTGTGCGCACGCGTGTGTATTTTTGTGTGCGTGTGTGTAACCTAAAACAAAAATCTTTTTGGCTCAGTGGGAGGATATTTTGGCCCAAATGTTGAATTCCCCAGGCTCACACTGTCATCCGCATTTCACTTCTCCTGGGGTCATCTCAGTGGAGCCGAAGGGCATCGCAGCAGGTAAAACTTTCCCATTGTTGGTCAGCACGTGCCTCTGGGTCACAGATAGGAATCCCACATCCCTGAAAATAAAGTATTTATATTAAAAATGTAAATTTTTCTTGAGTGGCTCGTTTTGGACAACAAATTCAACCCACATTTCATGAAGATTTGTCTTCAGGAACCTCAGCTGAGAAGATTTTTGGAAGTGGTTATTACTGCATTTACGACAGAATTGTAGAGCAGAGACCGACCAAAGCCCTATCATCAAAGCAGTGTGTCGCACAACCTCTCATTGTGCGCATCATCTAAAAAAGGATCAAATCAAGCTCATAAAAAACGATTATTAAAATGAATCACACATTTCTTTGGGGGAGGGTGGGTGCACCTCTACAGGTCCCATGAGGTACTCAGACTCCAGTATGAGACTGTTTGGAGACACATAAGTCAAATGCAATTAAGGGGGACTAACATCCAGTCAATCCATGCGCTCACTTTACATGCATGCATTTACACTGGGTGGGGAATGCTAAAGAGCTAGGCTGATCAGTAGAATGAGTCTCGGCTTGTTGATGCACATTAAACTGTGCCACTGTTTCACTCACAAACTAGACTAAAAGAAGAAAAAAAAGAGAGAAGCCTGACAGAATTTAATACTTTTCTAGTGAATACAAAAGCAAAGTATCAGTAGGTTTAAGTTTTCATTTGGGCCCACACGTTACTAGTTTTTGGATTTTAAAGAATAAAGAGATGAGCTGAATTCCTGATTATTATCACATGCTGATATTATCAATGGTGGTCAGAGTTTATCTAATATTACCACATCCCTGTTTATGGTAAGCAACCATTTTCAGCAGTGCTCGTTGTGCGGAGTGGAGGCAAGTACGTTGGTCGGTTATTAGCATACACTTTTCGGTTAGCATACTAGCAACGATTAAAGAGACAGTAAAAGTTAGCAAAGCAGATAGTTGACATGCTCCACCAGGAGCAACACTTCAGGGAACGAGCTCACACGCACAGGTCGGTGCAATAAAACGGATGCGTTCCTATCACATAACATTGCACAGGTCTTAACGCTAGCATATCCTTTGAAGCGAAGTTCTTTTAGGTCCATCGCGGGCAGGAAAGACGTTTTCCCGAAATTAGACGCCAAAAGGCGGCGAGAGAGTCCAGTAAACATCGCTGCCACGGTGCGGCGGCCGAAAACAACTTCGGTACGAGAAAGTAAACAAGACTACGAGGGTAAAACACGAAACACCCGCACTTACCCGACAACAGCACAGGAGTTCGCATAACAACCGACTACATGAAGGCTCGTTGGTGGCGTGTTTCCTGCGACAGGCTCCGGCACGGTCCCTCTGTCTTTTCTTGTCCCGGGGCTTCTGTGAAACGAAGCTGCCTTCAAGTGCGTTTGGGAATGTCGCGACTTTCCTTATGAACCGTGTGTGAGCGCTCAACAGACACGTCATGCGTCAAAACGCTCTGGAGGAAGACATGGACTGTGAAATAGAAAGTTCCGTTAGTGCTCAATCGATGAAAAAGGGGCACGTGAATACGCCAATATCAGCAGAAAGCTGGGGTTTGACGGGAGCACTTGAACGCTGCACGTGAGCAGATGGGCATATGAAGGATGTGGGACAGTGTGAGGCCAAATGTCAGGGATACAAAACGCAAGGATTGTCCAAAATTGAAATTCGTGAAAGTAAAATGTAACATCAGGTTATTCAACGAAGTCAACGTGTGTATTAATCTAGACAGTATTTCTTGTTTTTCTCCTTTTTGTTAAATTTGGTGGATTTTTTTCAACATCCATATAAACAGAAGGCGCTTGATGATGATTCGTGGCTGAGGATGCTGTAGTTTTCCTAAATACTGCTAGATATTTTCAGAATTATCCAACTCAGATAATAATACAGATAATGAAGAAATACAGCCACACTATGTGATACAGGCTATGGAATTATAAATTATAAAGGCTATTTTAGGCATTACACAGATAACTTCTTACAGATTAAATGTGAAGTATCCAGGACTATATAGATATTTAAAAAAAAAAAATAATGTGCATGGAGATAACAATTAAACTCGCATGCATCATTATAGGCTTTGTTTTCTTTTAAGACATTAGTGGAGCAGCCACTAATTACAGTAACATCAATGAGACTGTTCCTCATTTACTGTAGGAGATCCTACGAGGACCCCTGGTGGCCTACAGGCGCACATCGTACTGCAAACACACAGGCATTCACTCAACTCCCCGTGTCCCAATTCTCCACCCGGGGGCGCTGTATCCCCCCTCTATGCCCACATTCATGTGACCGCCGCGTGGAGGCGGGGTTATAATGTAACAATTTAGGTGCTACAGTGTAACCAATAAAGTGTCCACGATAACTGAGCGCATCTGCTCGCCGCTGCGCCCTTCTCTCCCCTCGCCCTGGATGTAAAGGAGACCAACACCAACCTCGGACATTAGATGACAATTGTCACGGAGGCGCCGCCAGAGGGGGACGGGACTGGATCATAACACATTCATATGAGGTGCGTAAGCTTGTGGCCACATTAAGACGAGAGAGCGAGCGAGCGAGAGAGAGAGAGAGAGCGAGAGAGAGCGAGAGAGAGAGAGAGAGCGAGAGAGAGACGAATACAGTAAATTCCTGCCAAGCCGCAAGGTGCTCTGTGTAGATTTTGGTGTGGATTGTCCGCGTGCGCCATGTGATGGATGCAACAGGATTATTCTGCTTGTATACGGGGGAGGTTGTTCTCCGTCCCCACAGTTTGTGGACCGAGGCGCTGGCCTGTTGCTAGGAGACCTCTTGACAGCTGGAGGAGCTTTTGGAAAGTGACAGTTAGGTTAATGCATTAATGGTATCTGCTTCTCTGGCAACCCAAACCTTCCCTCTTGCGCTGTTGGTGGATAAATGCCGCTTGTGCTTAAAAAGACGTTGAACACCGTGGTGGTTTACAGTCAGGAGATTACAGTGTTTTAGCAGGGAACAATGGTCCACTTGTTGTGATCATCAGATCCAGAGCTATTCACAGGCATGCATCATGTTTGATCTTTTCTGAGGCCAAAATAATGTAATTTACCTAAGTAGCCTACGTATCAAAAATAAATTCTGAAAAATCCCATGGTGTGGGACATGTTGCAGAATATAATGGCATGGGCAATTCATAAGCTGCCTATTGGGGACATATACGGAGACAGATAGAGTGGGAGATCACCAAGGAGAAAGAGAGAGATGGCATATTAGTCCTGATTTGCACTAGTGGTGCACTTCTCAGATTTGATTGCGAGTACATTTGCTTTTATTTCTCTATAAGAACCACGCCATCAAAAACCTGATCCAGCCAACGCTATGAAACATGTCCAGCATGTGTGTTTTGGGGGTTTGGACTCAGGACCTTGAGGTGCCTTCTCTCCCTCATCAGTCAGCAGCAGTTGCCTGCGGCCATGCGTCTGAAGGTCACTCATGAACAGATCGATCACTAAATCTCGCCTGGGACTACACTCAAGAGCAGCCAGTTGTACACTCAGCCCTGCCTGTATACACTCTAGGTGAACCACACACACACACACACACAGGCTTCCTCATATAGACCAGCCACATTAAAGGACCAGGGACGACTCGTTGTGTATAGCAAGTGGAGTAGTATTTTAATCAGAGTATCTAGAGCAGCTTTTGATGTCAGTGCATCCGCGCCGACCTCTGCTTTCCCTCCTGTGCTTCTGGGTATTATCTCGATAGGAGACTTGAGTGATATCAGATGCAGGTGTGTAGCGCATTATGTCAAGGTTGTAGCTACACTAGAGGGACTTAGTGTAATTTGGACTCCCAGCTTGTTTGGAGAGGTGCTGAGCTTTGTTTACTCCCCCTTCTCTGAAGTCTATGCGCTGCCTGTGGCTTTCACAGCCGCGGCGCTGCACATGAAAAGGCCTCGGAAGAACAGCTTTGAGAATTGCCAAAGTCAAGGCCAGTGCAGGGACAAGTGAAGGGACAAGTCAGCATTAGGCTTGACGGGCGGTTGCATCCCCTTCACACGTTGCACAGGAGGCTGTCACAGTGCGGCTGGGTCGCACGGATGGACTGAGTAAAGCTGACGTGCTCTTCTTGTCCTGTCAGGCTGATGTATGTTCCCAGCGAGGAGACTGCAGTCCCCAGGAGCCACATAGCGCCTCTCCTCCACCTCCACCACCGTCTCCTCTTTCGTTGTCCGGCAACATGCCTTCTGAACCCAGCCTCAGGTAAGTGGCCCGGTTCGTCCATATATAAAAGGCTCAAGGCACAAGCAGAAATATTAGTCAGCCAGTGCACATGCAGTGAGACATGTCTGCAAATGTAGAGAAAGAGCCGCTTGCTCATGGCACAGAAAGCACTGTTCTTTAGGCTGTAACCTGAGGAAGGTCCGTGTAAGAACCATATCTTGTTCATTGAAGGTGTTCCCACTGCACATGCTCCACTGGCTCCCTGCTGTCATCAAACTTTTTGTTTGGATGTAATGGAGGTTGGACAAGGGCTCAAGCCCATTCATTCCTACTGATGGTACTTTCTACTGACCTAAATCTTAAAAAAAAAACAAAAAAAAAAAACAAGGTCATGAATATTGACTTTAATAAAAAAAAAGGTGAATTTTACTACTTAAAACAGCTGGGCAGCGACTTTACTCACGCATCATTTTGAATTTGTTGAGGAGTATTTACAGCAGCAGAAAGGCGCACATGGGATTGACTCAAAATAAGCTGCAGTGCATGAAACATGTTACCCAGTGCAATGGTGTTGGCTTATTTATGTGTGCACGGATGGACAGGATTCATTAAACTATGGCCACACAGACAACAGTTGTTAGGAGGTCAACTCGTTGGTGGTTTTCATCAGCTACCATGTATCTCTCCAGAGTCAGCATGACAAAGACAGCAAAGCTTGCCGCTGACAATGCTGTAATCACACTGCAGCTTTAAAGTGGTTTCCTAGTTCTTAGGAGTACTATTAAGCCTATGTAAGCAGTTGTATTATGTGTGGGGTGGCTTTGCGTCAGGGAGTGCTCCTTTAATCACAAGGTTGGCGGTTCGATCCCCGGCTCCTCATGCTCCCCTGGCATGTAAAAGTGTCCTTGAGCGAGACGCTGAACACCACGTTGCTCCGCTGCTTCACATCAGCCCACTGCTGCCAAAAACACTTAGAATGAGTAAAATGCAGAGGTCTGATTCCGTGCATGTAGGATTTAAGCTCAAAGTTTAAGTCTTCTGTCGCTCCGGCGGCTCAAGACTGAGAACGTACGATGATCTTGGTAAGAAAAAAAGAGGCTATTGGTGGCATTATGGGAAAACCTTTTCGGCTATGGCTGTTTCAATCTTGATTTTTTAAATCAGCAAGGTACAGCTTTTAACTGATGAACGTTATAAAACGATATTCTCATCTTTATATTCATTATCGTCAAGGCTTCCGCCCCTCCTCAAGTCCCCATGCAGCTTCTCTGAGTTGCTAAATCCCTAATTCCTCTTCCTTCTCATCCTGCACGGCAATTTTGTCCTTTTCTCCCTGGGCCCTTCCCTCTGGCAGTGTCCAACCAGCAAACAAACAGCCTGACTCATCGTTCATCCTACCTCTGGCCCATAGTGTGCACACGCACCCTGCCACCCACACACACCCATTATTTCCTCTGTCTTACACGCCGTCACCATGAAGGTGACAGAGCAGGCCTCCTGGCAGACAACAGCATTTAGAGAGGCGGCTGCAACTGTAAGGGGACAGAGCTGGATTCGGATGGACACGGTGCCGTGCTGCTGATGGACTGGTGTAAGCCGAGAGGGACTGTAGATGGGTTGGAAAACAGGGTATCTTTGCTGCTCCACGGATCCACACAGTCAGTCCAGTTCTGTAGTCAGTGTTCTTGTCGCGCCCACCATGAATAATCTGACTTGAGAACTGTGAGACACGCACTAATGGGCAGAAAGTGCTTTTTTAAAAGTGTTGGGGAATAATGGAAATGTCATTCATAAGTAAAGAATTCTGTGAAGTGTCACACGTTGTCTACGTTGCATTCATTCAATTGTATTCTTGGTGCAATTTCAAATATGAAAAAAAGATAATTATTCATTGTAGTTATACAACTTATGCATAGAAATAAAAAAAATAAAAAAAGACTTCCATTAAACTTCTCCCACTTACTGTTAAACCCATGTGACACCAGCACTATGTTCAACTTCCACAGGCTGCTAGTGCGATGAAAAGATGAACGTGATCATGTCATATATGTATCTGTAGATTGGACTCTCAGTTTTTCGTTCATTCACACTCTCAGGCGGTCATTTTCAAAAGAGACCGCTCTGTCCGAAAAACATGAGAGTTACAATGAACTGAGGACTACGTGGCAGGAATCTCAACAAGACTAAGAGTCTAGAGCTAGCGGTTCTACTAGGCTGTAGCCTACTTAGCTAAATGCTAACGCCACCGTGGCAACATGAACAACATGGCAATGCTAATGCTGCCGATTAGCAGGTACACAATGTTCGCTATCTTAGATTAACTTGTTAGCACGCTAACATTTACTAATTAGCCAAATTTCATGGCAATTCATCCAATCATTTTTGAGAAATTTAAATCTGAACTCAATTGGTGGACCAACCGACGTTTGCCATCCCTAAATATGTACTAACTTCCTGCTGTACAATCAAAGCGGTTGAGCTGTCCAAAAAACTGTAAAAGAATTCTTGAAAACTTAATTCATTGCTCGGGTGTTATTAACAAAGTTAGTGAATTTGTTTTAATTTAGGCAGCCTCTCTAGCTAGTAGTTATAGTAGCAGTAGTCATAGCAACAGCAGGAGCGATATAGTAGAAGTAGTGATAGTAATTGTAATATATTATTATTATTATTATTATTATTATCATCACTGTCATTAATAGAACCAGAGCTTTATCTCATCTAGTCCAACTTCAGTTTAACAACATATCTTATATGTGTGTGTGTGTGCGTGTGTGTAGCAGTAGGGAGATGCTGACAGGACAGAGGCTCTGTCAGTCAAAGTCCCACCAGGACTCGGTCCTCGCCGCCCTCAACCAGCAGAGGAAGGACGGCTTGCTGTGTGACGTCACCCTGGTGGCCGGCGAGCAGAAGTTCCACGCCCACAAAGCCGTCCTGGCAGCGTGCAGCGATTACTTCAGGGTGAGTCCTGTACCATGGTGATGCACTCTGAAAATATGTATCTAGGTTTGATAAAGGAGGGTTTGTTTGTTTGATTATCTGTCTTCATAATTAACGCGCCTATTTTTGTTTTGTATGTGCAATGGTTTGACTGATTTAAAGGGCCGCACACTGATGTGATAGAGGTGACAGTAACGTGGTGTGATGGGTTGGTAGATTGTTGAAACTGCCACAAAACCACCCTGCTACCTTCATTAGCACAGATTATTAATAGAGGGGGATAAAGGGTCCCACGGTGGTCAAAAATGTTGTTTCAGGCGCTCCTTACCATGCTGCCCAGAAGAAGAAAAAAAGTCTTGGCGGAACTCAAATTTAAAAACTACATTTGAGAGCGTTAAAAAAAAACGGGTGAGGTTTGCATGTACAGATGGTAAAACATTTACAGTCGAGATTAAAAGTGCTACAGCAGATCATCCTTCACCATCCTTGCACCTGGATGCATCCCTAGTGTTTGGCTTCAGCCTGATCATTGGAGTAAAGCCGCGGAGGTAGCTGTTGGTAGACTCACGCTGTCAGAGAGCCAGACAGGAGATTTGCTGAGATGGGCCGCACAGGGAAAAGTGCACCGACGAGATTTGATTTCGGGACACCGAGCAGATCAGGAAGTAGAAAATAATCCCTCTTGAAAATGAGCGGCAGATTAAACATGTCCAAGTTGCCCAGGGATTAGTTCTCCTCCTGTGTGTGTGTGTGTGTGTGTGTGTGTGTGTGTGTGTGTAGGTTATTTTTACTTCTCTCTGCAGAGAGTTGAGGGTGGGCGAGTCACACTCCTCTACTTCCTTTATCTTTGTCCTCTTCGCTTTTGTTCTCCCCCCTTTTCTTTTCCTTCTAAAAAAGGCCGCTCTTTCGTGTCCCAGCCGAGCCGAGCAACACTGTTGTTCCAGCACACACGGATTATTAGATCAGCCTGCTACAGTAAGCAGGGAAAGTCACTCTGCTCCCCTGTTCCTCTGTAGGGGCCTATAACAACATTATCATCAGTTTGTCATCTGACTCCACCGCTGGGCTTTCATTTGGCTCATTTACCGGGGAGATGATTGTGAACAGTGACTGTGTTTTCCCTCGCTCCCTCTCTCCCTCTCTCTCTCTCTCTTTGTGCCTCCTTCTTTCGCGGTGATTATAACACATTATCTAGTCCGGCGGACATGAGGGATTGTAATGAAATACCTGACCAAGCGTGAGTAGTTTACCTGAGACTTGTCCTGAATGTGTCACCTGCCTCTTCCAATGCCGTCACATTACTAAGACGTCTGGACGGCTCGGGGAGATTCGGCCAGATCAGTCACACCAGCGTCACGCGGCGCCCTCAGACAGACAAAACACACACACGCACACACACACACACACACACACACACACACACACACACACACACTTTTTTGTCACACAGAGAAATATTTTCTAGTAGCCCTGCAGGCAGGACAGAACTCATATCAAAAGCTATCATTGTCTCGACTGCTGTATGTCCAACCTGTACTACACAGAACTCTGTTATTGCTTTAACCTCTTTATGAAGACAGGGGCTGTATTGAGATGAACTCTACAGTATTTCCGCCATCAGTCCTCTGTGCCTTCTAATGTCATTATGATTTGATAATGCGACAATGTAAATCCATCCGCGAGGGTGTACCACGTTTTGTATTAGACTCCCCTGAAGAGTAACCTGCCCCGTGAATGGAAAGACGTTCAGCACTACATTCGGTGATCCATAGCAAATTGAAATTTTTGGAGATTTTCCTTCCAGATATTTGCAGGGGACAAAACCCCCCCCAAAACAAATGTTCAGGTATAAAAGAAACACTAGTGTGCTAGAACATCACCAGCAGTGATGTAAGTCAAGAGTACACTTGTTGCCTATGGAAAGACTGGGCCCTGTTTTACGTACATGGATACTTGAGTTAGCTTCATTTCCTTGTTGATAATTTGACCAAGCCTGGCTTTAGTTGATTTGACCCAAGCCTGGTTTGGGTCAAATCAATTAAAAGTTATCTGGAGCTGTTGCCATAGCAATAAATCCTTGCAGTATAGTGCAGATTTATCCACAGTTAGCTCGGTCATGACCAAGACTTTCTTAGGGCGAACCCCGGCCATGAACGCATACTCAGATACAACGGCCTCCTTCTCTTAAAGGCACGATGAAAAATGTTGATATAGTTATGATTTGTGTCAACATTACCAGACTTAGATTAGATTAGAAAACTTTATTAATCCCCAGTGGGCAAACTCATTTGCCACCAATAACTCATACAGACAACAATAGACTCATACAGACAAAGGGAACCAGAAAACATTACATTTAACTGTGACATTATATTGGGTATTTGTCAATTGAATGTATAAGATGTACTTGCATCATAAATACATTAATACATAAGTGTAAATAAGGACGTGCATATACTTTTATAGAATAAAACCCTTTCGTGAAAATTGGCCATATCATGAAATATACTTTATAAGAGAGTAAAATATATTAGAATGAGATGTTGTGGCTGGCAAACATGAAGTTAACCAGGCTTCCAATCAACTTTACAAAGACTGAATGCACTGACTGTGGCCACATCACTTACAACATGACCTAATCCAGTCTTAATAACCAGCCGTATGACAATAATGGAAGTGTGGGATCTGTGGAAACACGAGCAGAGTGCTGAAACACAAATGTCATAGAAGTGCAATCATATGATCAACACTCCAAGTTAGCTGAGATGAGAACGGACAGGATAATTTCAGCCCGATAGGCCATGTTGGAAGAACAGGGAACTCAAAGTAATATGTGCTATGCAATGATCCGCCCACACACAGATAAACCAGAATATTATGGGTACAACTAGGGGAATCTGTGTGACACTGTCCACATGTGGTTCCACAAATTCTGGAACACACCCTGAACCCTTGTCAAGTTTTCTTTCCTCTTGTTATGATCAAGGCCAAGTCTTAAGACAGAGAATATTGGCACAGTTGGAGCAGCTTCAGTTAGAATCCATGGATATCTGCACTGGTCTTCAAGGAAACAGCAGCTGAGTTCTCCATTTGGGATATCAGGATTTCTGACACCCAACTGCCTGTAAATAAAGCCACAGACATGAAAACAACTGAGTGTTGTAATATTTCACAGGGTGCGCGAGGGAGTCGCAAGTCCTCTCTGGTATCATTGCACCGACAAGCAGACGCGCATTAAATCCTGCTGTCGGGTCGTACTAGCTGCAGCGC
Source organism: Ophiodon elongatus (assembly GCA_016806645.1). Taxonomy (NCBI): domain Eukaryota; kingdom Metazoa; phylum Chordata; class Actinopteri; order Perciformes; family Hexagrammidae; genus Ophiodon; species Ophiodon elongatus. The sequence goes on from JACSYO010001629.1 coordinate 521,296, forward strand.
TGCACCCCCCACCCACCTCCCCCCACTGCAGCATCATGTGAAAAGGGCCGCAGCGAGCACGGGGGCGGTCTCTGTGGCTCAATGTGTCGCAATCTGATGTGTAAATCTGATGTGTAAATCACCAGTTCTCCCTCGGCTCCTCCAAAAGGGTCCGGAGCCGCCAGCCCTGCAAACACTCTCGGCCTCAAGGCTGCACACAGCGACACAGGAGCAAACCCACATAAGCAGTTTCTCTATTTACTTTTTTAACTTTCTGCCTGTTTAACACTCATGTACACACTGAACACAGCGTAGCTGCTATCACACACACACACACACCCACCCACACCCAGACACAGACACAGACACAGACACACACACACACACACACACACACACACACACACACACATACACACACACACACACACGCACACACACCCCAGGTTTAGCCACAGGCCCTCCTGTGCTCGGCGGACCATTGGATTTATAATTAGCGCAGCGGTGAATCAACAAGGCCGAGTTCCGAGGAGAGATGCTCGGGCCTCGGTTAAAGCTCAGCGTGGCCTCAAGTCGACCCTGTCTGACACAGCACCCTCACAATACACGGGGGCCATTTGTCAGAGGAGGGGGAGGGGGCGGTGCCTGGTTAAAGTTCACGGGTGCTATGAATCAGGGAGAATCGGATGAGTTTTGGGAGCAGTGAATGTCGTCTCTCGTGACGGAAAGAGCTGCTCTGCTGGCCGGCCAGCCCGAGGGCCTGCGTAGCGTCTAACGCTGTTATGCACCAGTCTCTGAGGAGAGATAGTGCGGAGTGACTGTGCTACAAACTGCCACTGTGATTAAAAAGATATGTGAAATTGCAAGTTAGCCAGATCCCTATCTTGAGACGAGGGAACAGTGGGGAAATAAATTGTCTTACAGCAGCTGGATTTACTTTTCAAAAGCAATATATGGAGTCCCCCCCTTCCATTACGAACCAGAGGAAAAATATAAACCCTATATGCTTCATAACCTTGAGGAGACAGGTAGAGTTGATCTTCATCGTGGCCACGTTTGACCCATCACCTTCCTGTCACTCTGAGTGTGCGCTCTGCTGATCCATGGCTCTGTCATTCCCTCGTGGTGTGACACCAGTCAATAGCTTTGATTAGCGAGCAGCGAGCCGGTCTGGAACGCAGCAGGGCCAGACTGCTGTGTCCAGAGTCCGCTGCTTTGATTTTTAGCGCGTGGCGTGCACGTGCGTGCATGTGACAGAGGAAGAGAAAGACAGTATTTCAGAAAGTACTGATTGTGCTATTTATTCTTGCTTACCTCTGGGGCCGAGGCAGGCTAATCGATACAGAGAGGGCCCGGGGATGTGGTGTCTGGCAGGTTTAGATGGACTGCGTTGCTGTTTTTATCAGCACGCACACATACAAATCCCATTTATCAGCCTGTTAATGCTGTGACAACGTACAGATATAATACGATCAGCCTACAGAGTCAACATGGAAGGACTGGAAGAGCAAAGCTGGATTGAATTTGACCATTAATGTGATTGTTGGTCATTATTTTTATGCAGTGTCCTGTGGCCTAGTTTTTTTTTCTTCTTTCTTTTATCTCAAAGACAGAAAAATGCCAGATAAAATCTCTCTGTGTTCCCTCAGCTGACCTCCATGTTTGTGTGTCATCAGGCTATGTTCAGCTTGTGCATGGTGGAGAGTGAGGCAGACGAGGTGACTCTGCAAGGGGTGACCAGCGTTGGACTGAAGCACGCTTTGGACTTCGCCTACACTGGGCAGGTGAGCCCGAGCAACAACCACCACAGCTGACCAGAGCAGCCCCCTTTCACAGGGTTTTATTGGGATATATTCATTTTATTAACAACAATGCATCCTACTTTACAAGCGCAATGTTTTGCATGTAAAACTCTTTATCTTTCGGAGTTCTATATACAGGATTCAGAGCACTAATACAGTAGAAAAAAAACAAGTATTTGCAGCGTGAAGATACAATGGAGTAATGTCAACCTGGGCAGAGGACGTAGCAATGCTAGCTCTCCCTCTCCGTGTGTCATAATCCCATTTTCTCTCCGCTTTGTTTACATAACCGAGCTATTTTAGTGCACGTGAGTCTCCCCGTTGAGCTCCACTGGCTAGCTAATTGCCGCCGCTCTGCACTAGGCTCACACGGCGGTTACCGCTGATAACGTTGTCCCTGCCCTCGTCGTCGTTGCAGAAGCGTAGCGCCCACCGTCCCGGTCCCCCGCTCCCAAATATACACTCAGCACTGTTGCCATTGTTCGCACTGTTAGATTCTAGCCGCCAGCTCAGCCGTCGCCATGTTGAGTAAAAATGCTCGGAATTCCGCAAAGAGAATCTTCAAGCAACTACAGAGTTTATTACAAGAGTAGAATGTTGTGTTTCCCTCTAAAAAGTAAGAGTATTTTAGAATACAGTTTTAGAATGATGTCGTAGAATTTTCATCACATTTAAACATTACAATAGTTACTTTTCACCATTGCCAAATATTTCACCAAAACCAATCGAAACACTGCATGTGCAGCAGCAGGGGCTTCTACCGCAGCGTGCCTTTGGCTACAGTGTTATCCAGCAGTGTGCAGGTGCTGTCATCCCGCTGCCCTTTGTGGTCACACCGCTGAATGTTATTCTGGGATCAGAAACAAGAAACACAATTCGATTCAAGGAGGCAGAATTAAAAAGCTCAGTATTACGTTTCGTGCGGGTGAGGTCACTCGTCCTCGCCTTCTCGCCCCATCGACAAAGAGTCATTTGCGATCATTTCTAATAACCTTTTTTTTTTTCCAGTTGCCGGCGATGCTCGCTCCAATAAGCAGCCTAGCGGCTTATGCAGTGGACCCGAGAGGCCGGAAACTTTGTAATTACTCCTAATTTTATTTCCATAGTGGAAATGAGCAAAGAGGGAGCCGGTTAGGCAGCGTAAGTAGGTCAACAGCAGGCTTGCGAGCCGCCCTGCTTTGGTTGGCTCAGAGCCTCTGTCCGCCCAGTGGAGATGATAGCAGATGAGATGAGGGCAATATGCTTATCTCCCACACCGTGAATAATGACCTACTAAAAATCCTTCAGCCACATGTCATAGGCCGACAGGGGAGAGTGAGGGTGATGCTCTCGGCCCGGAAGTCAAGTTAGTTACTTCGATGACATTTCCCCTGCGTGCCAAGATGACAGCGGACGTCGAAAAGCAATTTGACCCCAAAAACAAATTTCAGACGGCAAATCTCTCAGTCTTCTGAGTAAAGAAAGAGAGGGGCGAGAGAGGATCCGACAATGAGTCGGATCCTTTTGTAGAAGACGTCTAGACTCTTGCCACCTTCCACTTCCGCCTTCTCCTCCAGGTGAAAGCGCGCAAGTACGACGAGCGCGATCAACGTTGGTTTGCACGAGAGCGCGCTCCGCAACCCACAGCTGTCACGCTGTTATACAAAGCGACTTGTGCAGCGTGAGGTTGAAGTGCTCTGACTGGAGTGGGCCCCTAGAGTGGAGAGGAGAGCATCGCTGTTCACTAACAGTTGTTACAGTCACATTCTTTTTGGGGCTGCTGCCTGCCGGGACTCTGCTTTAGTCATAGAAGATTTTTTTTTATTTAATTTTTTATAATAATAATAATTGAGTGTTTGTCGCTCTTGATCACAAGTTTATCTCGGCGGGTTAAATGGGCAGATGCAGTTAATTCCAAAGAGAGAGAGAAGTAAAAAATGAGGGAACATATGAACACATTGTTTAATGATTTCCAATGATCTGTTTACGCGAATGCTTGATTCAATCAGCACAAATGCTTCCTTTTTTTTTTTTTTTTTTTTTTACATCACTTATAATAAGTGGACAAACATGCACGGGGAAGAAAGCAGTACAATTTCTATCTAGATTTGTTCTGTCCCGATTAAAAACAGGAACTACCTTTTTGTGCTCTCAAAAATCCCAAAGAACGAGGAGGACTGAGCAAAAAAAAAATACCTGTGAATGCTGCATTACAATATTCCAGCCCACTGCCGTGTCAACAGTATAGTGAGAGGCGAGGGAGACAAATGATGAAGTCATTTTTTTTTTTTCACACTTTCACTGCTGATGCAGTCACGGCTCTGTGGCTATGTAGGGCAGCGCTGCTGAATGGATTATCAAAGGTTTGTTCCATGCCCTTTAAAACCAAACTGCATTTTATTTGGAGGAGGTGAATCCGCCATTTGAGAGTCAACACAGGACACGTTTAGTCTGATTGGGCTATTATTCCAATGATTCGGGGAACATTTAACTCCACGTGGTTCTGTTTGTGTGCTGGGAATAGAATAATAAAAAAAAAGCCTCCATCGAGTACACAATGTGCTCCCTGGTGCCGTGAGTTGGCTGTATTACAGAGCTTTATGTTGCATATGGGTGGGTAATATGGAGGAAACAGAAGGAGGCTTTCAGCAGATCATTTCAGCTGCTGTTCCGTCAGCTCAACGTGAAGCATTTTGGCAGAATCGGCGCCGAAATAATTGCCGGAATATGTTACTTTGCTTTGGAGGACGACCGCGGTGAATCGAGCACATTGGTGGAGCCATTCTTGTTAGGCGGCCCAATCTGTCACACTCCTTTGCCCTGTCTCTACCGCACCATCTAAAACATTTTTACAAAATCTGGCGTACGGACAGAACTCTATGATTAAAAAAAGAAAAAAAAGAAAAGAGAGAAAAAAGAAAAAGAAAAAAGAAAAAAAAAGAAAGAAAAAAAAGAAAGATAAAAAGAAAAAAAGAAAAAAAGGAATTATGATTGATGCCAAAAGACATATAGTATATACTGCCTGGTTTAGCCTGGTGAGTTTAACTTAGGTCACACTGCACATACTATTAATAACAATAAACATATTGCCACTTTGTTTCTCAAAACTTGTTGATATCTTTTAACATAGCCCAATATACTTTCTGTTTATACATATTGTGCTGTGTTACACACAGGCTAACTGTTCAATGACTGGCCCATACCAAACACAAATTAGTCGGCACGAATAGGGCATGAATATCTTTAAAATGTAAGATTTTAGTAAAACAAATGTCCATTATTATTTCTCCAAACCCAAATACCTGAATCAATCTTTAAATATATTAATTTTACTGTCATGTATGACAAAGAAAAGCTCTCATTTGAGAAGCTGGAACCAGATAACGCTTGGTGTCTTTGCTTGCGAAACAATATAAAGGAGTTATTCGCGATCAAAGCAGTTGTCGATTAATAACCAGGAATCAGAAGTCACATAAAACCCTGGCAGCATGAGGCCAAACAGGAAAAAGGACATGTTATTTCCCGATACTGGTGTAAAGTTATTATTGCAGTCCATCCAATAGCTGCTGAGACATTTCACTAAAAAAACAATATTCCAACTCTCTGTTGGTGCGAGATAAAAAGTCAAGGGGTCACCAAAGTCAGAACACTGGATCCTCAGGGGACCATGAATATTTGTGCCGAATCTCATGGATATCCATCCAATAGATGTTGAGATATTTCAGTCTGGACCAAAGTGGTGGACCAACCGGCGTCGTCTCTACCGACTCCAGAAATTGTTGAGAGAAAAACAACGATTCTCAACTAGCTTGACATTTCCATGAAGTGATTATTATTATTATTATATATATATATATATTGTTTTTAACACTTTACACTGAAATGCTTTAAGGCGATGAGCCTGATAATGAACTGCAACCCAACCGCAGTGAATGACCTTGTTTATCTCTGGACAGATCCTGCTGGAGCCAGCGGTGATCCAGGACGTCCTGTCTGCAGGCAGCCACCTTCAGCTGCTGGAGCTCCTCAGTCTCTGCTCCCACTACCTCATCCAGGTACACGTAGACACACACACACACACACACACACACACACACACACACACACACACACACACACACAGACACAGAGGTCTTATCAGGTTAATGGAAATCCTGTAATATTATGGAGTTCCACTCAGGAGCAGTCGGGTGATTTGATCCTGCAGGGAACACCAAGAAAATGTACAAACGGGCCACTTAACTTCAAGTGGAATAGCTTTTCTATTTATGCCTTATTCACACACTTTTACTGTATTAGTGTCTGCATCCAATTCTCAACAGCACTAGAAACCAATGAGTATTCCCCTTTGGACAAACAACAGAGCAGCATGTATGAGGATGTACAGGTTATAGTGTTAAGTGTCCCGTACGTAGTGATTATGGTGAATACATACTGACGTGGCTTCTTTATCTTCCCACCAGTCATGGAGAATAAAACAAGCAACCTCCGTCAGGCTGCCATCTGTGCCAACTTCCCAACATTCGTCCTCATACTGTGTTTTTTTTTAATACATAAGGCAATGACAGAAGTACGGATTAAGTGTTTAAAGGCCAAAGAGTACAGATTTCTTTTTGGAACAATCCTGGACACAAAACGATAAACTGGAAACTCCAAAAACCCAGATTATAACCTAAAATGTCTGGATAAAAAACAGTGAAGAAACAAATGGTGCGTGTGCCGATAGCAGCGACAGTAACACCAACAAAGGAACAGTTGAACATTTTGGGGAAATGCACTTATTGGCTTTCGAGCTGAGAGACAGATGAGAAGATCAATACTGCTCTCATATTTGTTTGCTGAACATTAAGATGGAGCCAGGAGACAGTTAGATTAGCTTATCTTAGCACAAAGACTGGAGACAGGGTCGAACAGCTGTGTTGAAATATTTCTTCAAGCGAACATCACTGCAAAGTTTGATGTCAAGAGCAATCGGTGTAGACAAAAAGAAACCTTTGTATTTATTAAAAGTCAACTATGTCCAATCTCTTCTGTAAATAATAGTCTTGGTGAATACTCCCCCACTGGGAGGTTACAGGTCAGATTCAGTGTGCCGCTCAAGGACACTTCAGTGGGGTGGATGCTTGTCAGCTAAGGTGCCCGAGTCCAGATCTCCCCAAGAACTAGGCCACCCTGTATCTTGTGTAATGCGTTTTATCCCCGATGCCGAGACGGATCTGTTGGAACAGCGGCAAAGTCAGCCTACGTTCCTCTGGGTACGCAGCCAAAAGCTGCTGCAGATAAATCGGGTTGAGCTGGTTGCAGAGCAGAGCCACTCTGAGGTATCTGATGCAGTTTCCCCCTAGAGGCTCAATGCATTTTGCAGTGGTTCCACTTAATTACACGCAGTAATAATTACATTTCGTCTTGTGGATCTCGACTCCCTGCCACCAGACTGTAACGTTTTCTTTTTATACTGCATTATACCGTCCACGTCAACGTAGCTCAAATGTGCCATCTGGTGGTCGCAAAAGTTTCATCTTTATTGGTTTGTAGTGACCAGAGTGTGCCTCACTATAAACAAATTCAAATATTATTATTAATATTGTCCTGGATTGTTGTTTTCTGTTTGTCTATCTGCTAACATCCTTGTTTTCTCAACACACGTCAGCTGACTGCTTTACTCGCTATGTGGTTAGAGTGCATAGTGGGCGGTAAGGCCGGACAAATAACATTGATTTACCAATACACGCTGCACCAGTTGATTGAAAATAATCGGATGTAACCGACAGTCAGGATCCTCCTCTTTCCAATGTGCAGAATTCAGTCAATTGAATATTGACCAGCTGATCGCTACTACACCTGCTGTGTGTGTAGTGCTTTAAGTCCTTTATTTGAAGTGATTTTAGTGAGACATTTTAACTGGTGCGTGTGATAGTTGCTGTTGTTATTTGTATAATCATCATTCTAATATTCAATGAAGAACTTTAATCTAATTTGTTTTATTTTCTGATTCAGATTTCTCCAAAATAAAACACGCGCTATATTTACTTCTTTCTGTAAAATAGTAGTGAGATGACCAGAGAGGTTGATCCATGAAGGTATTATATTCACACAGGTTGAGCACTAGCTGATGCGTGTTTGTACTGTACTGTATGTGCTCAAGGGCAGCCAGAAGATGGCAGTCTTATTCCACCAGTCAGGCCTCGATTTCTTTTATTTACCTCCTTTCCTCTCCTTCATTTCTGCCTGACTGTCACCACATTTGGCATCTGTAATGTTGTCATTTAACTATGAAATGGAAATCAACCCACAGGTAATTAATACATACTTGCATATGTGTGGCCGAGTGTGTATGTCCAACTCTTTTATGTGGGTGGAGAAGAAGATACCTATAATTGGTAAATGTGACAAATTCTTTCAATAATCATGGCTGGAATAGAAGACAAACTAAAGGAAATCTCACATAAATTGACTAAATATTCCTTTAAACTAAATTATAATATCGGGCGAAAGTCATCTTTTGCTGTCTGGAAGTACAAAGGCAACCTTTCTGGTGAATACGTGCATTAATTTGTGTGTGTGTGTGTGTGTGTGTGTGTGCATGCGTGCGTGCGTGTGTGTGTGTGTGCGTATATGGATTCACCCTGCAGGAACTGAGCAGCGTGAACTACCTGGAGCTGTACCGCGTGGCCGACCTGTTCCACCTCCCCGCCCTGGAGGAGGCCGTGGTGGGCTTCCTGGTGGAGCATCTGTCTGAGCTGAGCCAGAGCAGGCAGGACGAGGCCCTGCAGCTGCCCTACCGCCTCCTCAGGGAGGTGCTGAAGAGCGACCGCCTCACCTCACTGAGCGAGGAGGAGATATGGAAGGTACTGGAAGAGTGTGTGTGTGTGTGTGTGTGTGTGTGTGTGTGGTCATGGGTTTTCCATGCAAGTAGGGGCTGTGGATGCCGTATCCAGGTGTCAAAGTCTAGCGTCACCTCAGCTTGCAAACGTGAACAAATCGCATCGTGGCACTAAACTATTCCGCACGCCAGGATAGACATGCATGACACAGAACACACGGACTCATAAGCGACAGATTAAACGCGGACAGCTGCATCTCACACTTGTTTGTTTGTATCAGCGACGACATGCCATAGGAAGTTTCTGACGTGCGCCGCGCTTCAGACCGTGCGTGCGCCCAATGCGAGCGTGCGCGTGCACGTGTCATGGAGTTCGGCGTGGAGAGTTACTGTTTTGACTGTTCATTTGCACCAATCAGCCTCCCCCCTTTTCCGCCCCCCCCCCCCCCCCACTTCGCTCTCTCTCTCTCTCTCTCCCTCCCTCTCTGTCTGTCTCCCCTTCTCTTCTCTGATTAGGCCCACTGCGGCTCCATCAGGGCCCCAATCCCCCAGCTGTCACTCGGCCGCCCGTCTGATTGAAAACAATCAGGCCTCTGATGGCACAATTACCCTGACCCTTTAGCCAGCCGCCGCCGCCATAATCAGCCTCTGATTAGGCTGCTTTGGGCCTCCTTCACTTCGCCCAGAAGGTTAATTTGGGCATCAGACGGAAGCGAACGGCAAGCGGGGGCCGTCGTCCGAAAGGGTTGGGGGGTGGTTGTGCACGCCAATACCGGACCGATATAGCTTGGCAGTCAATCATCGTCACTCAGAGTTTTCTTAGAGACTCTCACGCTCTGGAAATCACATTTTCTCGGGCTTTGTTTTTTTTTTCTCTCCTCTTTTGCCATCCTTCGCTCTGCCTTTCTGTAGCTCTCCCCCAACCCCCCCGCCCCTCCCCACCCTTACCTCACTATCTCCTACCCTCACTCTCTCCCCTGCCTTTTGTGGTCTGACTCTCTCTCTCTCTTTCTGTGCGTAGGGGAAGGAGGGAGAAGGAGTTGATTTATTCTGTGCCCTGAGGAAGTTGCGTGATGCAGCGTGACCTTCACAGTCAGCTGCCGTAGTGCACACACGCACACACACACACACGCACACACACACACACACACGCACACACGCGCACACACGCACACACGCACACACACGCACACACACACACACACACACACACACACACACACACAAGCGTTCTCACTCAGAAACACACACATACTGTCACTTCAGAGCAACGAGGAGGAGGAGAGGGGCGGGGTGAGCGATAGAGAAAGGGAGGTAGAGACAGGAGAGTGGCACAGACAGCATAAAAAGACAATCCTGACTTGCATGTTTCTTAAATATATTCACACCTTTTGAGTGTAATTGAGGGGAATAAAGGGAAAGCTGTTCAGCACACGCTCAGTATTTCTTCTCTGCATCATACAGCAAATGGTGTTTTTTTATTTTGTTATGGTGTGATACTGTGAATTTTGTCTGGTTCTGTCTGTGATCATCCTGGTCTTAAAAACGATATGTTGCCCCAATCTCCACTGCCCCTGAAACTTGTCGACATTCCGCTGTACTAAATTCTCCATCTCTACTTTAAAGCGCTTTGTTTTCCCCGTGATGGTATCGGTGATCTCCAGTAATCTCGCCCACACTCACACAGCGTCGCAACTAAATAACCTTCCACCGCTCTCAAGTTCAATTAAATTCTCTGCAACCCGGTTCGCTTGCATTAAACAAAGGAAGGTGCCTGTGGATATTTACAGTCTGTATATTGAATGCTGCTGATTAATAAATATTTGTGTGTGTGTGTGTTTGTGTGTGTGTGTGTGCTGGCAAGTATGGATGCAGTGCGGGCGGGCCTCAGTCTTGCCATAATAGCCTAGGTGTCTAGAAAAATGTATCTGATTAGCAGCCTACGCTCGTTTCTCTCTCTGTTGTTTTCATGTTTTCTATCCTCTGGTCTTTCGCTCTTTTCATACCAACTGTCTCCCTTTTTAGGGACGGCATGGAGAGTCTTTTTGTAGGGAGGAGGCTGAACCATTTGTTTTAAAATGTTTAAAACGGGAGTTATCTCCTGACCCTCCCTTCACTGTAAACGATGTTTAAAGATTTAAGATTTAAGATTTATGCCAATAAATCATTATCCCATAATGAAACAATCATTTTGATATATCCTTCAAACTGTACATTAAATATGTCAAATGTTCTTTATTTATAATTGACACTTAATGAGTGGATACTGAATTTGAACTTGATACGACCCATTTAACTGTTTTTGTGAAGCCTCAATCAGTTCTTCTCTACCCCGTCTGCGTATAGTTGGTCGTTCTGTGGCTGGACCACGACTGCCGCCACCAGTACGCCGATGATCTGCTCCAACACGTCCGCTATGGCCTGATGGACGTCCCCACGCTGCACCACCTCGCTCGCAGCCACTCTCTGGTCCAGTCCAGCCCGACTGCCGCCGCCCTCGTGGAGGAGGCCCTGGACTACCACCACGCCACCTTTGCCCAACCCTTGCGCCAGTCAGCCCGCACCAGGCCTCGCTTCCAGTCCCTCACCCTCTACATAGCCGGCGGGCGGAAGCGGGAGGTGAGCAGGGTCAGGGAGCTGCGGTACTTCAACCCGGCCGCGCAGGAGCACGTGCGCGTCGCGGGCGGGTCGAACTGGAGCGAGCTGGCGCCCATGCCCACCGGCCGCAGCCACCACTGCGTGGCCGTGATGGGGAACTTCCTGTTTGTCGTGGGCGGGGAGGTGGAGCACGCCACGGGGAGGACGTGTGCCGTGAGGACTGCTTGTCGATACGACTCAAGGGGGAACTGCTGGACCGAGATTGCCCCCATGAAGGCCTGCAGAGAACACTTTGTCCTCGGTGTGCTGGGCCAGTACCTGTACGCAGTGGGGGGCAGGAACGAGCTGAGGCAGGTGCTGCCCTCTGTGGAGCGCTACTGCCCCAAGAGGAACAAATGGATGTTTGTGCAACCCTTCGACCGCTCGCTGTCCTGCCACGCCGGCTGTGTGGCCGACAGCCTGCTCTGGGTCTCAGGTATAGGAGCGATAGACGGACTCCAGATACTCACAGACTCTCGCCCATGCATTGCATTTACCTTGAGACGCACCCTTGACATCCAGAAATACGCTGCTTTAAGCACCTAAATGTTTTGCTCCCTGATAAAAGCCAAAGGTGTTGTTCCTCTGTGTTACAGGTGGGGTGACAAACACAGCTCAGTACCAGAACCGACTGATGGTGTACGACCCAGAACAGGTAACTGCAAAGTGACGCAATCTCACACTTTTACTGTTTTTCCAGCATTACAGTGTTTTTTTACTCATATTTCTACTTCTATATAGTAGTATATTGTGTATATTGTGTAACTGCTGACCAAATTCCATTTTAAATGTTACATTTTAAAGCTGCTCGAATAAATAGTTCCATATTGCTCATCAACTCATCAATCATACAGTCTATGCTCATGACCATAGACTGTATATAAGAAGTGAACTTAGTCAACATGAAGTCACCCATTGGCTTGTGCACTGCCGTTTTGAAGCCTTGATTCCAACATTTTGGCCGTCGCCATCTTGGTTTTTGGCCGTCGCCTTCTTAGCTTTTTTTCATACCAGAAGTGACACGAGAGGGTGGAGCTAAGTACAACCAAATGCTGAGTAACACATTTTAAAGGTTAAAGTTCGAAGACGAAAACACGGACAACACCTAGACTGGCCGGTGTGGTAGAGACCTGTCAATCACAAGGTTGCCCCGCCCTAAAGCATACCTTGCTTTATGGTTTACTTGACTCTAAATTGGACCATAATTTACTAAATGAACATTATGCTGTATTGAAGAAGACTTGAAACTAGTGATTAAGACCATAAACTCATGTTTACAATGTTTATTGAGGTAATAAATCAAATGAGAAGTAGGGTCATTTTCTCATAGACTTCTATACAATCAGAATCATTTTTGCAACCAGGGGAGTCGGCAACTTTAGGGCACTTTTGCATGGGTTTCACTCTTCAGACCGTCAGGGTGGCCGCCTGCTTTACAGCCTGTTACAGCTGGCACCAAGTGGCCAAATAAATCAGTTAATAAAGGTTTAAATATATTAGGGTCATAGGGTCAAATCTCCGGCAACACTTGTATCACTTGGTATTAAGAACAACTTAATTGTCAGACCAAAGTATTTTCGGCTCGTCGTCACCATCAGCGTCTGAAATCAGGAGTTGGATCAGGGCACTCCACTTTCATTGTTTCTTCGTGCATTCCACAGACGTTTGGAGCAGCTTGCAAACCGGCAACAGCGCTACCAGTCATCAGGGTCTACCACAAACGTGTTGGTCTGATGTTCTCAACGCTACAAGTGTTGCTATAGTTTTAGAAAAAAAACCTAAAGACTGCTTTCCCTTCTCCATGCTCCTTGCAAGTAGGTGAATTTGTGCCAGTAGCTCCCACGCTAATTCGGTTCTGTACAGTCAGTTGTCAGACTCTCGCTTCCTCCTGAGTTATGTAACCCATCGTGTTACAAATTATATTTGAGCAATGTACTTCATTTACTTAATACTGTAACCATATTGTAATTCTCAGATTTTTCGGTCACCTGTGCACATAAAGTTATTCACTCTACATGCATCTGTCCGCACTGGAAGAACTATGCATCCCCTGGTGATTGCTCTTGTCTCTCCACCTTACCCAACTAAAGGGTTTAAGGATGGAGGGTATCCTTTAGATTGTAAATCCCTCTAAGACAAATTTATGATTTTGGGCTATACAAACAAAATACTACTATAAGACAACACGCAAAACAACTACACTGAAACAGCATCAATGCAACAATAATGGCCCTTTTCAGAAAAGGAATGCAGACACTTTTTTTGTTCGCTGTGATGGATTACACAGCAGGCAGGTGTCAAGAGTCTGCTAATTGATTTTCACACCATAAGGAGACTAATGGAAACCAATGGCATTATGGAAAATAGAAAAAACTACACACAAAAAACGTGAAACTTTCAAGCTCATTTTAGAATACAACCCACAGTAAAAGTACCGTAATTGTGATTTGTAGTACTAGTACTGTAATGTGTAAATGTAAATATTTCTTCTACACGGTTACGACCTTTCATCCTAAAATACAGAGCGATCAAAATCATATCGATTTTGTTGCAGCCTTGAATCATGGAATGACAATTAAACAATCATATCTGTATTTGCAAAACTCACAGCTGTCTGCGGTGGAATGTAGCTGAAGCTTCTGTTTGTGTTATGTATATGAGCCAGCTGTTAAAGAGGGCCGCATCTTGGTGAGGCTGTATATAGTGCAGAGGTATGCGGTGTGTGTGTGTGTGTGTATATATACGTGGAAGGCGCACATCCATATGGGTCTGTGTGTCTGTGCACGTCGTGGCGTGGAGGAGCGAGCGAACGAAGAGGCGAGTGAAAGAGAGAGAGTCTCATTTGTATTCGCCATGAATCTACATTCACCTGCCAGAGCAACAGCAACCCCCCACCCACTCTACCCTCAACAGATGGCCACCCGTCAGCTCCCAGCAGACACACACACACACACACACACACACACACACACACACACACTGCCTCAATCAAACACACACACACACACACACACACACACAAAATAAGCTTCGACACACTTAGTGAAATGAGCAGGGATCCTCGGTGTAAAATGGAGTGGCTGAAACATATGATTAGAAATAGGGAGGGAAGTCATTAGTACAAACCAGAGCTCCAGTGTCACGTTATTTATCCAGCGCTGAGCATACATCAATTACCCATGCATGGATATGCTTAAATATTAATCTTCCTATTCATCCTCCTTCCCTTCCCACCCTCTCCGTTTCCCTCTCCCTCGCTCCTCATCCCACATCTCACCTGCATCGAATCGCTTTCTTCCTTCCTTTCTTCCCCTCCATCTGCTCCCCCTCATACCCCCTAATCCACTCTCCACCACCACCACCACCACCTCCCCCCCTCCCCCTCCTCAGGACCAGTGGCTGGCCCGCAGTCCCATGTTGCAGAGGCGAGTTTACCACGTCATGGCGACGGTGAGGAGGCAGCTCTACGTGCTGGGCGGCAACGACCTGGACTACAACAACGACCGCATCCTGGTTCGCCACATCGACTCCTACAACATGGACCTGGACCAGTGGACGCGCTGCTCCTTCAGCCTCCTCACGGGTGGGCCAAGTGAAGACACCACACACACTTCCATAAGTAGACTGGGGATGATCAATCAGTTGATAGTAACCAATTAGAACACACTACGCCGAAAAGAGAGCTCCGTCCACCGAGAGGGGGAGGCAACAAAAATGCCCGACTCTTGTCACCACATGTAACGTTGTGTAAACTGTCACATTATGTAAATTGTGGGTGTTGCAGTCCTTGGAATTAAAAGAAAACAGTCACTGCAATTTGGGGATGATAACAGGGGGGATTCCCAAGTGCAGCTCTTTAACAGTCTTTTAACATTATCAGCCCTGGAACCAACCTTTTTAGCTTCAGAAGAGATGTTTTAAAGCGCCTATAAGCAGTATTTATTTTATATGAGCACGAGATCAAATGACGACTTGTATGTTAAAGGGGTCGTTCGTAGTGATTATCACTTCACCCTGCAGTTCCCCTCAGCTTTAAAAAGCTTTACAGCATCTTTCAGCTCTTTGTTTTGGATTTTCTGGCTCACAACTTTGATGTCGATTTGTTGTTTTTGGCCTCAGGAGGCAGTTGTTTGAGGGAGTTCTAACTCCAGCTATTCGACCTTCACTATATTAACGACATTTGGACAGTGTAGAGCATTTAATAGCTCGAGAGCTCAATATTCCCGTCCTGAGATGGGAGTTAATGTAGACCCGGTCAATTTTCTATTAAAGGCCCAAAAAGCATCTTGTCACATCCTTCCGCGCACCAATCAGGATTCAGCAACATTTGAATCAAAACGTGAGGACTGTTGTGTGGTCGTTGATGTCGCCAGGTGAATTTAGTCTGATTAAACCACACCCACACGGTGCTGATGAAGTAGATGAGCTGACTTTTTTCAGCGTTAAAGTCTAAAAGCATAAATTCTATTCAAACTTTATCTCTGAATGTAGCTCGCTCACTCACTCGTGAATATTTAATGTTACAGAGAAATACTACGATTTCAGGGGCTTTAGTGCAAATTCATCTCGAACACCGTGTATGTTTGATTCCGTTGAAGTACTACTGCATGTGGCGCTTAGAAACATAGGTTGAGTAAAGCTCTCTGCTTTATCCTCCTCTCATTAGATGAAAACATAACCCATAATGCCTCCCTGCTGGTTGTGAGTAGGCGGTAGGATGCTGTGCAGTGAAAACACCCATGGGCATCCTGCATCTATAGCCTCCAGGCTGGTGGAGGTGGGATGGAGTACAACCTCCACCAGCCTGGACCTGGAGGCACAATCTATCGTGTGCATGTGCTGTAGGATGTGGTCGTATTCTGTCAATTCATGTCTCCAACGAAGGCTCAGAGGGTTTAAAGTTCAGGTGACTTTACTGTACCAACCTCCTCCTCTACTCCCGGATGACTTTCCTCTTTTGTTCTCTCCTCCTATGATATCTGCAGAAGTTTAAGACAAAGTCACGGGGAAAGAGAGAACAGCAGCTCAATCTCCATACACTCCCGCCCTTGCCCCATCTATCGCTCTCCGTCTCTGTCTCCACCAGCGGGAGGGGGGGGGGGGGGGAGAGGGAGGGGGGAGGACATGGAAGTCATACTTTCAGAATGCCCTCTGCTTGGCACAGTGAAGCATTGTGTCAGCTATTTGTCCTCCCCAGGTCAAAATGAGTCCGGAGTAGCCGTCCACGATGACAGGATCTACGTGGTTGGAGGATACTCCATTTGGACCAACGAGCCTCTGGCATGCATTCAGGTGAGAGATGGGGGCTTTTTTAAATTGAGTTTTAATTTAATTTAATTCAAGCCTCGCAACAGAGAGTGATATGAATTCCAGTGTTCTGTTGAGAACATGCTGTTAATACAGTCAAGTGACGCAGCAACGCGCTTCACGATGACATAGCCATTGAATAGCTTGATTGAAAAATGTTCGTAGAAATACTACTAATTGAGCACACACAAGCTAGTAAAATATTACATGTAAAAGCACATGTAATGATATGAATGTCCCGTTTCCAGGTGCTGGATCTGAGCACCGAGGGGAAGGAGGAGGTTTTCTACGGGCCAACACTGCCATTCGCCTCCAACGGGATAGCGACTTGCTTCCTCCCGGCTCCTTACTTCACCTGCCCGAACCTACAGACTCTACAAGTACCCCATCACAGGATAGGTGCCGTTTAACCCCCCCCGCCCCCCCGAGGAACACAAAACCACTCTGGGGCGTCAGTATTTGCAAACGTGGCTGACAAAAAAAACCGTACCTGCTCATGGTAATCCTACTGGAACCTGCCACGTCACGTCACAGGAGCGTACAGGGATTTCTGTGAGACCTCATATGTAAAAACGATACTTTCCTGAGATACAAGAGCCGCGTTATTCTGCAAGCTTCTCGGAATCAAAAAAAAAACACGCAGCTGCCACAATAATACAGCATATCTGTTGTATTTCCCCCGAAGACGGAGACACCATTCATCCCCAACTCCTAAGGGATTATAATTCCCTAAAACGACGGGAACAAAATGCCAATCGCATTACCAATAAGTGACTTGTGGGAAGCAGACATTAATGAATTGCTCAATTGTCCATAGGAGCTCAAAGAAACTGTCCTCTTTGGAACCCGTTATAAGGGTTTAGGGTTTTTTTTTTATTTTTTTTTTTTTAAGCTAAAATCACTGTAGAACAATTCCATCAAACCTCTATAATCACTTTGGTGGCCTAAAAAAAAACATGTGCAGGATGTGTTTTTTTTTCTCCAACATATAGAGGAGCGTTTTCTCATTGACTCGCATGCAGTTTGAAATTGCAGGTTGTGTTGACAGTGTCAAGAGCCTGAAGCTCATCATGCATAAACAACCATGTCATTTTTCTAAACATTCAAATAAGGTAAAAAAAAAAAAAAGTGAGCACGACATTGCTCAGGACCCAAGACCGTATT
This sequence comes from Ophiodon elongatus, assembly GCA_016806645.1. Classification (NCBI taxonomy): domain Eukaryota; kingdom Metazoa; phylum Chordata; class Actinopteri; order Perciformes; family Hexagrammidae; genus Ophiodon; species Ophiodon elongatus. The sequence goes on from JACSYO010001629.1 coordinate 538,987, forward strand.
TAGTCGAATGAACGTCTGTCATCATTCAGAGAATATCTCCCCCCCCAAAAAATGTCTGTGACATTATAACACACCATTGTGCTGATTTTTCAAAACAAAATCTACTTTAACCAAAAGAAAGAAGAAGAAAAAAGGTCCCTCTGCACTTCCCTCTTCTGTCCAAAAACATGTGTCCGAAAGACTATATGGCACATTTTCTGAATAAAAGGAGCATCATACATTTATCCAGAATGTATTTTATAAAGGGCTGTTATTAACTATGATGGGAAGAAGGTGAATTATCCAACAGTCGACTGAACACCAATTTAAAAAGCACCACTTCTACTGCCTTTCTGCTGTGTCTCCAACCACCTCCGGTACCGCCGGAGAACAGGAACGCAGTGCAGCGGAATGCCGCTCCGATGAAGGGATGCATGCATAGAAGTTTGATGAGGCTGGAAAATGACTAGCAATGGCAGAAAATGGGACTCGGTGATTGTGGGAGACAGGAGTGAGACTTCATGTGATTTGGTGCAAACTAAAGCCGGCTCGTGAGATATTGCTGTGACTTGGAAGGGCTAGAGAGAGGATTGGGACAAACAGTACTCCTCTTTTACTTTTTTCTTGCTACTGAACTCTTTGGCTCACTCACGACTGTCATTAAATCTGTAACTCAGAGTGCCAACCGAGTCGAGACAGTATGAGCACGAATAGTCTGTGCTCACTACGGTGCACACGTTCCTCACTCCCCCCTGTCCCCCCCCCCCCTCTACAGAGATGAAATGAAAAGATGGAGAGACCGATGTGAGCGCATTCATATTTATTGTCACATTTTATTTCGATAATAATGCTTCTGCCAAAATGCAAAGCTGCATCTATTTTTATTTTTACAATATGTACATTATATACAACCTGGTGATATCATGCCTATAGACCACGATTGGAACATTTTCTTTAGAGACAGTTCACCCCAAAATCAAAAAAGGCACAACAAGGTCTGTGGATTATCTTGAGTAATCAGGTCATGGTTACATTGCTGTTGAGTTTTTCAAATGCATTTCTTTTGGCGCTTTGAGCTCCACAAACCGAGTGCAATACAACTCCATAATATTCAAAGCAGACAACTCTAGGGCAGAGATCTCCAAAAAGTGCGAACTCACACCAAAACAAAAACTAGATTGACAAATAGCACTAAATGTAAGAGGAAAAAAAACATGTTTATTTAATTTTGGGGTGAACTGTCCCTTTAAGTACAGCTGTTAAGGCATCTTTAAATATTCACAGTTTCAAATATCCGTCCTGTGTCTTTCCAGCATATCAGGTATTGACATTAACTCGGCTAATGAAATGCGCTGAACGCTCATGTTTTGTGGGATACCCCGATTAGCAGCACGGTCATTTTCTGATGACCAAATTAAGAAGTTTGGCACAAAAAAAAAAGAAAAGACGTTGCATGACTAACAAGAGGTTCTTGGAGCTGGCGATGAAAAAACCCAACTTCTCAGTCCGCTTCCAGACTGGTTATTTCTGCCTGCCCACTCTCTCCGAGGAGGCACAGCAGCTTCCTGTATGCACTCCTGAGACACGGAGAAGTTACATTAGTGGACACATTCAATAAAGCATACAGATAAAGAACAATTTCCAGTTCTGTACGCAACACCTGCTTATTGTCTAGACAACTTATAAATACTTCAAGGCGATGAACGCCGTCTACGTGGCTTCCCCGGTGTGATTCACACGCTCGCTCACCTCAAGGCGACGTTCCTGCCCAGTCCTCTCTTGCGCTCCGTGTTTCTCAGACTGAGAGACAGGTGGGGAAGGAGGGCTTGAACCACAGCGGGGTCTAAGACAGACACCGTCTCCAGGACTCCGTACACCTGCCTGTCGTAGACTCCCTCATTCTCCTCCACAAACGACCTTGGAGCGTTGGGATTACACAAACAGTAGGAACCGTGAAGGATGTATATAAAAAAAAAAAAGGCTTTAATGTGTTATAGATGGTGCCTACAGTAACTGTGTCAGGGGTTTGTGCATCCAGCGGCACACAGGCTCATTATTTGCTGTACTTTGTTGTCAATTACCGTAAAACGGCGATCATCTGGTTGCACGGCCCGGCTGCAGAGGCAGCAGCACATCGCTCCACCACAAGCTGTAAGGCATCTGTGCTCGTCTTCCTCACTGCACAGAACCCCCCCCCAACCCCCACCACCACAAAAGAAAAACACACGGATATGATTAGACAGCCCTTCAGCGATTACTATAAACACAAACTTGATTGGTTTTTTTTTTTCCTGGATAACTTGCCCCAAAGTGAGGATTGATGAAAATTGTAAGTGTTAAGGACATGTTTGCAACCATCGCGCCGATAGTAAGTAAGTACTATGATTACTGCATTTATTGAGTTGGTAGTGAAGCTGAAGCAAACGCGTGCCTGGTCACATTTATTTTGGAGAACCTTGAGTGAGAAAGCCCCCCAAAAAGGACGCAACATTTGCTGTAATTAATCAAAATTGCAGCCGTAGGTAACTTACACGTGATCCTAGTCAGACAAGTCATCACGGTGTTAAACAACGTATTATTTATAATAATGGTCCTTTTAGTGGCTCACATTAGGACCATTTCCTGTATGACATCATGAGAAGAGTCAGGAAACATTATGCCAGTCAGGATTGGCTGGATCCAAGGCTGTGAGTGTCAGGTGACATAGGGACCGTCTTTCTAAAAACTGGGCTCCACGGACAAGGAGGGTAGAGTCTGGTGAAACACTGATTCATATTACACAGAGAACTGTGGTTATGAGGCTAACTGAAAAGTTATTTCATATCATTCAACTTGTTTCTTCCACTGACTGCCAAGATTGCTAGACAAGGACATTTCCGAGGACCGCTGCGCTCACACTCGATGTAGAAAAACAGATTCATTCGGTACAAATATGCACAAGCGTTCTCTTACCCTGCGGCTCGTTGACCAGCATCACGCAGCGCAGCAGAGAGGGGAGGGGCAGAGCGAGGAGGGCGGGGTCCGAGTCACTGTTCCGTCTCAGAAGCTCGAGAAGGAACATCAGGACCGCCGCCAGCCGAGGCGGAGGGGCGTGACCTTTAAACTGCAGGAAGCTCTCGCTGTGAGATTGGAAAGGGACATTTACAATAACCTTTAGTTCTGTAGAAGAACAGCATCGTTTATGAAATGCATTTTTTTTTTTGGAGAAACATGGTGGGAAAACAAGAAATGATAAACAAGAATGTGTCCATGAGTCACGTACAAAAATACACAATCTGGATATTTAATTAATGTCAAAGTCAGGTGGTTGTTGGGGCCATGACAGGCCAACAACGCCCCACTTCTAGAGACCTACCAGAGCACCTCCAGGATGGTCCTCCTCAGCGCTGCTCCTCGGGTGGTTGGGGTGGCCTCACAGGCACTCAGAAGCACTGGGTGGTTGGCAATGATGCCCAAGGAAGGCGAGGCGGGAAGGAAATGGTCCAGATATCTGCGGGTAACGGAGCGGAGCTGCTGCTTCAGGTGGGCGCCCTGCGACTGGGACACATTGGAAGCCACTGAGAGACCCTGCAGGGGAATAGATTAAGAGAGTCAGTATGAAAACATCTGCACAAAGTAAAGACATGGGCAAAAAAAGAAAAAGGGTTTTGGTTTCAGGTCTCTTTTATAAGACCAAACGCCTTGAGGCCTGCTGCGTGTCCTAAAGCCGTGACTCAGGGTACTATATATAAAGCACATCTATATAGATCTATATCTATATAGATAGATATAGATATATATTTTTTTATATGCGTGTGTCTGTCCTAACCTGTAAATACAGAGGCAGGCTGTCCCTGAGTGCTTTGTCCTGCTGTGTGAGGTTCAGTGGAAGCAGCAGCCCGTCCACAATACGGAACAGCAGCTGCTGGGCTTTAGATGTGGCCAGCAGGGGGCTCCAGTGCTTCACTATGCAACCTGACTCAAACAGATCAAAACAAGAGTCAGACACACAACAGTAACAATTAAAAAAACAAACAAAAAACCACAGTGCTCCTGAAGCGGTGTCTATTCTGCACCTACCGACAGCCCAGTAAACCAGCTGCAGTCCCTCTTGGTTCTTGCTGACAAGAGACGGTTTAATGTGTTTCAGGATGTCGCCAATGTAGTCCAGGGCTCTGGTCGCCATGGCTGAGCGCTCGGACAAAACCTGCAGTCCACTGTACACACTGCCGACAGCCTGACGCCCCGACAGAGCAGATAAGAGAATGAATCCATGGAAATATCTGCATTGCAAATACAGGCTGCTGTGGTAGAGACCGGCATGAAGCACACTTCACATGTAGTGCAGACTTTAGTAAAGGTGATCTAAGATGCAAGATATGCTGTGTACAGAAACCGAAGGATGGGGAGACAGGGTCGGGGACATTGAAGTGTAAAAGCATAGACATCCTTAAGAAACGGTGTGTGTTTGACACGTGTGAGAATGCGTTACCTTGACAAAAACCTCCAGGGCTGAGGTGGGCTGTAGCCCCGAGGCTGTGGGCTGCAGGCCCGCTCTCTGCAGAAGACTGTCCACCTCGGGTAGTCTCAGCACGAGCCGGGTCAGTTCACACAACTGCCCCTCCGCATCCCGGCCTGGAAGCAATGCAGGCGTTATTAGTTCATACAAGACATACAGGTAAGAAAAAAAAAAAGAAGGTAACAAGCCTAAGATTTTTCTCCACAAAGATGGAACAATTTCCCAATTCAGAGCAGAGTTTGGGTCATGAAGGATTTTCTTTTGAGTACAGCAGCATTTCTAAAAACTACTAAATGTGTGTTTGTTGTTGTTATATACTCATTTAGGTCATAAGAGACTGAAGTGTACCACTACGCCATGTCCTAAATAGGACTAAATGCATTCATATTTTCCATTACGGCAGATTAATATGGATTATATACATTTCTAGCCAAAAGAAAGACATGACAGTAATGTTCCATAATTTGCGAACACACACTTTATGTACCTTGTGTTCAGAATGTATTGAGAAATTAAAACTCACCTGGAAGAAATAGTTTTTAGTCCCATTTCGAACATGGGGTACGCAGCCTCTTGTGGCCCAAATGAGTATTACAACAAAAAACGTCAACTTTTTTCCCCACTGGTTCACAGATGAAAACTAAATAAATAAGGAACTTAAAAAAAAAAAGAAGAAAAATCATCGCAAAACTTTTCTATTTCTACACCTGTTCTTAAGTCATAAACACGAGAGAGAAAACAATTTAAAAAAAATCTGTAGAAATTATTTACCTGGGAAGTGAGTAGATGCAATATGAAAAATGTATGATACCTCCTGTCTTACCCAAAGAGTTTGAGAGTTTTTAAATCAACCTTCACTGTTTGGCGAAACAGTTCTCTGAATTCCCGAATATGCCAGAAATTCCATATACACCCGTGTCCAAGTCAGTTTTAATGGATGGTTATTAATCACATCGTAGACTCAGTGGCATTACCTGTTCTGCTGTCAGACCCATCTAGGTTCTTTTGAAGGTGCTGCTGTAGAACACAGCGGAACCAGGCCCTCACTGACAGCCTTTGTGCAGCGTCGCCGCTTAGCGAGGACACCAGCTCACTGCAAAAGACGGAGAACAACGTCACACAGATGTAATGTGTGCAGTTTTATACGGCTATTGGATTTACTGGTCTTTACTTGATGAAGATGTGAAGAAATATCAAGCATTCAATAAGTGAGTGGCAAAACCCATATACACGAGCACACTTAACATTAATGTCAATGCTAAAATTCACATTCGACGGCCTCATTGTGCTGAAGTGGTCATATTTTGTTGTATTCTGACAGGAGAATTTCTACGCCAAGCCATAAACATTGAGATCCACTTGTGTCTGAAACACATAAATGCCTCTTCCCATCAGATTTCCTCTGAGTTGAGCATAGAATGACACAGGAAGGTGAGAATTTATATCTAAAAGGGTGGCAATTTAATTAAATTTTCGCAAGAATAAAAGCGTTACTTCAGTTTTTATAAATTACATATTTCCAGCAGCTCAAACAGCTAGTGGATGGAGGCTTGGCAGGCGGGTACTTCTAAACAATAAATACGAGGAGTGCCCTTGTTCCGGCTTTATATTCAGGTGTAGCATCTCAATATCACTTGGCAACGTCTGAAGAGGACCTTTGAGGTTGAAATAGTCCCATTGTACCCTTGAGTGTGATTGTGGGGATGCGCTACATTTTGGAATCAGTTTAGAGGCATGGGAGCAATTTCTTCATTCAAACCTATTTCGATCATACCAAGGACGCTCACCGTCTAATCTATTATTTAGATAGCACCCAATATACCTACAGGAGTTGTCGAAAAACAACTTTGTCAAGGGGTATCTACCATGATGAAGCTTGATAGCTGACGGGTTGAGAGGCGGGAATCTTCCCCGTTTGACCGGCCTGATGTTTTCCCGTCGGGAACGATGGGACTAAATGGCTTTTGGATTGAGGTAAAAGGGACAAAGGGTGGTTCTCGAAGGCCAACTGTACCTGTTTTGGAGCAGATGGGGGAGGTAGCGAGTTATCAGAACTGGCTGAACCATGTCGTCCCAGCCAAAGCATTGCATGATGGACTGGACTGGGTGGGGCTGAAGGTCCTGGGGGGCGGAGCTGGGCAGATCAAAGGCCAACAGGGTGAAGCCTGAGGAAGAGGAAACGATTTCATTGCTTTGTTTGGATTACTTGAGAGTTGCATGATCACGGTGCAGTGTAAGAATTGTAGCCATGCGTCCTGACGCATTTGTCTCAGTGTTTTACTATGTTCTCTTCTCTAAATCATCTCCTCCTCCTTCCAAACTACTCATTTTCTTCTCTCTGCCAAATTCAATTCAAATTCTCTGCCTTCGTGGGAAATGCTGGGATTCACTAAAAACTGGTCAGTACTGGCCGCAACAAGTCCATTTTTGGTTGAACGCTTGTCCAAAAACTCTTTCTTGCTCTCCCCCACCCTGTCCTCCCTCCGCTCAACCTCTCTTCTGCCTCACCAGTGGGCGTTACTGACCTGCAGCAGCATCTGCCAGCTGTGCCGGAGGGGTCTGGGAGAGGCGTAGGCTGCGCAGGAAGGGGAAGAAGTGCGCCCAGAGTGCGGCTGCTACCGCTAGGTGGCGCTCTTTCACCACACTGGCGTTACCAGGAGCCCAGGCCAAGGCGGGCGCCGACTGGACACTGCGCTGATGGACCCGTCTGGAAGGACACAGACACACACAGACACACAAAGAAAGCAGATAAACAAATCTGTCGGACACAAAAATCAAACATAGCGCCGTGCTCTTGTGTACAACACCGTCCAACCCCGCCCTCCGCCCTCCGCTCTCTCAAATCCTTTTTTTTGCTCCCCCGTTTCTCCCTTTCACTCCTTCTTCTTCTTCTTCATGTGTTTTGCCTTTCTTCTCTCCTGGGGGATTACTGCGTGCGGCGGTGCGCTGCAGTGTGGAGCAGAGCAGGGTGGAGGCGGAGGTAGGGAAGGAGGAGGAGGATATTATAGGCATAGAGGGGAGCAGCCTAATGCTGATCCCCTGTACACAGACTATACTTTGGCTCCTCTGGCTCATCCCTGGCCCTGGCCCCAGCCGCTACAGCAGCCCCACAGTGGCTGGCATTAGCCCAGATAAGCAGCTGAAGGAGCTGTAATCTCATTTAGACTGGAGATGATCCTCCTGTCCCCCTCGTTCGCCCGGATGGGATGGGAAAGCGGGGTTGAGGTGTGCTGGGGAAGGAGGGAAGGACTGAAAAAACTCAAAACCCCCCACACCCCCCTTCCTTCCTTCCTTCCTTCCTTCTATCCCATCCTCAACCATGCACTCTAGTCTGCCACTATGGTACACACACACACAGACACGCACACACCTCAGCAGTGCCTTCCCTTCCAGCAAGGTTGCATCTAATCCAGGGAGAGCTGAGACAATCGATTAGAGTCTGAATTCATTAGCCTCGTTACTACTGCGGAATGGGCCTTTCACACCCATCAACCCTCATTGTACAAGACATCATCAGAGACCCCACTTAATCCTCCTTGCTTCGGCTTCCTCCAACGTGTACACACAAACTAACACACACACACACACACACACACACACACACACACACACACACACACACACACACACACACACACACACACACAATGCCAACACACCATTAGGGACCCTGTTTAACCCTTCCCCCAGCTGCATCCATCATACAGACGTATATAATATAAAATATAGTATCCTAACAATGACATATCAAACACACAACCAGGCACAGGCAGAATTCAATCCATGTCCACTTTCGGTTTAATAGATTCTCCATGTATCCCCATCAAAAAACATAGGTGTAACTGCTACTAAATTTCTCATAAGTGACCTAACAGCAGTTGTCCTTGACTTTGAAAAGGAAGGCTCAATATCCGGTAAAAGGTCTTAATGCTCAGAAAAGGAAAACTCTTCACAGGGAGGCTTGCATTTCATCAAGCCAAGGAGATGGGGATTACTCGTTTGTCCCAAAAAACAGATCCAACACGGCGTGCCAATGCCCGCTCACCCCGTCAAGCAGCGACACCCCCGCACTCCCACAGTAGAGGGTCATGGGAAGGAATAAAACTGGGGAATTATGCCTGGGACTGGCGTCCTGCCTCAGCACCATGGCGATGGCTATCAAGAGCGAACGTTCGGACCCTGCGCGTCCCCAGCCATTGGCAGAATAATTCTCTTAATGTGTGCGGATTCCACGCAGCTCTCACTGGACATAATGATGCACAGGCTGAATTTGCCAGGCTACATAATTGCCCATTAATTGTGTCACAGAAAAGACATTAATCACAAAGAGATACCGAGAATTGCCAGGACCGAAGAATTATGTTTAATTTGGTGGGACGGATTGGAAAGAGAGACCTTTTTTTTCCTCCTTCTTCTTTTTTTATTTGGTTAAATGGGTCAGCGTGGTCCGGGCCATAACACAGACGGCCTCTGGGAGTTCTCTTCTTCTTCTCTCTCTTCTTGGCCATTAATGTGCAAATGGTAGCCCTCCAACCCCGAGATCTCAGATGGGAAGTTTGGGAATTAGTCAAAGCTAACGAGCTACCATGTTATAGGAGCCCAGCGTTGGAATAAGAGAGGAGTATTCTGAGGTTACTGTTTCATTTTGGTGTGTGGGCACAGGCAAGTGTGTAGGTTTGTGTGTGTGTGTGTGTGTGTGTGTGTGTGTGTGTGTGTGTGTGTGTGTGTGTAGGGTGGAACGTATACACTGGAGAGTTAAAGCAATCATACACCTACAAGAATCAGGGAGGGGGGGGGGGGGGCTCTGTAACACTTAACTTTACAATGTCCTTATTCTAGTGTTTCAGCTCATTTATTAATCTTTTGTAAGTGGTGTAAGTATAAAGTGACAGTAATAGTTTTTTGCTCAGTAAAGCACCCAGTGTGTTCCTATGGGCTGGGGAGGGTGGGGGATTTAAGAAATCACATAGTATAGAGACATGCAACAAATATTTGTAATATAAACCTACTGCTGATAATTTTTTGGAACCGATTGAAATGTGTCTGCAGCACTGAGTATCAAAAAAAAAAAAAAAAGCTAAATATTTCCATCGGGAGTTGTTTGAAAAAGGAGAGTGAATTTTGAGTTAGGTCAGCGTGATATGAGGAAAATATGGGATAATGTTGTTGGATATCGCATTAATGAAATTAATTGCGATAACTAAACAGATTTTAAAGCGTACTCAGTTCTGCCTTTCTGCTGTTTTCAGTATTCTGCTAATATATAACAAATTGCTCGTTGAATAAAAAAATAAATAAAAAAAGAATTATCAGATTAAGACAGTTGTTTGATTTAACTAGATTTGCATCTAAGCAGAATAATTGGGTGTAGGAACAGCGAGCGTCAAACAATAAAGCTGAAAGAATTTATGAAATAAGAAAATCCTCCACACTGCTGAAATCATAATATATTTCAACCAACATTTGGGTTCCAAGTGGACCTTTCCACATTATTCTCCACCATTATTATGCAGTGAACCCTGTCCTGTGCTGTACGCACTGTTGTAATGTGGGGTAATGGAGCTTAAAAGGTTGCCAGTTGGAGTCCAGTTTGTTCATCGCATTGAACTGTGTGGTAATGTAAAGTGTGATATAAAACCTAAACCACAATATTCACTCAAACAATTTCACATCAAATGAATGAGAACATTTTCGTTAGTATATGCTTGTTAGTATCAATTTTAGACAATAAAAGGTGTATAGTGATACATATATGATCTCGTGCTGCCAACATGACTAAATTTGGAAGCTATGTTAGCTATTGTACTATATTTAAATTACATTTTTAACATACAATTGTACCAATAATAAAACAATTTAAAACTTACTGACGTAAGGTAATTCTAAGCCTAAGTACTGCTTGCTTTACTAAAGTAAAGAATTGTTGCAAACTTAAAGGCTGGTAATCGAGGTGACACGCTACAACACCAGATTTAACTGAAAATCTACAGTGAAAGATCACACATCATTCCTCACTCCAAAGCCTTCCAGTCTCACCTGATTTGTATCTACTCTCCATTCTGTTCCCACCTCCACCTCCCCACATAGACAGACACTGTTTCAGCTGTGGCTCTCTGACCTTCAGCCGGGGTCGAACGTGTAACGAACACCCGTGTCCCGCGGCTGAACCCGTCCCGACGCCCTCCCGACCATGGTCTCGAAACACACTCACAGCAATGCCGCCGTCCCCACGACGACAGGAGGGTCCACGGAGGGTCCCCTGGGCCTGTAACTCTACTCGGAGCCTCGCCAGCACCTGGTGAGGGTGACATGGGGGCCACTGGGTCTGCCGAGACTAACAGGGGCCTCAACGCAACACAAGGTCTTTACAGACACTCATTCCTGCTGACAGCACAATCCACCCATTGTCAGTATGAGAAGTGAGTGGACTCTGGGGCCGGGTTGGGAAGAGCAGAAGAGATCGCTCTCCTCTGCTGTGGCCTCTTATCGGATTTTAATAGAAGCTTAGCTTGGCCTTCGCCAGAAAACATTTGTCTGAATGTGTCCACTATCTGTGAGGGAGCAGCGGTCGGTGAAAGAAAGGATCGAGAGAAACTGAGGACAAAAATAAGAGATACTTGTGGGCCTGTGGGCATTTACACCAGCCGGCTCACCTGAGCTGGGCGAGGACGATCTGCAGAAAGCCCAGGGACGAATTCAGCTCCGAGAGGCTGCAAGCGCGCAGCAACCAATCAAAACCCTCGTTGAGCAGCTTCTCCTCGGATAAGTTGAGGCCGGTGCTCGTCTCGAACACCTCGGCCACACCCTCGAGGTATGATCCCAGGGGCCCCCAGAGGGCAAGCCTGCGAGAGACCTCCGTGGTCTTATTGTAGAACTCTTTGGCCGTCTCATTAAAGGAGGAGGCCAGCCAGGCAGCCTGTGCACCAACATCCAGACCCCTCTCCTGGAAATAATATCAGACGATGTAAAAAAAATAAAAATTGGTGGAATTTGTGAAAAGAAAAAGAAAAAAAGAAATACAACTTTGTTGCCCGATTGCAAACAATACCTGTAACAACAAAAGCAGTGACAGCTGTCCCCTCCATACCAGGCTGCGGTGCCCAGTGGGGCAGTTAGAGGGAAGGAAACCCAGCAGCTCACAGGCTCTGCCGGCCACATCCTCCAGCTCCACCTGCCTAGCCACCACCAGAAACAGCAGCAGGAAGTTCATGAGGCCTGCCTCCGGTAGCTCCTGCATCTTCCTTGAGGAAAACTTGGAATAAATCCTGAAAAACACAAGAGAACAACAGAGGGAGTTCTAATAAAAATGTGGCCCAAGAAATGGTCTGCGAGAGGAAAAAGTGGTCAGAGATAAGGGAGGGTTCAAAATGACAGTGTCTGCTCTTTACAGTATCGCATAATCCAGGTTAACTTGTTGAAAAAAAAAAAACAATTTCAATTGTTCTTTACTTCCACTGACCAACTCTTCAGGGGTGATTTGTTCTTCTTAAACCTCTGACTTTAAATGCTGACTAACTGAACTTTCCACCCCCACCGTGCATCCCACCACCTGCCTCCATCACCCTCTCAGCTCCAGGGGAGAGGCTGGACTGCCCGGCCTGTGTGTGTGTGTGTGTGTGTGTGTGTGTGTGTGTGTGTGTGTGTGTGTGTGTGTGTGTGTGTGTGTGTGTGGGTGAGAGAGAAAAAAATATATATAAAAATAACTTGAGAGAGGGAGTAAGCAGGATCTAACAGCGTGCTGGGTGGTTCTCTCACCCAGCACGCTGTTAGATCCTGCGGGCACTGTGGAGAAATGCCTTTAAAGATCATGTTAAATGTCAGAGACACTCAGACACACAGCAGTAGGCGCTTGGTCCCTCTCTCTACAGCCAAACCAATTTACTGCAACACCAGAGTGAGATCAATAAACACACACACACACACACACACACACACACACACACACACACACACACACACACGCACACACGCACACACGCACACACGCACACACGCCGGAAAACACAGAAGGCTGGAGCACCCCCCCTTTTCACTCCACCTCCACCCCCCCTTTTCACTCCACCTCCCAAACACAGATGCAGCCCACACAGGTGAATGGAGCTGCTGTTGGGTCAAAACACAAACAGCCAGCATCCCAAGACAAACTCAGTGTAAGAAGTGTGACTGATTTAAAAAAAAAAAGAAAAAGAAAGGAGCGCAGAAAAACGAGAGAGGAAGTGAGAGAGACCAGGTTAACACCGAAATCAGCTTAGTAACACCCACAGAGGACTATAAAAGGGAAAAAGGTGGCCAAGCATGCAGTCAAGAGTGTGAGTGGAGGAAGATTTAAATAGCTGAATGGGTAATATGTAACAGGGATATAAGCAGCGGGCTGGGAGGCAGCAGTGAGGATTTTCTGTGTTCTCCCAACCTGCCTGTCTGTTTGTTTATTCCGGACAGCTTTTTCTTTTTCATACGGAGGCGAGCAGATGCTCCTAACTCCCGGCGTTGAAGATCAACATGCTTGCAGTCGCTCCCATTAATGCGGTCGACGCGGGTGTCCCGCAAAGCCCGGCCAGGAGTAGGAACGCTGCCGAAATGTTGTAGCAATACAGTCGGCACGCCTCGCGCCTCCTGAGGGGGAGGAGGTAGTGGTGAGGGAGGTTGAGGAGGAGGGAGGAGGGAGGGGGGAGAAATCTGGACCTGTCCCAGCCCAGTGTGGCTGTTGCCAGACTGCCTACCACCCACATCTCCCCCGCTCCCCCCTACCCGCCCAAGCTCCCCTCTCTATCCATGTTGGAAACCAACACAGCTTCGTTAAGGCGAATTAACCGCCACGCTCGTTAGCTAATTAGCCCCCATGTCTGCAGTGCTACTGAGCACATTCCAGACAGAGGGAAGTCATTAGGCGGATTTATCTACGGCTGCCTCTCTCTGGCGCCCAGCCGGTCTGGGACACAGGATCGTCCAGTGCTCGGTTGTGATGTGCACATTAGCTTGTGATCTCTCCTCGCCTCGTTCTTACTTTCCCCTCACAAAGACCCACACACTCTCCCTCCATCCAATGGCCTCACACACTGATCACCATGTCACTGCTCTAGGGAGCAGGTGCAGCGTGTGTGTGTATCCGTAGGAGGCTTTCTTGGCTCTAGTCTGTGCTGAAGAGCAGGTGGTTGACTCCTGAGACACCTGCTCCACCGGGGGGCCTGAGTAAATATCAAAGACGCACCGGGAGATGGCGGTGCACCTGGCACGCACACAAACAAGACTGAAATGCATGATGGCGAGCAAACACACATGTTGTTTGTGTATTCATGCAAGTGTACACACACACACACACACACACACACACACACACGTACGTACACACACACACGTACACACACACACACGAAGATCAAGGGGAAAAGGGAACGCTACAAAGCCTAGTCCTGATTAGTAATCATTTCTCACAGCTTCTATTCCATGTTTTCCCTATGTATCCTCTCTTCCTCCAAAATACTATGTAAGCTGCATATGGAGTCAGCTGTCTGGCACTGAGACCTACTTTTTTTTTTATGGTGGGAGTGAATGTGAAGAAGAGAGAACTACAAAGCCCCCCAGACTTATAGCCACACTTACCTTCCTTTGATCTGTCTCTGTGGGACTCCACCAGCCCTGTCCTGGGCGAGGCACAGGGCCAGCACTCGAAGGAAGATGTGGAAGGAGTTGGCCGAGCGGTAGAGCTGGGTGTGTCCCGGGGAGTGGAGGGGAGAGGGGGAGCAGCAGCTGCGGGCCTGCTCCAACAGAGCCAGGGGCGTCTTGCACAAAGTGCCCATGCCAGAGATGCCGAGCCAGGGTACGGTGAATGAAGCACTCTGGGCCGGAGGGACAGAGTAGGATGTATAACGTAATTGTACAGGCCTTGGTGATAACATGAAGGAAAATGTACCATGCGACTTCTCTATAATGCTGCATGATCAATTAAAGCAACCCTTTTCATAACAGAATTAGAAGTGTTGAAAAAAAAAGCAACAAATATGATGCAACTCATAAAAGGATCACAGATAAAAAAATAACCCCTTACTTTCTTACATACAGTAAAACTATTAGAACGACAGCCAGTGGAACCAATCCAAGACAAAGAAATGAAAAGAACATGACGCATCGTGTCAAAAAGTGGCGGTATGGTTAATTCACATTAGGAAAGTAAGCCGAGGGAGGCCTGGTTGTCGGAGATATGCCGAAAATGAGGCAACACATCAAGTTTGAGCAACTTTTATCGCGTGTATTGCACCATCAGCGACCACATGGTTTCCTCTCGGTCACTGAGGTCCTCACCAGATTCTTGCTGAAGTAGTTCCAGAGGGTGGAGACAGCGCTGGTGCTCGGCTCCCACAGAAGACAGAGACTCAGACAGCAGTGGACGTGCATCCTGACCTGCTCCTCTGCTAGAACTCCCTGTTATTTTACACATACACATGATTACTACTAAAACTATATACGTTTAAAAGGTTAAAAATGTATTGTAACTTAAGGCAGTACTGACCTTGGGGTTACAGGTAAACTTGAGCAACTCCTCCACAAAAGTCCAATCATCCCCGAGATGTTTCTTTGAGAGCGGATAGAAAAACACCATACATTGAAAAACAATATCAAACATGATCTATTAAAAGGGATAGTTCGGCTTTTTTGAAGTGGGGTTTGTATCCTGTATTTATCCAGTCATATACCAGCGCAGTAGACAGCAGGTCGACACACCCCAGTTTGGAGAACAACCAAGAGTAACGGCACGGAAGCAAAGCAATGTACTGCTGTGGACGGGGGCAGCAGCGAAACATATTATACACGCCTAAAAAAATTATAATATCAGTTGAAGTGTACGCTATATTAAGAATATATAATTGTTTTACCTTGTCATCAGACAGTCTTTTCCTATGGGGAACTGAAGTCGTTATATTAATCTATGCTCTCTAAAAAACTAACAAACTAACCAATCGAAGCAGCAGTAGACCAGCAGCTCCCGTGTTCTGCGAGGCTAAATTACCGATTTTTGTCAAAAGGAATCAAGTGTCCCTGAACAGAACATAGATGGATATAACAGCTTCAGTTTCCTGTCGGAAAAAGGCTGTCTGACGGCAGGATAAAGCATTGAAAATATTCTAAATATAGCGTACACTGAAACTGGTATTGATTTTTTTTAGGTTGCCCTTTTCTTTTTGGTGGCTAGAATTCTTCTTTTTTTTTGCTGCCCTGTCCACAGCAGTACACGCTTTGTTCCTGTGCCCGTATTCCTGCCTGATTGTCCAAACTGGGGACGTATCGACCGTCATCTACTGTAGGAAGTACTGACAATGGTTAAGTACCTCTAAATATTAACGCACTTAAAAAAAATCTAAACTATTCACATAAGTGTCACCTGTATTCATATTTAAGAGTAAAGTAGACACGGCCAGCTATCAGAGTACCTGCTCTAGGTGATGCAGAGGCTCCATCATCATCAGTCTCACTTATTTCTTCAAAGAAGTCCTATGTAATTTGTCTCTGTTCACCAACATGTCTAGTTTTGGCACCATTCTTTATTAAAGTGTCAAAACAAATTAATTCAAGACGTATTTTAGAACTGCAGAAGCATCTTGGATGAGAGGCAAAATATCTTCAAAACCACAACTTCTGTGGAGAATTTTGGTCTTAAACATTTCAATACCTGGGTGAATTAGATGCACCTACATGCATTTTTATGAAGAAAAAAAAAAGAATAATATATATATACATTTTGTTTTATGAGAGATATTTGCAGTGTCATTTCTTACGGTGTTATTACTGTGATCCTCTTACCTCGTACCGGAGAGTGCCGTTCCGACTGTACTGCCCTAACATTGCGACATGAGTGATCAGCCACCACGTGAACCCCAGCCGGTCCTTACAGTGCGTCGGGAGGCCACTGACCTGCTCTGCTGCTGGCTGCCCTGAAACTAGGGGCCTCAACAACGAGTTCATGTAGCTCCAGAAAGACTACGGGGGGAAGAAAAAAAACAAAACAAAAACACACGTAGTTTGATTTAGTACGGACAGAGTCATATTCTGTTGTGTGACGTTGAACGTGTCTGCGCTTGCCCCCACCTCTGTGTGCAACACTTTATTCCTGTATTCCAGAAGGTGAATGAGCAGGACCCACAGCTCTTTGGTGCAGGAGCAGAGGTGGTGCTGGCTGCTCAGGGCCTCTGTAGGCCTCACCTACAAATAGACAGGATCCATTGAACATAGTAAGCTCCCAACTGCAGCTCCGTTCTACATAAATGCATGGTGTCTATCACTGACATGAAGATTACACAAATAGTTTGATTAGAACTGTAATACTGTAAGTGATCGCCATGCAAAAAATGTGGTTTAATGTTGTCGTCATCATCCAGTACTTACGCTGTTTTAGACACTTCTCCACCCTAAAAAGGCTAATATTCTCAGGTAAACGACAGAAGCCAAATTCATATTCTGTATGTGCCATCTGCAGCTTCCCTCCATTTTCTATCAACCGAGCACTAAACGCTGTAATTAACATATTTAATACCAGAATTGGAAGGGTTGTTTTTTTTTAGCTAAAAAACCCCCCAACAACCTAGAAACACTGCTGGTGCAGCTCAACGGTGAGATGCTAATGAGTTGTGGCCAGCCGCCCACCTTGCTGTATTTGCCCATGGCCAGACCAGTCAGGTCACACAGCAGACTGCACAGGTGGTCTTCAAACAGACTGGTGTCGGTCAGGTTCTCTCCCGTCAGGTTCACAAACTGGTGGGCGTACACCACCTGGCCTGGAGAGGAGAATAGGTAAGAATGACTAAAAGCCGGTTTCCATGATAATGATGCTCAAATGAGCTGCAAGTCAGGAGATTATTGCCCAATGTGACGCCACGTACCAGTCGGCGTACAATCATTCAAACGGTCTTGTACGGAGAGAGAATATGGTGTCTCTGGATTCCAATACTACTAGGTACCATCAGTCTCTACACTACAACTTAATACAAGTGACGTATCACACTTCGGTATCTTTAGCGTCTATTTCCTGTCTAAGCAGACACTTGCCTTGCATCTTGTGACCAAGTAGGTGAAGGATCTCCAAGACTGACCAGTGGATGTCAAGATGGAGGTGTAACAAATGCCAAGAGGGAGGAAAAATCTGGAAGGGGAATACAGCGCCAATGTAAATAGTAGGACATCAAGTTATAGCACGGTTCTGGGTGATGGGAACTCTTAGTTAAGGGCTATTAAAAAAAAGGCCTATCTCCTTTACAACTGATGTTTAAGAATCACACACACACCTTTCCCGGGTTAGGTATAGTGAAGGCACTCTGAACGTTGGCTGGCAGGTCTTTGAGTCGTCCTATCAGGAGGGTGATGCCAAACAGCTCCTCCAGAAGAGCAGAGGGGAACTGAGCCTCCAGCTCTTCATACGGGTGTGAAGGCCCTGCATCCAGGGAGCTGGAGGGTTCCAGGTATCTGAACGGACGCAAAAGGACGACGCGTATCCACATAAACAAACAAACGCAGGAAAAGCGGCAATAAAATGTATAGATAAAAACATTTGAATGTCTGGTACTGGTGTTGACATAATTACCTGTGCAAGAAGACTTTGACATACTGAAGAAAAGAAACACACTGTTGTCTGAGGTCCTCCGCTTCATAATGGAGGTTGCCTGCTTGACCTACAAACACACGAGGGATGTTGTGGGCAGTATTCCTAAATCTTATGTAAAACATGCCCACTGGGTCATATATCAGACCTGACTCAAACTCTCACAGTCAGCCATAGCTGATTAATTATTGTGCTCACTTCACAAAAAGCACACCATTAGGCCCCGATTTACGTCTTTATTATTCGTCGCCGTTGCTGCTGCTTCCTCAGTTAACCATACATTTGGTGTTTAATCTAGTGTATGTTGTATTCATATGGTCTTTGGCTAGTGAGACTTCTCCTCAGGACAGTTCAGCCTTGCGTAAAGTCATTTTCCTGGCTAATACTGTGGCTCACAGGTAAGACCAACTGCCCTTCAATTTAAAGGCCTTGGGTTCAATCCACACTTCAGCCGACGTTATTTAAAGTTCATAACTTGAAACGTCTAAAAGGAAGCACATTCTTTTCCCCCTTTCTAGATGAAACGGCTGCTGAACCCCTCCTCCCCCATCTACGTTTGATATTTTAAAACTAAACTACATGTAAATTTCCTTTTTAGATTACAGGCATTGTCTGACTGTTTGCCAATGTAAATGAAAGCATTTCGCTAACATATAAGATGTCTGTTAATGTAAGGATCACATATGGTACAAGCTTACCAAAGTCAGGCGAGCTGGACTGCACCAAGGACTCCAGCCTGTAAACCTTTTGTCTGAAACAAAGAAAAGCAACCAACATGGATGTGAATGACCCACGGGGCGCATAGTGTTTCAAAACAAACATTGGTTATCTGGTAAAAAAAGCTCTGTCTAATAAAGGATTCCATTTCTTAGCTTTGGCTGCCATGGAAAATTGCATTACAATTAGGGTGGTTTATAGCAACAAAAATTGACAATAAGGAACTGGGGTTTGTTTTAAAAACAAACTGTTCTGATTTTACATCTCGGCTTACCTGAACAGACCAAAGAGTGGCTTTGTAGATTCCACCAATGCCGTCTCTGTTACCCAGGGGAAACCAAAGACCTCCACTGTGTCTGTCTCATATTCGGCAGGGGCCGGGTCAAGACGCAGCAGCAGCCTACAGAGCGGATGCAATTCAATTCAATTTAATTTATTTTGTATAGCCCAAAATCACAAATTTGCCTCAGAGGGCTTTACGATCTGTACACATACGACATCCTCTGTCCCGGGACCTCTCATCGGTTCAGGAACCCCCCCCGCCACCCCGCAAACAAAACTTTTTACGGGGAGAAAAAACGGAAGAAACCTGAGGGAGAGCAACAGAGGAGGATCCCTCTCCCAGGATGCTCTATTACAGTGGAGATAACTGGAATTTAATCTGCTGTGCTCCAAGCATCAAAAACTGACCTTTGAAAAACATTTAACAACAGTGTATGTTTGCAGACATGTTATGCAGTTACTCAGGATAATCCACAGCTCTGTCAACAATTTTCTTTGGGACAAACTCCTCTGACACAAAATAGATGAATACAGTGAAAACTGTTGACCTCCAAGTGGGGAAATGTGTTCATTTGTGATTATGGTGAACCGACGGTGACCGTACCGTTTCAGGGAGCCTCTTGCAGCGTACCCCTCTGTGGAGAGCGCTCCAGTGGGTTCCTCCTTTGTCACAGAGCAGCAGAAGCATGCCGGTCGGGCTGGAGTCATCTCACAGAGGCTGTCTGCTGCGAATGGAGACACTGGCGGAGTGAGGGATTGGCTGAAGTCGTCTTCCATGCTGCCAGTGCAGAATCAGTATCACCTTTAATGACAGAAACAGTGTATTAAAACAACACATTGATTGTGTCACAAAACAGAGGGAATGTGTTGCATCAGGTGCAGATGGCAGTAGCAGGCATTCACATACTGGGAGGAGATAGACTCTATGAACTCAGATTAAACATGAGGCTACTACGTGACATATACAGTATTAAACATAGCTAACGTTACAATAACACGCACAAAACAGCTGTCTATCTGAGAAACGTTATGTTTCACTGAAAAATAACATGGAAAATCTGTCAATTGATGTTGCCTTGATTCAAAGCTAGTCAGTAACAGCCACATGCTAGATATCATAAAGCTACTTCACAATGCAGCCCACGGGATACCAGTGTGTGAGATAACAGGCAGCAATTGTAAAATATTAACCGTCGCGAGAACGTGTGTTTAAGTGTTCGCCGGTTATCAAGGCGACATCTTGATCATGTCACTGTTGACCAACTTTATAGCAACGTTAGTAACGTTAACTTACATGCTTAATATGTTGAATGCCCAGTTAGCGTTTCTAACAGGGAAACCGAACAGAGCGGCAATTCCAGAAACACAAATGCTATGAAACATTTACAAACCTTATATTTCCGATACTTATGTAATGTATTATTCCGTAAACGTAAAGCAAAGTACGATGATTACGTCGCTGTCATGTTTTCGTTGTTTGGGTTTTTCGGTCTCTCCCGCGCGTCCATTCCGCGCATGCGCACACTTGCCACGCGCCCGGCCATTGGTCCGAAGTTTCAGAGTGGGCGTGAGCTTGTGGTGTAGAGCCGGCACACGGACGAGAGGTCTCCCTGCAACGCGCTTCCTCTGTCGCATTAGTTTTGCAGGTAGTCTCGTGCTTGTTTCTACGTGTTTATTTATCGAGTGTTATTTTGTGCAAAGTAAGAAGTAAAGAGCAAAGTAAAATGTTCTTTACTCGCAGCGCCGAGTTCTCTTGTCACCCTCACGAGACTAAGTAATGTAATTAGGTTAACGTTGGTTGACATGTCTATTTGGTATTTGTTATCAAACAGAGTCAGAGTTCAAGTCAGCTTCATTTACACCAAATATATCTGATATAATCCTTAAAAGAAACACACGCGAGGACCACTGCCCAGTATGTCTAAATAATTACCATTAAAACATCCTGTAGCATACACTTACGCTGATAAAATGGTTTCACCGACCAGGGCACCTGCTCCTTGCCACGACTTTTCTACTGACTGTTTCAAAGTCACTTCTTCCCCCTTAGTCTCACTGCAGGGGTCCCGCCTAAATGAATACAAAATTATTCGGCGGTTGAAGTAGAATTTTATCCAAGCTAACCCTAATTTCCATATGCAGATCTGTCTCACAACAGTCTCTCTCGCCATCACACCATTTCTTGCATTCTAATGCTTTCTCACATCTTTACAAAATCCCCCCCCCCCTTTTTCCACCACACGCCGTGGATGTGCTCGTTTTGTCGACTTACAGTTCGTTATTTCTGCACGTTTGACTTGTCTAGCGCCGAGATGCACGACAGATGCGATGTTTTGCATGCCCTAAATTTGCACGTTTTGTTACCGGGCGGCAGTGGAGACAATAAAAAAATGGACGCGTCGGGGAGATTTGTTCTTTTACGATGCACCGACTACAAAACCCTGCCCTCAACAGGAGACAGCCCGTCTGTGTGAACGCTCTGGCGCCAGGAAGGGAAAGGTAAATGCTTTTTTTTCTCTCTTTTCTCTGTCACTGCGCTGCAAACCCATTCCATCCTTTCTAGGCACCTTAGTACATGGAGGGAGTGAGGTCTGAACCTGTTTCTCCCCCCCCCTCCGCTGTCAACTCGTTTCCTATAGCTTTGATGCACCGGACCATGGCTGAATTGTGCTTTACAGACATGGGGACTACAAATCTGATTCAGACTTGATAAACGTAATGAACTGTGCAGCGTGGGTTACTACCGACGGACAACCATAGAAACCACATCTGTTGAAATGTTGCCCCACTTTAAAAAAAAAAAAAAAATGGTAGTTCCAAAACATGCAACCACACAGGTGTTTCCCATGTCTCCCTGATTGGACCTCATGCCGGTTGTAGCTGGGCGGAGCTAAACTGAGGCTGGACCCTTTTTTCTCATGAGACCTCTTGACTTGGGACTGTAGGAGAAGCACAGGTGTATGTAATTACCTTAACGATGGCTCTCTTACCTTCAGGTGCAAAGGTAAGCCACGCTAATGAGCCAGCGTGCGCGTGCGTGCGTGTGTGTGCGTGCGTGCGCGTGCGTGTGTGTGCAATATATCAGCCATTGCAGGTGTAGTTTCCTTTATCTGTTCACTGGAGGACAGTGTGTGGGGAAAAAAAAACACATCCCATTTTCCGAGGTCACCAGTTCAGTATCACAAAACGGTGTTCATTGCCCTGCCCCTACTGTTTTAAGCGAGATGAACTGGAGCCATGAGACATTCCCAATAAATCGGACTCTATATTGCTGTAGGGGGCTGTCTGAACTGTTTTTCTGGCTTGGCTGCTCGTAATTATCTGACCAGTGTGGCATGAATGTGGCATTTAGTGCCTTGCTCAGGGACAATTCAGCATTGCATATGTCCCAGTCTGGTTTCCAGAGTCGTAAGAGAATTGTTGGAAGTTTTTACCATGTTTATTGTCTTGATTGGTGAGACAAAGATATATGTTCTGCTCCGGTGAGACAATAAAGTTCGATGCTATTCTATGCTTTGCTAACATAGATAACAACACAGTAAATGGGTGTATACTGTTTGGCGCCCTTGCAACTTGCCCTGTGAGCAGTTATAAACTGATATTTTACTGTTGTCATACTCTTTGAAATAGTTTGACCTCAAAACAGCCTTCTGTAAATTTTGGTTGGTGTAATAATCTGGACAGTGTAAAATAATGTTATCCTATGACCGGTAGTTTGACCTCTGGAAATCCTGTACGATTCAATCCCACCATTAACTCCCCCTCTTTAAGGAGTATAGTCAGAGGCATGTAATGACTTTGCATAATGAGTTACATTCTCTTTTTTTTTTTTCATCGTCTGCTTTCTAAAAGATCTCTGCATTGTACAGGGGAGAGTGCTAGTCCTTTATCTCCAGAAAAAAAAACCTTGTGGCTACAGTTTGATCAATTAAACTCCTGAAAGCCCCCCTCCTCCCTCCTCCTTTCATTACTCTGCCTGAGAGGAATATAAAGTTATCAGTCTTCCCAAGCGATATGAGGACGGAAATAAGTAGTTTGTCTATAAAAATGTCCAGGTACTTTATCAGCGTCCCAGTAGGCCCCGGGGCCCCACGGCCCTGACACTGTTCAATGTGGCTCTCCTGTGCTCTCTCCTTCCCTCCCCTCTCTCCCTGTCTACTCCATCTCTGCCCGAGGCCCGCTCCTCGCTGGGCGGGGTGTACGCTGCCGGCCCTGCACCTCCAGTGGGATTGACTGGGGCCCGAGCCCCAAGTGAGGTTATCGATTTCAATCAGTGGCTTGGGAGATTGGAGCTGAATGATACTGTAGACTTTAAACGGTGGTCAGCTGCACTGTTTGTTGTTGTTGTTGTTTTTTTTGGGGGTGTGTGGGGGGGTGGGGGGGGGGTGCTGCAGGAGGAGGCACTTTGCTTTTGAAGGGAAGTCAGATAAACATACAAACAGAATTTATTTATATAGAGTGAGAAACGGTAAAAAGTGTAAAACGGCCCAAACAGACCCAAAAAGTGCATAACAGAGAGTTCAGACAATAGATTTCATATTTCCAACGATGCAGGTCTGCAACTAACTATTGTTTTCATTATCAGTTAATTTGTTGATTATTGTCACAATCGGAATGAGAATAGTCACTCAGCAGCTGTTTGGCTATTGACACGCGGCCAAGTAGAACATTCCACTTAATTTAGCTTTAGTTAGCGAGCCGAAAGGCTTTCTGCCTGAAATCCCTTTCTGGAAGATATATGTGGTAGTAGTAGACGTAGTAGTGTAATATAGTAAAGTATGTATAGGGAGTGGGTTCTGGTGGATGAATGGGTCAAACTGAGGATTGTCAGCCAGGAAACAGCACATGTTCCCATTTGAGAACCCAGAACCACCAAATTTTAAGCACTTCTGCTTAAAACAACACAAACGATTAAAAGATGATCAGAATAGTAACTTGCCGATGAATTTTCCGCCGATTGACCAATCGATGAATCGACTAATAGTTGCAGCTCTAATTAGAGGCGGTTTTTCAGTGAATAGGAGCTGTGTGTACATGTGGAAAACAACCGGCTGAACACAACAAGTTACACGATTGCTCTCCTAATCACGTTCAGTGTAAACTAATGTATATATAAAGACCGTGACCAAACTCACGGATCAACAGTAAATGTGAGTTGCATAATCCGGGGGAGGGAGTGGGAGCGTAAGCAATTACTGTTCTTCAATACTGCATTCTTCTAATGTGCATCGGGTGCTTTTTCCTGTTGAGTAGATACGGAGACAAGTGAGGTGACAACTTTTTGTACCGTCATCGCTCGCAGGAAAGCGCCGGCGTAAATAGAAAAGGACTGATAAAAGTTCCTGTTTTGCTTAAAGAGGGAAGTTAGTTCACACAATGAAAGTGCCGCTGCTTTTCTGCTCTCAGAAGCATTTGCATCAAGGCCAGGAGATTAAACGTGTGGGTTGGGAACTGTAGAGAGTGTGTTGTCTCGCTCAGGGGCCCCCCCGATGCCAGAGTTCTGGCTTTCATCGGCACTGGGTGAAAGATTTCTCCTGGACGCTCCACTCTCTGCGGCTACAGGTGGGTGGTTCACATGCTGTAGGTGGCAGCCGCTGTGGATTTCGCGCAGAAGTACAGAGGAGTTGGCTGTGGGCAAATTGCTTCACAATTGCCAATGTTCAATACTCTGCACTGAGATGCTGAATCCCACACTCGATAAACTCATTTGTGCTGTTAGATGGTATTTAGAGTGTTATGGTAATATTTAAAATCGTAGGTGTTTGTGTTTTTTTTTCTATCTATATTCATAATGTCAGTTTCTAGACTTTGTTTTAAACAGCCAATGGAGAGAGAGAGCGTATCCAGTACGGATACTGTTGTATGTCGGTTCACAAAAGGAAAATGATGTAGAGCTGAAAAATGAATGTGCAACTATTTAGATTATTGTAATTGTTGTAACAGTTACGGGTTCCAGCGACTCAAATGTGAGAATTTTATGCGTTTCCTTGTCATATTTCATCGTTCATTCATTATCTTTGGAGATTTGGACTGTTGGTCAAATAAAACTAGCTTGAATGTGTCATGTAGGGCATTTTTCAAAATGTTCTGACTTGACAAAATCCAAAATATTATTCAAACATAATCAGCAGATCAAATGAAAATGAAATCGTCATTAGTTGCAACCCCACTGAGACGCATCTCCTCGCTGTCTGATGCTTATGGCAATAAATGTTATGAATGGCTTTCATTCGGGTGTCACACTGGTTTTTACTTCTTAAAACACACTTTTAACATCCTAATGCAGTACAGGAACGACTGACATAGTGTCCCACATCGTACATTATTGATATGAATATGTAAAAAGTTTCGTGAATGCATTTTCCTCCAGTCATTTTCTCCTCTTATCTTTCTTTTGGAAGGCTCCATGTTCAGTGCAGTCCTGCTGGTGCTTGGCTGCCTGCTGCAGAGGAACCTAGTGACCACAGAGGGGCATCGTGGGACCAACCGCTATGTCTTCTATGCAGTGCAAATGGACGGAGGCACCGGAGCCGCCAGAGCTCTGGCCCAGCGGCACGGACTGGAGTTCATACAACGGGTCAGTGCATGTTTAAAAAAACAACCTGTGGTAGCCTCCACATGTCGGCCTGGATTCTACATTTTTCTAAATCCAGTTACTGTGTTTTTTTTTTAAAGAGCTGCCAAAGTGCTGACTGCTGTTTCCTATTTGAGGGATATCTGACTTTCATCAAATTACAGCAGCGTTTCTGAATATTTCATATCTGATCAAAGACGCATAGAGTAGGCCGTTCACACACACATGAAAAAACACACACATGCACCCAGATGGGCACACAAGTGCACAAATAACACACTTCTATCTCGCCAACCTTAGTTTACGCCTGTGAGAAACTCCTATTCCACTATATGTGGAATAGGCTTTGGAGATGATTGGGTCTTTACCTATTTGCCTGAGTCTTAATCTGTCATGCTGAAATCTTTCCATTTGTCAGAAGAATACATGTGATTTATCCACATCAATACTTTAAAGGTTACTTTGGTTATTGAGTCTGAAAGTGTGTCAGCTCCCTCAAAAAAAAAAAACCGTTCTTGGCTGCAATAAAAAAAAAGGGCTCAGAGTGCGCCTTGGTTAGGTGGAAAAAAAATGTGTAAAAGGGAGTTCAAAGAGGCTGTTCAAGGGCATAACATATTTTGAAATGAACTTCTTCTGATTCTCTTTTATGAAAGATTCTCAGTCAGAAAGATTTAAAAGGTAAGAGCCCTTATGAATTGACATACATTCCCGCTGTGCTCTGTTACATTCAGGATTTTGAAAAGAGATTCTTTTATTTAACTTCTTCTTTTCAAAGAATCAACACAGATTCTTGGGATAAAATGTACTATTTGATTAAAAAACATTATGTAAGCAATCCATCATGAAACTTTCAGATGGACAAGAACCCACACATTGTAAGTGCCTGCCCTTAAATACAGTGAGCCACAACATGCATTAGAAAGCGTATGGACGGGACCATTTTAGAGCACAGACCTCAGCCAAGGCCGTGCCCTATCTCGCAATGTTAACGAGAGTTTCCGCTCTGTGATTCGGATACACTCCAAAATGTAATGGGTTCTTCCTTGGCCCATGCTACACCGTTCCAGCAAGTTTCATGAAATCCCATTAGGGGCTTTTCCGTAGTCCGCTTATAAACAAACCAACTTGATTGGCACTTGAAGAGCGCAGACCTCTGTCAAGGCCGTTTCCATAAGTGAAAAACAATACATGTATCCTCCCCCGTAGTATGGATCCGCTCCAAAATTGAACAGGTTGTTCCGTGGCCTGTGCTACACCCTTCCACCAAGTTTCATGAATATTGGGCCGGTGGTTTTTCTGTAATTCTGCTGACAAACAAACAAACCAACAAACAAACCAGAACGGAACTTGGAGAGTGCAGATCTCCGCCAAGGTCATCTTGCAATGTTAACGAAAGTCAAAAATAATTTGTGAATCCGCCCTGGAATTCAGATCCGCTCCAAAATGTAATAGGTTCTCCCCTGGCCCGTGCTACACCTTGCCAGCAAGGTTCATGAAAATCAAGCCGATAGGTTTTCCATAATCCTGCTGACAAACAAACCAACAAAATAATGAACCGAACCAAAAACACAACTTCCTTGGGTAATAGGTAAAGCAAAACAGTGGATCTCTTGAATTTTTAAGTATTATGTTTGTTGATATTCCCAGTTCTGTATATAATTGGTTATAGATAGAGCCCTACAGGTGAGAGTGCTCAGAAAACCTTGCATTACATCGCACCCGCCGTCTCCAAGAGTCCCCATAAAAGGATTTGGTGTCACTTCATTCATTTAAAGCGTATTGCGCTCTTGTTCTTTGGCGACAGATGCACGTTCCTCCATCGATTTTTGCTCACGGCACGCAATCAAAAAACTGTGATTTGAAGTTATTGATAAGTGATACTGGAGGTGTGTGTGTGTTTTGACATGATTGATAAGAGTTGGAGGGAGTGTCCACCGGCCTGGTGTGAGGCTGTGTGCAGCGCTGGCCCTGGGGAACGGGGACACAAGCTCATTTCAACCTTGGCCCCTGCTGCCTCTGCCTCTGCCTCTGCTGCTGCTGCTGCTCGGATCATGAATAAAACATCTCTTTGACCTTTATCAGGAGTGTATTGGACAGTCCACCCCCGTCTCTGTCTTCCTCTCTGCCCGTCTCTCTCTCTTTGTCCCTCATGTATGCACACAACCACCTCTGCCTCTCCCTGCATTGTTGTTTGCTCTTTTCTACACCACCGATAGCCCCCACGATGCAGTGGCCACTTGTAATCGCCAATACAAAAGCAAACAACATTTATTTCATACACATGTATTCATGCACACACGTGATGCTTTAAAACAATGTTGTTTTGCTCGTTTATGTTCTGATTTTTCATTTGCAAAATTGTGCGACAACCCCGTTGCAGTGTAGAGTCTGTAGTAATTGTCAAGGATACGTAGTAAGTGTGTTTAATAAGATATCCCACCCAGAGCCCCCATATCCCGAGAAGAGCCTCTAACAACCCCCACGTTCACGATCCCCCCAGGTCCAATCTGCTGACTGGTTTTCTTCTACCTGTCTGTCGCCAGAGGCTGATGGTAAATGTCACTGACACCAAATCGCCTTTGTTAAGTCAAACCTATTGTAAATATAGTAATATCAAGGAGAAGCCAGCACTTGACAATTTGCTGTGATGTGTGTGTGTGTGTATGTATGTGTATATGTATGTATATATATATATATATATATATATATATATAAAAACATTGAAGTGGAATGAAAAGTCTGACAA
This sequence comes from Ophiodon elongatus, assembly GCA_016806645.1. Lineage (NCBI taxonomy): Eukaryota > Metazoa > Chordata > Actinopteri > Perciformes > Hexagrammidae > Ophiodon > Ophiodon elongatus. The sequence continues at coordinate 567,371 of JACSYO010001629.1, forward strand.
GCCCCTGCGCCAGCTTGGGAGGATTCCAGTGGTAATGCCGCATGAGCGGAATGGGAATCAAATGTCTCCATGCTGGCACTCAACGTACTGTTGGTCTCTTTGATTTAGTGTTCAGCATCCAGGAAAATGTCATCTCGTCTCGCCATTGCGCAGACTTGACATATCCATTTTGCAACTCTGAAATACAGAGGGAAAAACAAAGCAAAATACCCGCGATGATGTCTTCATGCCACACGGACAGAATCCGATGTGATGCATTGCAGTTGCTTTTCGCAGGTGTCTCTTTGGTAGCAGACTTACTGGAGCCTTTCCTGTCGCTCTTTATGGTTTCTAAATGCATCAGAGATGGAGTTTTTCCGTCCACGTTTATCTTTCCCTTGTCTTACACCTTGCTCATTTAGAAATGTTTAAAGATGGCTTATAGTTTGTCAACGTTCCTTTTTTATTTATTTTTAAGTTGGAGGGTAAATCGGCTCATTCCCAGGGATCCAGTGAAACGTGGCAACATTTGAATTAAGAAACAAACACGGCGAATGCAGCGCACCCAGGAAGCTCGTAATTATTACGGCTGTGTGGCAGTACCGACGTGGATTCAAAGATTACTGTCATACAATGGTGAGTCTCATCTCCAGCCAAGGATGTGGTGGTTTAATGCAATCATTATGAGCCAGAGAGAAAGAGCTGCTCTGACTAGGCAGGTAATGGCAGCCATTACAGGTGCAGGGTTTCTCACACAATGACAAAGAAAATAAGAACCTGATCGCTATCTAAAATAGATGATTTTCTGTTTCACTTTACGCCTGCACAGAACAACAGCACAGCGGCTTGATATTACACGCTGATTTAAAAAAGAAGAAGCTTGCAGGCTTACTTACAATACAGCCGACCCAGTTTTAAATTACATCACATGATACTGCATTGTTTACAGGTCTTATTTCTTGCTTACTTAAGACTTTGCAAATCCGATTAGAGGAAGATTAGGTCTATGCATCGCATTGTTTTTATTTTAGCTGAGATCACTGCTTCAAGAATTAAGTGCCTGCGTGTGTGTGTGTGTGTGTGTGTGTGTGTGTGTGTGTGTGTGTGTGTGTGTGTGTGTGTGTGTGTCTGTGTGTGTGTGTGTGTGTGTGTGTGTGTGTGTGTGTGTGCGTGCGTGCGTGCGTGTGCACAAGCGACCGTACAGGGTTTTTGTCTTGAACTCTGACACCAGGAAGTCCCCGGTCTCCAACCAATGGAGAAAGGCTTCCCAGATTCCCCTTCTCTCCAGTGAGGTGGAATACTGCTGGCAGATTACCATATCATTACCATATCATTAGCATAACATTACTGCGCCACAGCTTGGCTCGCTGTCTGCGGACGTGCTATCAGCTCATCGAGAGATTCAATCCCCAATCCGCTCCATGCCTCACCCCTCCCCACCTCCCCACCCCTCCTCCCCACTCCCCTCCCCTCATCTCCCTCTGTACTCACGAGGTGTGTTTTCCATCTGAGTAAAGCAGATGTAATTGAGGTAGAGCACTGGATTTACCGTCTAAATGAAATCCCACAAACGCTTCGCGATCAACCGTCGCACACATTCAGAGAGCTTCTCCTCTGAAACCTTGTAGCGCCGCACCCAATTCAGAATTTCTAGTAACCCGCTCAGAAATGGCCTCAGTCAGATGCTAAGCTATGTCAAGCCTTACTCCGGCTGGATTACTCCAGGCTGTTATGTTACGGCCATATGTGTGTTTGTGTTTGTGTCTGTGTGCGTGCGTGCGTGCGTGCGTGCGTGCGTGCGTGCGTGTATCTGGCAAGAAAGGCCAATGTGCCACCATCTTCTCCCTCGCCCCTTCCTCTCCCTTTTCTGTTTCCGTGGGGCACCCAGGGGCGCGGAGAGGGACACCAATCCTCTAATGGTTGGAGGAGAGGGCCCATTCCATTAGTCAGGGGGCCCAGAGTTCACCGCTGCTCCTCGGCGCGAGCAGGACGGAGAGAGCGAAATGGAAGGCAGGTGTTGGCCGGGGGCAACACAGAGGGCAACGCTGCACCAGCTGCATGCTGGGAAATGCAGCACTTTTATTTATTTTTTTCTCTCCCCCCCATCGCCACTCCTTCCCTCCCTATTTCGATTTCCTCATGCAAGTACACGTGCACACACCTTGTGCGTATAGCATGCACCACACACACACACACACACGCACACACGCACACACGCACACACACACACACACACACACACACACACACACACACACACACACACACACACACACACACAGTCTGACTTCCTCTCACCCGCTTTTGTCCCCAATTTTAATTCATTCCAGTAAGCTTTTCTCCATTTTCCTTATCTCTTTCTCTCTCCATCACACACTCATTCACTCATGGCTATCTCCATCTCTTTCATTTTCTCTCTCTCTCTCTCTCTCTCTTTGCTTACTGCCCCCCACCCCCCACCCGCCCACCCTCGCTCCATCCTTGCTCATGCCTCACTCTCATTTGTAAATGGAGAGAGGACTTGACTGAGGAATATGTGGAGGAGATGTGGTTTCCCTCCCAGGTGGGAAACTCTGGCGGGAGATTAAGGTAGAGGAGAAGGCAAAGGAGAAGAAGAAGGAGAAGGGGGTGAGGAGGAGCAGGAGCAGGAGCAGGAGGAGCAGGAGGAGCAGGAGGAGGAGGAGGAGGAGGAGGAGGAGAGCAGAAATTATGCTACCACTCCCTCTCTTTCCCTTCCTCTCTCTCCCTGAGCTGAGATGATGTATGGCTGCAAAGGCCACATGTTGGCCGTGTGATGGATTAAAGCACTTTGTAGGAAAATTACTGAGAGCGCCTCAGCACACCCGAGTCTAGCCCTTAATAAAACTCTCTTCAATATTGAAATGGAGAAAGAGATAGGGAACGAGAGAGCGAGATAAAGAAGATAAAGGAAGATGGTGGACGAGAGCAGCGAGTGGTGGTAGAGGCACACAAACGCGCTCACACACAATACTCTTATAGGTGATATGCAATATTGAGAAATGTTGTAAAATTGCACGTTGTATAGCTTTACTGTGGGATTTTACTGCCAGTGTTTTGTTTGGAGCGGGTTTATAAACAGAGCTTAGGGAGTGAAAGTAAACCAGATTTTGTGAGGTTGCTGTTTATTATAAGCTTTGTGGATGAACTTTTAGAACATGTTTGTCGGTTTTTCCATTTCTTACCCAAAGTACAAAGCTGAGAAAGTTCTGAAAACTACACAGAATCCAGTCCAAACCTGTGTAATGAGACAGTGGACTTCAGCTTCAATTTTCACCCGGAAGGAGAATTCCATTTCAGGGTTCAATTAATCGTGAGTTTGTGAGAGAGCGGATTTTATTTTGGTTGCTCAGCTCATAATTGAGTGGGACTCATAATTGACAGAAATAAGTGTAGCAGGCCTGTAGCAACTTGGACTTGGAATGTAATAACTTGGTACGTGTGTGTTGAGTGTAGTAAGCCCGTTTATAGAACGAGTGCATTGCCCTTGCAAAACATGCTCGCTCCGAACGGGCCGGGTGCTTCAACTGCGGTCTTGTAGCTTGCAGTTTTCTTGAGAACCTTCAACCCCGACTCTGTGCTTTCCCTGGGTCCACAGCGATACACCTGCCATGACATAGATGCGTCACATTCGCAGTCACAGCTACTCTGAAACACAGGTGAAATACAGTCTGGTTCGCAGGAAAAAAAAAGACACCCGAGCCCGGCTACTTGGAGTTCACTTGGCGGATATATTCACTTTAACGTATAGAGCATGGATTTAATTCAGAATCGGAACTGTTTATTGCCAAGTACGTTACACATACAAGGAAGTATTTGTGGAGGTATTTTGCCGGCGGTAACGTTTTAAGATAGTAGGATGCCATTCATTCACTGTGAAATTATTAAATAAGCCAATTTAATTACTCTCAAGCAGGTTTTGCATTGTTTTAATGTCCTATAACAGAAATTGTGTTTAGTGAGTATAATTCAATTTAAAGGGGAAACAATGTCAATGGATTCAAAAGTCTAGAGTATTACAATGTGGGTCTTTTTTTCATAATAATTTTCCTCTTTTTCCTTTTTAATATTTGTTTTTTTTCTTCTTAACATTCTTGGAGTTACTTTGGTAATCAGAGGTTTTATCCTCGTTGTTTTTTGAGCAGTTGTACAAGTGCCCAGGTGTGATGGAGTTGTGATAAAGTGGAATTCCTAATGAAGATTTACACTCTGTGTTTCCACTTAATGTGGATTGTAGAGTCCACATTAAAGTGACAACCCCTCACATCCCCTCCCATTTCCTGTATTTCCTGCCAATACTGTAACCAACAAGGCTTAACCGCTCACCCCATTTAGCCCCTGGCATCGCCCTCCTCCTATCCCTCCTTTCTGCTTCTCCATATTTGGGGCTGTGGAGGCCACAGCTCCTGTAGGGCTGTTAGTATACACACCAGCTGCTGTTTTCTCCATAGGGTGGGCTGCCTCACGTGGCTCTCGCACACTGCTTCACTGACTCTTGATGTCTGTGTTTGTTTTTGTTTATCCTTCATGCTTTTCCCCTTCCATCCTCCATCTCTGGTGCTTTCTCTCCTCTTTCTGTCTGGCTGTTGGAGGCCATCAGCAGCAGCGGGGCATGCATCCTGTGGATGCTTCAGCCCTGAGCCCACTGAGACTCCTGAGTCCAACTCTGCTGAACTGATGATCAGATGCTGCAGTACAAATCAGGCTTTAGGTCTTTACTCACCAGGGGTTTAATTTTGCACATCAATATGTTTTTTTTTTTTTCAAAATGGTGTTTTTTTTAATGAATACTTTCCCACAACACAAGAATATTACGTGGCAAAAAAACAATATCTATATTTTTCCTGGGACGAGGTCTCAAGTTGTGTGGAATGGACATATTCCATACGCACACTATAGTGTACAACAACTGGGAGGCTCCGTAATCCGAACCAAGATGGCAAACTTCATTCCTCCTTTCAATCTTTACAAGGGCAGCGCAGGCCAGATCCACTCCTTTCGCTCTTACTGTTTACAATAAAATCCCTGGACATATTCAACTGTTCACCAGAGGTAACTAATATTCACTCTGAGCTTTTCGCTAGGAGGAAATTCTAGGATCCCATTAGCTGGTCCCTCTGCCTGTGAGAATCTGTTGGAACCTTCTTCTTGAAAATTCGCATCCCTGCCAGTATGAATAGTTTTGATACAAAATATTCACAGGCGAGTATTAAGCATTTTTTGTGTTGTTTATTTGTCACGCCCCAAAACGGTAAACAGATGAGATCACCTGTCAACAATGACTGGCTCCGTGTCTCGTCAGTGGTGTTTTCGTGTTAGTCCTCGTGTTTCTCAGATTTTACACATTTCCCATAAACCTTGCTGCTTCAAAGAATAGTAAGAGGGAGAAAGACAAAATAGGAAACTAGAATAACAATTAAGTTATGGACTATCAATCAATAAATCAATAAATAATTATTGGATTTTATAATAGGTTGTATCAGTGGGTGGGAATGGAAGGTGACAGACAAATGGCTGGTATAATGACAAATGGGAAAATGTATGTTTATGTGATGGGTGTGTATGCTTGTATGTGCATATGTACAAAAATAGAGAGTAAATTAAGAAAAACACTCAAAAGGAAATGCCTATTATTATTATTATTATTATTATTATTATTATTATTACTATTAATTAGCATTTATCTTGAATCGTGTTATTCCAATATTCCCTCTCCTTTTTAGCTCTTTTTTTGTTCTCCACCATCTCTGGAGCTGCTCAATAGTTGATAACTCGGTCTGACTGGCATTCGATGCAGGGCAGTTAGCTTTCTCTTTGATATTGTATATTGAAATACACCAAGAAGAAGTTGACAATGTAATCAGTTTTTGGCTCAGCTACATTGTGACTAGCATTTAGCATTAATTCTGGTATCATATGAAGTAAAACATTCATTGTTTACAAAAAAAAGTAGATGAACCGAAGTGTCTAAATGCATCAGACTTTTAATACGGATGTTGGCAGATTGGCCTTCAGCAAAGATCATTTTAAAAAAGGTAAAAGGAGCTTCAAACAATGCTCATAAATCATGACAACACCTCATATCAAGTCACGATTTTAATGTCTTTTAGCAAACAAAAAAAGGAACTTAACAGAAAATAAAAGGACACAAACATAACAAATATACAAAATGTACAAAAAAACAACAGACATTAAGGAAGAAAAGATAAAACACGTAGATCACAATACCTGCCGCTCTTATTGAACAGGTGTGACTCACGGTGCCTTAAATCTGCTTCTTCCTTCAAGTGAGTTGTTTTGAATTGTGATACTTGGGTCTTTCAATCATATGCTGTGCAGTATGATAATCTGATTCGACACTTGAAGAGGGAGCAAAGGCATTTTTTATCCTTAGGAATCAATAACAAACTGGTGAAGGAAAATGTGGAATAACAGAACTTATTTTAGAGAAATCATTGACACATTGACTACACATAACAAAAATGCTTCCTGACATAATGGGGAAATTGCACTATAAAGTCAGTTGGCAACCATTTTCATCAATAGGCTCATGTGATGAGCTTTTACAGTTAAATGAACATCAGACACTTGCCTCAATGATTATTCAATCCATTTTTATGTCAGATTCTTTTTTTCAAAATCAAGATTTGAGCTTGTTGGAATCTTTTCATTATCTCGGTTTAGGTGGTCTTGACTACAACTCAAGCGTACAGTGTGCCCCAGTTATTTTATTTTACTGTTGCTCTTCTTGTTCCTGAGGCTGCACATTAGGTAGACGCTAAAACAAAATTAAAAATCCACTATGGGATAATTAAAATTCTGTTCTTTAATTGATAAATCTATTATTCTTCTTTGTCTTCGCTCTGACTTCCAACTCGCATAATTGCAAGTGATTTTTGTCAGGGGTCCAACATTCTTAAGTCCAATATTTACTCCTAATGGGAGCTTTTTATATTTTATTTTATCAGTGTTTTCTCAGCAGTAGTAGCCAGATCTGCAGCTGATCCAAGTTATTGTTTGTTTCCTTATCACAATGTACTGTGCAGCATATTAAATTAAACTACCTTTCAGTGGTTTGAAGGAACTTCAGAAAGTCCACGCAGACTTCATTTGTGCTTACATCTTAGTGCCTTATCTGAAGTGAGAGCATGCCATGGTTATCATTCTGTAAATACAGTTTATAGTTCAATTAAAGGTTAGCGGTGTGGCCTTACAGCAAGAATGTTGTGTGCATGTTCTCCCCTTGTCTGCGGCTTTCCACCTACAATCCTAAAACATGCAGGTTAGATTATTTGGAAACTCTAATTGCACATAAATGTGACTAGTACATTATGTTAATGCAATCAGTGCATTGTCTATCTGCATTATTTTGTTTGTATTGCAAATACAGAAGACCGACAGCTCACCGATTTTGAAAAGGCATACATGTTGGTGGTTAGCTCGTCGTCTTTGCAATTTCTTTTTAAACCGAGGACAAGAGGTGATGTCAGGGGAGGATTGCTGTTTTATTCATCTACGTTCACTCAAATAAACTTGATGTGAATAGATTCAATATACAAATGCTTCCACTGGGAAGCAAACCATGTTAGTCTTAGTCCTCTTTCAGTCACACAGGAATCCTAACCAATCCGACCAACAAAATACTGTAAGTTATAGTTTGGATTTCCTCTTGTAACAGTGGGGTCCATGCATTGCATCCTGTCTTTTGTTCGGTAAGCTTTAAGCTACCATTGTGAGTGTTTGATTTGATGATCTAGTCTTTTATTTAATCCCCAAAGTTTTCTCCATTCTTAAGACTTACTTTTTTCTTAATATACACAGAACTATTTTCCACAAGATTTCTCAATCGAGATGAGAGCCAAATGATTGCTTGAACATACTAGAGTTGTTAATGATGGTGTATTAACGCGTGTGAAATGACACTTAAACATGACAATCTCCGATTGAATTTACATTTCAGATGGCGGTAAGTTGATTTGCATGTATCGTTAACATCTGTCAGTACCCAGGATTTTTGATTTCCTGCAGCAACATAGTCAAGCCCACGTATCATCCTTTGAAAGCTTTGCAGCACTCTCCTTACAGCAGCAGTACTGTTATGCTAATCCCCTCTTCACCAGCGCCTTGGACTAAGGTCATTTGTTGGAGAGATTCAGTTAAGCAATCAAGACCCTGAGAAGAGCATTTTCAATAGTCCCGTCTGTCAGCTTATATCTCTGTCTGGAGTCTGAAGGTCTAGTTGCATTGAGGTGTTGTCCTCAGTCCGAGACAGGCCAGGGTGCTGTGTCTCCATGTGCACCATATCAGTGTCATAAATTCAATCTCCATGTCTTGGTTTCAGAAAAAAAAAACAGAAGGACTTTCAAGTAGTTTATGTTGCTCAGAACTTGGATCATTGCATTCCAACCAATAATAAACAAGTAACATGTGGGAGTTTAGTCTGATACGATTTAAACACACACATTTAAAAACACACAGTCTTTGCTGTGGAAAGGCCCACGAGGCTCTTTATAGAACACCTGTAATTCCATATCTCATCGTCTGTGTGTGTGTGTGTGTGTGTACACACAGATATGTTTCATCAGTTTTAATTTAATCAACAAATGTCAAATAAACACACACATATATTACATACGATTTCCCGTGACCTGTTGCCACATTCAACAGGTCTTATTTGACATTACCCACTGCCATTGTTTTCTTGAATGCATTGGGAACCAAATGGAGGTGACACACAGGTGATCTTAGTCTTACAGTTGGCACCACGGCAGCACGATAAAGGTCAATGTTCACAACTTGGTGGTCATGAGTCTGTGCAAAGTTTCACGTCAGTCAGGGCCCTAATATTCTCGGACAGGATTTAAGTGTTCTAAAAACACAGAATGCTTCACTCTAGGTTTTGATAAATAACCAATATTTGATGGGTGTTGACATCAGTCATGCCTCCTACAGTAGCAGTCTCTAAGATCCATTATCTACACTGTTTATGAATCCGCTATGAAATAGATCTACCTCTGACTGCAGACGGCTTGGACGTCCCAATTCACGTCAAGCTTACTTAGTTCATCATGCATGACTCAAGCACACTGTGTGTGTGTGTGTGTGTGTGTGTGTGTGTGTGTGTGTGTGTGTGTGTGTGAGGAAAAAAAAACCTCTCATGATTAGTGTTCTCAGTGACTGGCTGGCTGATGGGGTTGATTTGTCCGACAGTGCTGTGTGTCAGGCAGGCCCGGCGTCCACACCGGAGAACATGAGTGAAGGAGCGGATAATTGATAGTGACAAGGCGCTCCCAGCCTTAATTGCTGCTGGTGAATTAGATTACCTTTTCAAAGTGCCTTCATTAGCAGAGGGAGAGCCATACCAACGGTCCCCTGATTGGCCTCATATTGTTTTGCTGTGAACCTGCTCTGGCAGGGCAAAAGGATGTGTGTGTGTGTGTGTGTGTGTGTGTGTGTGTGTGTGTTTTTTTGTTTTGGATAGAAATTGCTCACTAATTTTCATGTACAGCTGTAGTTTGACGGTGTGTACATGTGTGTGCGTTATGCACATCCAGTGTCAATAATGTCAAGTTGTCAAAGTGACACGTTTAGCAGGAAGTGCTTCTCTGTTTCTATGGGCCACTGACTGCTTTCACAGTTGTAAAGGGTTGGTTCACACAAATGACAAACAACAGATTGTCTCACTTAGCTGTCTAGCCAAATAGTTTTGGTTTTATTTGTTTTCAGATATTTACCTCTAGATTTACACCTCAGTACAGTGGGAGTGAATGGAAAATTGCAAGTAAAGGACTCAACAGCCATGTGTCTCTCACCAAAAAAAAGAAAAGCTGGAGCAACTTTTTACAGAGGGAATAGCTCCGAGAGGCTGTTGCGTGTGAGATCTGGAGACTAAAGTGCAGTCAAAGGCAGGAGATGAGATGCTACCGTGGCTCAGCAGGTGGAGCGGGTCGTCCACTAATCGCAGGGTTGGCGTCTCATTCTGTCCACATCCTGTGCCTTGCATGGTTGCCCACTGCCATCAGTGCGTGAATGTGAATGAGTATTGTAAAGAGCTTTAGATAAAAGCGCTATATAATTGCAGTCCATTTACCATCACTTAAATAGCTATTATCTTGGCTAAACGAAAACTCTACAGCCAGCAAGCCGATTTAACGAGAACTGTACAAGAGTCTAAGACTGATAGCCGAAGCTGGCATGCACCTGTGTCTTTAAGAAAAGGACAGGAAACACGGACATATCCTGTTCACCCAAGTTTACGGATTCACCGATACGGTATTGTAACTATGCTCTGTTTGCATCTGGAAAACACAATGTTGAATGTAAAAATGTCAGCAACAATGTTATTTGTAAGTTCTCATATTGGTACTCGGTATTGGCAAGTACTCAAAATATAAGTACTTGTACATGTATTTGCTCTGAAAAATTGATGCATCCCTACCCAAGTTTTGTTTTTGCAGTAATTCATCCATTACCTGCCATTAGCTCGCCAGGCTACTGCTAACATATGAGATGGACAGAGAAAAGAAAGGTAGACCTTTCATAATAAAATAGAAAATAGCCATACCTGAGCCTGACTCTGACTCACGGGGGTTCAGAACTTTACTGTGGATCTCAGAAGATATCTGTCAATCTGTGGTGCTAAAAACGACATACACTAAGCTACAGGTGAAGTCCAGGATATGGCTAGAGCTTCTTTCTGGTGGCAACCTTCCCACAGGTGTGGACAGGAGAGAGAGAGAGAGCGAGAGACCGCTCACAGCCACAGGATCAGGACCAAGGAGAGCGCCACAGATTGCAGTGCCAATGTTCTGTTGGTCACCCAGAGTAACACAGACACTGCTTCTAACGAGACATAATGCTATTGAGTTCAAGTGTATTTATTCCCAATACTGTGGCCATTGCAAATGAAATTCCCTTCACCTGCAGTGGGAGGCTGCCAGACAGTTGTCCATTGAGCTCGGCTAACCGGGCTAGGCTGACTATCACGCTCACACTCGAGAATTTCTGTTACTCTTGTACGAGTAGTAGACATATACAGCTGTTTGGGTGCCGAACGGATTGTGACGAATACACGTACCGTGTCAGCCTTAGCATTTTAGCAAATTTCAGTGAGCACTTAACTTAAACCCAAGCATCCAAATATCAAGAGTGATAAAATCGCATTTTTCCCTCTACAACTGTGCGAATGATGGGAAGTAATAGAATATATATATTAAACTGTCCCTTAACTGATTCCATGGGGGAATTAGTTTTTTTTTCTCTTGTTTTTTTTCCAGTGAGATCAAAGGTTAAGGAGGTTAGTTACAGCACCCATGGGGCTGGTAGCTTCAGCAAGGGGGATCTTGGTTTAATAAAGACTTGAACCCTGAGGTCTCCAGCCGATGAGTAGTTTCTGTGATCCTACAGCCAGTAAAAAAACAAACAAAAAAACACCCTAAAAGCTCGCGATTTTGTAGAAGAGAGGAGTTATCATTCCATGCAGATGGTGACATGAGCATCTTGGGCAAAAATAAAAAATCAACACTTCCTGCCCAAACCCTAAAAGTCCCAAACCTAAAGTCTACCCCCTCTTCATCCCCTGCAGCAACAGTTTCAGCTCCAGCCACCCTTCCTCATCCCATTTCCATATCTGTCTCCAGTCACTGCTCAACCCAATGGCGTCCCCGTCCCCGTCCCTGTCACGGGCTTCATCCCTGCCCCAGCCAGCCTGCAGCTCCCCTGCTGAGTTAAATGGAGTGTGCCGGCGTCAGGGGAGACGCGTGCATGCTCAGTTCAGCTCAGCTCAGCTGGGCTGCCAGCGTTATAAACTTACTGTGCGATTATTGTCAGAGCGAGACTCCCCCACCCAGGAGGTCTGCGCTGATGGGTACCATGTCACCGGGCACAGCCCGCCACGGAGGGAGGGATGAGAGAGAGAGAGCGCAAACGAGGGATGGAAACGCGGGTGAGAAAAGGACACGGGCAAGGAAGAGCAGTTCTGTTAGTGGGAGTGATGCGGAAAGGGGAATCGAGGGAGAAAGGATAGAATAAGATGGAGAAATAAGAACAAGCAGTTGGGCAGAGAATCATCAAAGGGAGGGAAAAAGCCAAGCTGAGCAAGGAAAGACTGATGTAAACCTAGCTCAGCAGACAAAGACAAGGGAAGACACACAGAGAGTGATATAAAGAGGGAGAAGCAGAAGAATAATGCACTGAGAGAAGAAAGAGAGGCAGCAGGGAAATCAACAGAGGGGAGAAAGAGAGGGAGAGACGGGTAGGGCGGGCAGAAAAGGAAGGCAAAGAGAGAAATTAGAGAGAAAATGTTCAAGCGGGTGATGTGTGCTGTGATTGTTTTCTCTCTCTTTCTCTCTCTCTCTCTCTCTCTCTCTCTCTCTCTCTCTCTCTCTCGCTCTCTCTCTCTCTCTCGATCTAAACGGTCGGGATGTGGCCTGTATCTGCCGGCAAGGAGGAACTCAATTTGGGACAATTTACTCTGCAGTCTCAGCCCTGATGCACCTCAGGGACAGAGAATAGAGAGAATGAATGTGAAGGGAGATAGAATCAGCAAGCCACACACACGCACACATTCGCACACACACATTCGCACACACAACGTGCGCCTTGCACACAATTGCCGCCGAGTAGATTTCACTTAGTTAGTTCTAACTCTCCCAGGCGGTCAATACGATTTCAGTTTATAAGGCTTGGAAATGAAAAGCCCAGGATAAGGTTAGATAAACTGTGTGCTATTTGATTTCGGCCCACCTCTTGCAGGAAAACCCACACAAGACAGATGGCCGGAGGGGATACGCTGATATCATGTTGTGCAAAGGGTCATGTGGGTGATTACGGCTGAATACGTGATGGGTTTTGAACCCTCACACTGAATGCGTGTTGGTCTCTCTGTAATGATGAAAACCCTTCTACGATTTATGAGTTTTTGAGGGCACAGTAGTTTGACAAATTCTTAAATACAAGGTGCTCAACCAAGCAGATCTTGTGTTCCATAAACCCTTCATGTCCTGAAAGTGAATGGGTTTTATGTCCTGACCACAACACGTGTTTCTATGCCGACAGGTTGGCAGCCTGGAGGATGTGTACACCCTTAGAGACAGCAGGGGGCGCCCTGACAGAGCCACCTTTGGGAGCAGACTTTCTACCGCAGTAGGGGTAAGTATTTCAACTGTTACATGAAACAAACACCGCTAAATAAAATCCCCATCGCACTTTATGAGCTAGAGAGGGGATCCAAGCTGTAGGTTTTCCAAAAGAAGCCGCTCTAAGGTTGTTTTTTTTCTTGGCCTGACTCGCACTGTCTGTGTAACACAGCGGGAAATGGATTTGTAACTACAGCAAATCAGAGCGTTCAGCTACTTAGACGTGACTGTTTGATACATTTAACACGGCCACGTCAAGGTGAATTCACACTCTGGCATCAGTTCTGATTTTACACAGCATGTATATGCAAATGGCAGTTCATTTGGCTGGCGTTGCTGTTTTAATCAGGGTCTAGTGTTGATTAGCGCGAAGGATGAAAAAAAAACAAAAAACAAAACAAACAGAGCCATGTGGTGAGTAATGGCTAAAAGTTGTTTACCTTGATCGTGTAGCTTGTGTGCCTGTTCCATCCAGTATCACTTTATACACCCCCCCCTCCCCCCTCCTTCGCCACCTTCAACAAGCCGTTCTGCATCACCCTCGGAGCGCACAATGCAGCCTGCTCACGGGGCTTTTGTTGCCAGGGAAACCGTCACCCACGGAGACATCCTGTGACAGCACAGGGTGAGGGAGGAGGGACGGGAAGAAGGGTCAGAGATGCAGCTTTGGCTCCGTCCGTTCTCCGGGGTGCACCAGACCTCTGGCCCTTCCCCAAACAAAAAACGCACAAAGCAGCTGCAGCACATTCGAACGCACAGTAAGACAAGACTGCATGCACCAAAACACGCCAGCGAGAGGAAGAAATGGACAGCGAATACAAGAGAGCGAATATTCCCAACTTTCTGATTCAGAGTTATCATCTGAATCAGTGTGCGTGTGATTAATTGAAGTAATTTATGCACAATCTCCAGTGACTCCATGTATGGTTCATGATTTCATTAAACTGTAACTTTAATTACTTTTCTACCATCGTAACTTTAGGTGAAAATGAATTTGCACGCCCCAAAATGTCCCACATTTCGTAATGAGTCTTAAACTGAATGGATTGCACAAATAATGTTATGGGATAATGAACAATTGCACACTCAGACATTGCATCTCCTAACAAGGCTCGGTGGCATCCTTAAATGCCAGGCATTGAGGTCTGCATGTTGGCTATGTTCTCTTACCGTTTTTAGCTTTTAGTGGCTAACTTTAAACCAATAGGAGACCTTTTTATTTGTTAAACTAATGCCTTCCTTTTTTTTAGCTTGAAAACAGTCAATATTATGATAGGTATATGTAAGATATATATTTATGGTGGCTTATGTGTTGCCAAACATAATTACTGTGTGTTGGCTACAGTTGCTGGCCTGCTGCCAAAGCCTCAGCTATAATCCACCCACCTCTGACCAGGCCTCTGTCTATACAGAGCTGTGTGCTGCTTTCCACTCTGCATCGCTGTACTTTGCGTTGCACGGCAGGTGGGTTGCATTACAGAGCCCGCTAATTACTGTAGCGTGTGAGGTTTAGTGAGCCGTAACGTCGAGACGGAGTTAATGTTAGTTTAAACTGCCGACTGAGGTGAAAACAGAAGGAGGAGAAAGTCAATGTCTTTCCTGACTGGAAATTCTTCTTTCTTTTGTGGAGCTTTGCTGTGAAATGATTTTGATCGTAACTTTAAAATGCAGTATACTGTGGACAGAACTTCTCATCTACTTTTACTCCAATAATACAGTAATTAGAGATGCATGAGTACTTGATCTCAGGCAATCTCTCATCGTCTCATTTGCCAGCAGCGTTAGCGTGCCCCGTTGTGATGCCACCAGGGCAGAAAAAGTTAAACAGCTCATAACGAAAACGGTGATGGGAGGATGTTCCCCGGTTAAGCTTTGTGGAAGGAGAAGGCTTCCGCGAGCTGATGGTATTTGTTGAGCTGCAGTACAAGCTGGCAACGAGGCGAACAACAACAACAACAACAACAACAACTACGGGAATGGGGAAGATGAAAAGAATAAGGAAAGGGCGGTGAAATTGAGGGCTGATCTACAAAGTGCTGAAAAGGCAGCAATTACTAGAGACTCGTGGACAGCACTTTACCACAGAATCATAACTGTCACTTACCATTTCATTCAGACAGCTGTCCTACAGACAAGCAGTTCTGATAGAGCGCCACAGGAATGAGTCCTTAAACCCGAAGGGGGAGTTTGGTTAGACGCCTGAAATAAGACCTGTGGTTAACACAAACTAAAGAGATTTTATAAGAGAACATTTTGTTCTATGCTATAAAATACTCTTTTTTTTGTCTTAAAAAAAGGGTCTGTTACTAGCAAGTGATCAGTCCAGTCACAATGACCAGTCCACCTTTACAGCCTTGTTGTGTGAACTCTCGACCATGTGGCCGTGGTGTAGTTTGTTTATAGCCTAACGTCAGCTTTTTTTTAGTTAAAAGTTAAAAGTACTACAACGTTGGTTAACTTGTATAACGATATAGTAGAACATGTGTATTGATAAAGAATAACTTTTCACAGACTGTTTATCCCAGAAACAGCATGACACACACACACACTTTGCAGACTTAAAAAATACAAGTGCTGTACAGTACTTACTCAGTCCAAACTGACTGTACTGCTTTGTAATGATACCTGCTTGCTGAAGAAAAATGTATCCGAAAGATAAGGGCATCTGTTTTGCGAGATTGTCTCCCATACTTTGAAAAGACAATTTCCACGCAAGGTCCACTTACTCGCCTGTTCTGGAGCTTTCGTCTGTATTGCACAGTCCTCATCAGCACACGACGTTTACGCCTACACATCTTGAAACATTGCAAAATACTGTGAAGCTTCCAATATCTACAGTTCCATGACGACTGAGAACGTAAAATGCTTCAGCTGAACTCGTAAATATGACCGTGTTCTATAACAGAGGAAAAAGGAGCATCCTCCATGAATCAGTGCAATCTGCAACAGCTGCAACAACTGCTGTAGTTCATGTCCAAGACTGGCTGAGTTAGAGCGGCCCATAGGGCTCTGAGACTCATATGTGCAGAGCCGGACTATAACAACATTGTTTACAGCAGGCACACACACACACACACACACACACACACACACACACACACACACACACACACACACACACACACACACACACACACACACACACACAAACAGACACAGTTGTGTTTCTATCACTTTAGAGGACATAACATTGACCTACATTCCGCTACTTGCCCAATGCTAACCTAACCTAAACCTAGCATTAAACGTAAGACTTAAACCAAGTCTTCACCCTAATGTAATGATTTACGTTATGGGGACTTGCATTTTGTCCCCTGAAAGGAAGACGAGTTCCCACAATGTGATTGTGCGAACAGATTTATGTGCCACACAACATGAGTACTACACGCTGACACAGACGCACACATGTGGAGGTCCATGGTGGTTTCTCAGAGGAGGAGGAGGTTTTGCCACTATGTAATCCCGGTCGATTCAGCCCTCTGTCAGCAAAGCGACAATCAGCTATTGTATTAATCGCCCTGCTAATGACACAATTAGCAAGGCTGTGGGGAAAAAAATAACAGCTCCACACAAACACGCAAGGGCTCAGAGGCGACACACTGATAAAGCCGCAAGGCGCCAACATGCACATTTACGCAGCTAACAAACCGCTCGCATACATTTTGACTTAAACCGGCACAAAGCATGACATGCACTCAAACATGATCATAACACATGCACACAGAAATATATCCACATGGGCGACCGCCACACAGGTAACGAACACACACACACACGCACGCATGCACACACACACACACACACACACACACACACACACACACACACACACACACACACACACACACACACACACACACACGGCTGCGGTATGACAGGAGATAATAACACCCAGGTATCTCTGCCTGTACCTTGTTTACTTCAGGCTCCACCTCCCCTCATTGACCCTCTTCCTAACTGTCCTAACTATCGTACCTCGTGCGGTTTCGTTCTCAAACACACAGACACGTCTCGGACTGAACTCTACATTGACCTTTTACAAAATGTCTCGGATACGAACCCTCCTGCCAGCTCCTGACATACACTCAATGGTCCCTGCTGGTGCGTTACACACTCAATACACACATACATACAACCACTGTCCCAGTCCTCTGACA
Organism: Ophiodon elongatus; assembly: GCA_016806645.1. NCBI lineage: Eukaryota > Metazoa > Chordata > Actinopteri > Perciformes > Hexagrammidae > Ophiodon > Ophiodon elongatus. Next base: position 584,661 of record JACSYO010001629.1, read on the forward strand.
TGTGTGTGTTTTTTGTTTGTTTTTGTTTTTGTGTGTTCTCTTTGTCTTAACGTCTGTCTAGCTAGTCTAAGCTGCAGCCGCGTGGAAGCGGCGCCTTATTGTTGCCGCCACTCGAGCAGCAACGAGGCCCTTAGCAGTGAGAGAAGTCTGAGACAATAGAACAAAGTTATGGAAGGAGATGCCAGTTTTTCAAGGTCGAGTCAACAAATCAACCAATGGAACAACGACCCCACCTTATGCCATATGCAGCTTTCTTTTCCACAATGCATTGCATTTTATAGAAAATTACCATCGAGCAACATTACACTTGATATCCGTTTTTAAGCAATATGGGATTGCTATTCTAATAGTGAATAGTGACTAGTCACTCATGTGACTCGGGAGAGTTGACTTGCATGTAGCCGTCAGACTGGGTTCTGTATCACGTGTCGGCTATTTAGGTTTTATGTTCCTGACTAAAATCTTCAAATCCAAATTGTTCCACAGTAACACAATTTGTTTGTTTTTTAAAAGACATTTTGACTTGTCATAGTAGAGAAAACACAGGTGTAGCTAATCACATTAAAGATGGCTCAGTTCTATTCAAGTGTCCCAGTGAGCCATGACGGTACATCAGCACGCACAACACCAGGAGCCTGAAACTGAAGCATCTAAATGTCAGCCATTGTTGATATTATTAGTAGCTCCTTTGCTTTTTCCTACTATGACAAGGGGGAAGGGTCTACGTCTCGTCTCCCAGGTGTCTCACAGTGGGGACTAATTACAGGTCAGACCTGTCCCCATTTGTGACGTCACTTCTGACCCTCCAATCTTTTCCCACACACGTCCGGATCCACTAAACGGAAAGATCTATCAAACAACGTTGTTTCAAGTACGTTTTTTTTTGATCGGAAGCAAAGTTGTTGCATTGTCCGATTATCTAACAAACTGGCATCACTATATTTAATGCGTTCATACTGCTTTGCTAGGTTTGCAGCGTTTGGAAGGCTTGTTTAATTTAATTCTGTGCAGTCCCTTTTATTATTGATCCACATTGTTGAACCAACTTGGTTTTTGAACACCTGTTCTTTTGTTCACTGTTTGATGATCGGTCCTGAAGCCGCTTTGTGTGTGTTTGAACGTTTGTTACAGAGAAGGAGATTCAACCCCTCTGAGACTAAATTTACTCACTGAAGGTTTATTGTCTTCGTATTGTCATTGACTTGCCTGGATTTTGGTTATACTTGGGTACTTACAATGTACCTACTTTTAATGTTCAATTTTAAATGCAATATACTAGATTGTCATATACATTCAGCCTCACAAAGAAAACAGGTGGGGAGCTATAAAGCATTATTAAGCTAGTTTTACAGATGGTCTCTCTCTCTCGCTCTCTCTCTCTCTCTCTCTCTCGCTCGCTCTCGCGCTCTCTTTTTCTCTTTTTCTCTCTCTCTCTCCCCCACTCAACCTTCTATCCACACAGGATAGAAAATACATTTCCCTCAATGGAGTCTCACCGCTGAAGCATTTGTGTGCTTTTCCTCTCCTTATTTTTCATTCTTTTTTTTTTTTGTGTTGGTCTTTTTTTCTTTCGCTATTTTTTTTTTTCTTCTTTTTTTTTTTTTTTTTTTTTTAAAGACTCCAGTCACATCCGCAATCCCGCGGCCCTATAAGGAGCTTTCACGCTTTTTGGTTTGCTTTAGATGTTTAATACCCCCTCTCTTTTGTGTCAGGGAGCCGGAGAGGCGTTAAGAAGCGCTGATAAACCCCACTTAGATCCCTTCCTGGCCCGTCACCCCGGCCTGCCGGGCCGCTTTAGCAGGGAACTGATCTGTGACGGCCTGCCACTCAAACTGAGCACTTCTGAAGGCTGACACAATGGAGTGAGCAACACACCAGAGGGCCCGGGGGTGTGGGCGGGCGGGCGGGAGGGGGGAGGGGAGAGGGGAGAAGAAGGGAGAGTGAGGCGGAGGAGGAGGGAGACAAGGCCTAGAGGTTCCGTAAGAGAAGGCCAGAGGAGGGGCCAAAGTGTATCTCCCTCTAATCTTTGTCCTCTCTCTGTGTATACTATTGCTCCCTCTCTACCCTTGCTGCTCGCTACTGTAGAGCCCACACATTTATTTTTATGTGCCTCTGTGTTGGTTTTACTGTTCATCTTGTAGTCGGTGGTAACACACACACACACACACACACACACACACACACACACCTCTCTCTCTGTGGTCGGGAGTATCAGCCTGGCAGCTAGAGATGAGAGATTGAACGAAGAGGCAGAGAGAGTAGATGTGTGGGGTGGGGAATTTGGGGGGGTTTGAGGTCCAGATAGGGATCAGCGGTGCATCAGGGTCTGGGTGCTGGTTGGTCATGTGGTGCGTTCACTGCTGCGTGGCATCATGGGTCCAGCAAGGGCCAGGCCGGGGCCGACCAACCCTCAGGAGGCCTAGCGTTGTGATTGACAGGCGGAGGGAGGAGGTGGGCTGGGTTGGAGTGCGAGGGGGGGCGCAAGTGGCCATTGCCGCTGCCATCGCCATCACTTTCCCAGGGGGTTGTGGGTGGGTAGCGAAGCCCAAAATGTCAGCACTGATATCTGTGCAGCTCTGCTCGTATCACACTGCTGCAGCTGCCTGCCATCCACCGCATCCACTCATTCATATAGAGACATGGGAGTATTATGTGTGCACACACACACACACACACACACACACACACACACACACACACACACACACACTTTTCTCTGTGTTTCCTCACTACCTTCTCAATCAATCAATTCTGTTCTATAGAGCTATATCTGTGAACACACACACACTTTTACTCCCTCCATCTTACTGTCTTTCTTCTCTTCCACCTCCACAAATGCACATTGTGCCTCTGTCAGTTCTACCTCTGCCGTTCAATCATGTTCCACAGATCTTTTCTTCTTCGCCACTGGAAAACATTTTTTTCCAAGTCAGGTTTATTCATTTTTTTATAGTCCTACCTTTGTCTATATTCCACTAATTTCAAACCAGTCAGTCAGTCTGTTTTTCCATTCGACCAAGCTTTTATTTTGAAAGGAGAAATGTCAGCTTCTTTTGCATTTGATGCTGAAGTTGCACTAGTTTACTTTGTATGTGTTGGGCAGCCAATGAAAGAAGTTCTGTTTGTAGAATGTGCCTTTCTGTTTGGTGATGTCAGTGTGTGCGTGTGTGTGTGTGTGTGTGTGTGTGCTGCCTGTATGTCACAGCTAGATGATGAATGCGCTGACAGTGGAGGGGTCAGTGTCACAGACAGTGTGGTCAATTGCCCCTCGTCCCCTGAGTCTAACCTTGAGCAACACTCCCTAAAGAGTCTCAATCTGCCATTAAGGCCCACGCCTACACACACACACACACACACGCACACACGCGTGCGCACAGACACATATGCACGCACACGCGTACAGAGAGACATTCCCCAGTGAGTGTGTGCCATTAGTAGCTGGCAGGGCCTGGTTTGACAGAGAGCGATTAGCTCCCTATCATGTGTATTGATCACCGTGTCCTGGCTGCTCCTCCAGAGGAGGGGCTGGAGGGGTTTTACAAGGTAGTTGGGATACACACACACACACACACACACACACACACACACACACACACACACACACACACACACACACACACACACACACACAGACACACACACACACACACATATGCAGTCACATCCTTATAATCTGCGTGCATGTGCGTGTCTTAGTTTTGTTCTTTATAAATTACAAACAAATGCAGTATAATATGTTCCATCGTGCAATTTGTGTCATTATAGAAAGGAGTGTTTTCCCAACTGTTTCTGGGCAGCATTAGTATACATTTTGGGAAAACAAAGACATTGTAATAGGGTAAACTTAATAGCTAAAATGATGCATTTTTGCAGTAAAAAATGACAGGATAAACAAAGCCCTGCAGACTACAAGTCTGGAATGCACTAGCGTCTGGGGGAAATAGTTAACGAATGACATAATTGAATCATTGTCAGAACACGCACCTTTTAATATATTGAATTTCCATTCAGTTTGGATACCTACATGGACAGCCACTGTGATCCAAGCCCACCAATGCATGGTGTGTGGAATAAAAAAAACAAAAAACACATCTGATGAAAACATGTAAACATATATCATATACATATTCATATAAAACTGCTGTACATATTAAGTATGAGTTATTTTTTTACAAATGTTTTGTTGTATGTAAACAGGCAAATTACACTTTTAAAGCGTGTGTGCATTGAAACTGGACAACATATGCCAATGATAAGGTCTCACTGGGCTTCACTGGTTGGATGATATCACTTCTGCTATTGACGGCATTTGTGTTATTATGACAAGCAACACACCTGTAATATCCAGCGTGTTAAAGGCATTATTGTGCACTTGACACTGAAACAGGAATTTGGTCCAATTGAAATCTGCACGCATTTTGATGATAAACTTCCAGTTTCTTTTACCAATCAAAAAAAAGGATCTCGTCCTCTTGTTAATTAGGCTAAGCTCATTATTATTATTATTTTTGTTTAATTTAATCTTGATTCAATATACCTAATGTAAACACAAATATGATTACATTTGCATCACATCCACTTCCTGTTTGAGGTCTTCTGTGTTTAATATCACACATGTAGCGCTCTTAGCTCTAACAGCCCCTCCCCCTTACCCTACTCTCGTCTTCCTTGGATAGTTTAGACCAGCTCTTGTTAATTGAGTCTAATTGAAGAACATGAAGGGGGAATAAAGCAAGCAGGCTTTTAGGACATAAAAGACGGCAGCCGCCTCTCAGTAGTATTTATTTTCAACCTCTTCCACTCTGATTTAAGTGTAAGAGGACAATAGTGGCCTGACACTGATATGTGTGCGTTTTGTGTGCGTGTGTCCGTGATCCGCTGTTTGATTTAGTGCGCCCACCTTCACAAGGACTGTTCTCTTATCAGATCAAAGCTGCAAGCAGCGGCCTATGAAAGGGTGGGTGTGTGTGTGTGTGTGTGTGTGTGTGTGTGTGTGTGTGTGTGTGTGTGTGTGTGTGTGTGTGTGTGTGTGTGTGTGTGTGTGTGTGTGTGTGTGTGTGTGTGTGTGTGTGTGTGTGTGTGTGTGCGCGCTGTAGAGGACAGAGGTGTAGGTGAGGCGGGGGTATTTTCATTGCTTTTAACCCAGGACAATAGGACTGCAAAGGAGAGAGCGAGCGAGTACTCTTTGAACTAATGAAGGGGAAACCTTTCACTCTCCTCCATAAAGATACCCAACTCTCTCTCTGCTATGGATTCCCCCTCTCTTCTAGAGTAGAATGAAACCGAATAGAACAAATATATTTCATTTGCTCCGTGCTTCTCACTATTTTTCTTTTATCCACACATGAATTCACACAAAGCCGAAACAAGACTTCACAAATGGGCATAAGCCCAGGTGTGGGCACTAAACTTACGGAAGGGAGGTGGATGCAACAAACAGAAAGTTAAATGTCTTAATATTATAGTGATTGACCAAAGTTAGCATTATGTCATATTTTCCTCAAAGTAATACATTTCTGTGCTGTGATTTTAAGGTACAGCAGGTGCAGAGGCAGTACAGTCATTATAGAGACAAGCGAGTTCCTTTGACGGGACTGGACTTCAGAACCACTCACGGTACGTTTTGTTTATTTATTTTTTACCAGCTTTAAGTCAAGCTTTTTCTGACCTCCAGTGGGTTAAAGCCCCTGAAAGATTTGTTTCAAATCCAAAGTATTTATCTCTAACATTAATTATTCATAAATAAGAAAGTTAAGATTCAGAAATGTGCTACACCTGGACTGTGTCGGTGTGGTTTCACCCAATTTGATTGAAAGTGGCCTGGCAACATAATATAACAGCTTCACAACTACTTCAAAATATTTTCCCCCCTAAGCTTTATTAATTAAAAACAAACTTACATTTTATTATACACCAAAGTGTTAAAAAGTGTAAATAGAAGTACTATCATATCTTACTGAAGGACATCTAGAATAGAAGGGACAAAAAATTAAATAAATAATGAAATTCAAAAGAGTAAAAAGGCAGATTAATGGATTTTAAGTGACTTAAAAAATTTAACATTTGGTTGTGTACACACTCTTTTTGTTTTGATGTAACTTTAGAGAGTAAAATTGTGAAGGAAAAGAGTAAACATAAGTGTTCTTTAAAAATAAGTAAAGAATATATTTATTTTCTTAGCAGAAAACTTAATTTAAATTAAATTGTTTTTATGTTGAAAATAAAAAACTAAAGTCAGACCAAAAATCTTGCTGCAAAGTTTTAGCTGTTAAATAGATGAGTTAGTGATTAAGTCTTATTTCTACAAAAATCAACATCAGCGAATTAAAATATTGCTTTGCATGGGTTAGGGTTAGTTTTCCAGGAGAGTCCCTCCCATTTCAACTTCGTGAGGCAAGTGAGAAAGAAAATGTGTCATAAATGAAGAGCAAGTGAATAAATTCCCTTGTATTCACAGATTTAGATTACTTCTAATACATACACTGCTTTTCACAGGATCTGGATAGCTACAGCCCAAGTGTAACGTAACAAACTGTTAACATAAACGTGTTAGAAACACACACAGAGTGGAGGTGAAACCAGACAAGCTGTTGAGAAATTCTGCTGTATTACCCGCTTTGACAAAATCTGCAACATTTGTTTCTCTATTATCATATTCTTACCAGCTAATAGCTAGTAGGAGCATTTATAATAGTATCATGTTATTGCTGTATACTTGGTAGGATTAACAAAGGAAGAATTACTTTTCATTATTATTATTATCGGCTCTCATACCTTGTACTGGAATTAAGACCCTAATTTTACTCTCTCATCAGTCCATCTTATTATGAATCTGTTGTGTCAGGATGTGTGGGGTTGCACTTTGTCGTACCACAACTCTTGGTGGTATCGTTATATAAAGCATGCTTTGGGTTGCTTATATTTCTAATGGTTTGTTTAATTAGTCTGACAATTACAACAGGATCAGAATAAATCTATAAAAGGACGATTAACTAACTGAATACAGAACATAAATCAGCTATCCTTTTAAAAGACCATAAATAAATGACCAGTCATATACTTTACCTATAGATGCACACTTTAAACATTTGAGGAGGTATATACTTAAGTATTACTGACAAGTCCCTGGTCCTCAAGTAATGTTAGACCTGTGCCAATGAGCGTCATTGTACTTGTTTCTGATGATCACATTACTGACAATAGTATACATTTTAAACAGAAAAGCAGATACAGAGTTTAATCAAGTACTTATATTGATCAAATATATACCTATTACATTGATATATATTTATGTAACGGATGCAACCTACTGACTTTGTCACACCTTCCTTATTTTTCATGAATACCGAAGGTCAAAGATTCTAAACTATTAAGTTGATGGACTTCAGTTATAGATATATGAAGTTTAACTGGAAGAATGAGACGTGACGCGATCACCTGCTGGGAAGATGTCTCACTCTGTTGTACAGTGGTGTTCCAGAGTGGAGTTTATTCCTTGACAATAGAGCTTTGGCAGACTACAGACCCAACAACAGACGCATCTTATTTTGTTCTGCCATCAAGTCATTAATGCAACGTCATGTAATGAGAGCTTTGGTTGTGCTCACACTGTCATCAAGGAGAGCAAAAACTGCAACACAAGCAGGCCAAGGTGGATAAAACACAGTAGAGTCAAATAAAGAAAGGATCGATTGGCTTTGTTTTAGCCGACATAGATCCTTTAAAATATGCCCTGACTGGCCCTGATACCAATCTTTAGGATCACCCCGTGACATCTCTGACTTGAAAAATTTAAACACATTCTTTTTGAAAGTGGTTTCTACGACTTATCATTCAATAGGACATAATTCTCATATTGCTGTTCTTTTTGACAGCAGCTGATTGGTAACTAAAACAAAATTTTGGACCAGTGAAGACTTCGACATTAGACCTACAGCAGCAATCAGACAATATATTTACTCCGGAGACATACCCAGGTTTGGTTAAATAATGTCGTCACATAGTTTTTGTCTTCTCCACCGCTCTTTGTCCCTTGTCGCTGTACCTTACTGCAAACCATAGTGCGCCAAGGCAATGGGCCTCATGCAAAAAACACTGCGTCATTCACCAATTTTACCATATTTTGAATTTTCTCATGGTACAAACACAATTTACAAGTTGTCCAAACCTGTCCTAAGACTCATGTGCAATTAGTCTAAGTTTTTTACTAATGGAATGCTTATATCATTACTTTAAATCAATGTTGAGTTTGAAATCCCCATACAAATTAAACTTCATAATAATGTTTATTATCCTGTTTGACTCTGCAAATTGAATTATAGGCCAATATAAATCTAAATGCATTCATTAAACCTAACAATATCAAAATTTATTTAAATTGGCTATCGATTCTATTGTATAGCAAACAATATCTATAATATCAGTAAGAACATCTCAAACTGGAACCATTTCTGGAACCTTTTTTTTTTTTTTTTTCAGTGACAGTATGACTCAGGTGTCACGGCATTAAAAGCAGGTCCCTAAATTCTGCTGCTGACGCTGTTAAGAATAATAGACTTTCCTTTATGGCTCTCTGAAAGCAGGACTTAAATATAAGGCATACAGGGCAGCACATGGTAGTATTAGGGCGTTAATTATGTTAATTCGCAATTCTCATGAACGCACGCTCACTTACTCACCGGTGGCATTCATCATGTTTACGCTGGTCATTTACACACGCTTATCTGAAGTGAGGAGCTTTTGCTGACTCTGACGTGGAACGAGCCCACCGTACAAAAAAAACTAGGATACGAATGAGGATACGAAAATGTTCTTGCATGAGAAGAAAGTAGTAATGTCAGTCCTTCCCTCTCTAGCAATTATACAGATGGTGATCTTTCTCCATGGAAGCTTACTTATTATTATTATTATTATTATAATTATTATTATTATATTTTGGATTATTATCAATGGATCTGAAAGAGATCAGAGATTTGTATTGGCCATACTCTCTGTATGAGTTATACATCTTGGGAATCGTGCATAGAATTTATGTTGTAAACATGCTAAGACCTAGACCCAATTAAAGTGTAGTGTGAAAGCAATTACTTGATTCATGAGTCATGAACCGCAGAAAGTTGCACACCGAATCAAATGGTTCGGGATCAATACATGTTGCATTTCGCTCCTAATTAATACTAATGCTTTAAATATATGCATGCATGTTTGTTTGCCACGTTGTATTGAAGACATTTCAGAAATGGGGTATTCCCATTACCAACTGGTACGGTATAAATTAATTTCGCAACTCATACAGTATATTATGAAACAAGCTGATTCATATCCATCGTGTGTGTGTGTGTGAGAGAGAGAGAGAGAGAGTGAATGGCAGCGAGATGGAGTGCTGTGCAGGGGTGAAAATGTGAAGAAAGCGAGAGAGAGTGCCAATGAATGTGTATGGAGTGTATGGAGAGAAAGGTGCAGGCCTTGATGAGCTGATAGCACATCAACAGACAGCGAGCCAAGCTGTGTGGCAGTAATGATATGTTAATTATATGCTAATGACATGCTAATCCTCCAACAGTATTCCACCTCACTGGAGAGAAGGGGAATTTGGGAGGCCTTTCACCATTGGTTGGAGACCAGGGACTTCCTGGTGTCAGAGTTCAAAATAAGAAAAAAAAAAAAAACTACACACACATCCACACATGATGGGTCTGTGTGTTTGCAGGTTCCCAGAGGAGAGAGTCTGCATCCGACAGGCAGCCTGAGGAGAATAAGAGTGACCAGTCCCTCACCTTCAATGACCCGCTCTGGCCCATGCAGTGGGAACTGGTGGGTGTTATTGTGTGTGTGTGTGTGTGTGTGTGTGTGTCTTTGTGTTCATTGGTGTTATCCAGGAGCCCCCTCTCTCTCTCCTCTCAGCTCTTGTCCTCATGGTGAAGGATGTTCCTCTGACAGGCATAAGTCAGGCAGGCTTTCATGTGTGACTGGAGAGAGAGGGAGGTACGCAGATTATGGGGTTGAACTGAGACAGATGTCGGGGATTGATGAGGCTCGGAGCAACACTGACACACAAACTGCGCTGAAACAAGACAAGCTCATTCCTTCAGCAGAATCTTTTTCACGTGCTTTGGCCAAAATGTGTTTGTACAGAACAACAGCAGTACAAAACCAGTATGTTTGGGTATGAAAATACTATTTGTTATTGTAAAAGTGTTGCACAAAATATTCAGCAGCTTCATTTACAGACTTTTTTTTTTGTTTTATCCATATTCTCTATGCACAAATTAAGTCAAAGTTGTTTGCCTGGGAAAATGTACCACTCCCTCCTTCATTCTTTGTCTCTTCTGTGCGGTCTCTACCAATTTTCTGAGTGATATCTTTCTCAGAACTGTCTTTGAATAAGAGATGATTACTCATTTTGTGGATGTAAACAGTAGTCTTATCCCGAAGATTGTTTTGATAAAACTGCTTAAACAAAATTGATGTCGACTGGGTATTTTTTAATGTTTGCCATACCTGCTGTGATACGCTACCTGATACATTGATGTTGGTTTTTCTACAAAACCCCTTTTCATGATATACAGCAATGGAACTAGACCAATACATGTGGTACTTAACAGCTTTGGGTTCTCTCCTGAACACATTTGGGTTGGTACCAGCAAAGTATTGAAGTTTTATGCCCAGCCCTACTAATACGAGTGATTACATGATTGAACAATGGAACAAAATCATCGTTAACTCAATAATCAAGAAAAACTTAAATATTTTCTAAAATTGAGTACATTGCTCTCTCGTCCTCCTCCCCTGCTCTCGTTCTGTTGTGTTTTATCAGCCTCTGGTGGATGTGGATATTGATTGAGGGTCAGTAATCTGCTCAAGGTTGGTAGCCTGCCAGGACCAGGCGTGCGTGTGCGTGTGTGTGCGTGTGCGTGTGCGTGTGTGTGTGTGTGTGGGGTTGCATACCTATCCAACAGTGGACCTCAGAGTCATTACACGTTCACAAACAGTGGACCGATGAGCAAATTGGGGACATTTTGAAAGTCCACTGTTGATCATGTTTTGAATCATACTGAGATTGTGTCGAAGAGACTCTAGTAAATTTATTTCAATTTTAGCAAACAAGGGACCGGCAAGTGTGTGAATGTTAAAGTCACACTCAGCACTGCCCCCGCAGGCTGGAGCAAGGATTGTAACTTCTCACAAACACATAATTTTTTCACAAGCTTTCAGACTGTAGGGGTGCTATTTACCAATCTCTTTTTAAAAAGACTTGTTACGATCATTTTATATATGAAATAATTTCTTTTCAATTAAATGAATCATTAAAAACACATCTAACATCAGACTTTTTCTGGTCCTTTAAAAAAAAAAAAAAAAAGTTTAACTCCCCTCACCAAGCACAGGACCCTCAGATTTGGAGGTACTGAGTCACATCCTGACTGTTTCACACTCGGCTTACATAAGACCCAGTGAGTGCTGACGGTCACAGTCTGATGGAATCAACAGAACTACATCATCTGCAAAGAGCAGAGACGCAATTCTGAGGTCCCCAAACACTCTCCTCCCCCGACTGCACCTTGAAATCCTGTCCAGGATCATAAGTCTTCTTCAAGTTCACAAATACACACATCTAGACTGGAAGGGCAAACTCCCATGAACCCCCCGGGGTAAAGAGTCCGTCCACTGTTAAACGGCCGGGACAGAATATGGAATGCTCTTCTTGGATCTGTGGTTCGACAGTCGGTCAGAGCCTCCTCCCCAACACCTAAGAATACATTTTCCTGGGGAGGCTGAGCAGTGTGAAACTCCGATTATTGGTGCACACTCTCAGCTCAACCTTTTTTCCATATGGGAACCACCAGCCCAGTCTGCCACTCTACAAGCACTGACCTTGACCTCCACGTGACACTTCAGCATCTCAGGGTGAATCTCATCGATCCCTCACACCTTGGCATCGAGGAGCTTTTTGACTACCTCAGCAACCTCTGCCAGGGATATGGTTGAGTCTTCCCCCGAGTCTTCAAACTCTGCTGCCTCCACGGAGGACTGTTGGTCGGGTTCAGGAGTTCCTCAAAGTGCTCTTTCCACCACACGACAATATTCCCAGTCCGGGTTTGCCATTCTCCTCACCTGCTGGACAGACTGAGCCAAGCCCCGCTTTCCCTTTCTGAGTCATCTAACGGTTTGCCAGAACTTCCTTCAGGCCATCTGAAAGTCTTTATACAGTACATGGTCTCCCCGGTGCATAAGTGCAAACAACAGTCAGAGACTTCCTCTCAGCAACTCAAAGTCGCATAGAGGCGACGCTCCAGTTCTGCTGGTAAAACTTCAGTACAGTGCTGCTCAGCCATGGATTTGTGTATTCCCACAACTATCCAGCACCTCTCACCCGGGGCAACTCTGAAAAAGGGGAGAGTCCAGCCTTACCCCAGGAGTTTGGCTCCAGAACCAGTTCTATGCATGGAGGTGAGCCCAACTATATCTAGTTAGTCCCGACTAGTGGTGCAACGGATCATAAAACCTACGGTCCGGATCAGGTCACAGATCGGATCACAAATTGGATGAGCACAAAAGAAAAAAAGGAGCAAATCTAAATTTTAAAGATCCCTGTTCTTTTTTTTTTTTTTTTTTTACCAATTTCCAAGGCTCCCGGCTTTTTTGCCACCGTCCCAAACATCATTTCAACCACCCTGATTTGGTGTAAACCATCAAAAATTCTAAATGTTATCCTTTTACTTTGTTATAGTCATTTATCGTGTTTTTTCATAAAAGGCACACAATTCAAATTGATTAAATATGAAATGAAATAAAAGATTATATTTTCATTAATCAAAATAAATCTTGTCATCTGTACTTTTAATGATGCATTATAAGCTGCTTAAAGCTAGTGTAAACAGGTCATAATTCCCTTTTTAATATCTATTTATGTTGTTGTGAAAACTATCTCCTTCATACAACTGGATTTATTCAAGTTTCTCACCAACACAGCCGGATAACGTTATGATTTACCTTTGCCCAATACTCACTTTCACCAAACAGAGCCTGAACACATCATAATGTAACCGAACGGAACCTTTGTTCCTCCTGTCAATTTAAACATGGATTGGTTGTTTATAATGTAACATTATCAGAGATCGGCAAACAGAAAGCATACATACTGATGTCCTGATCGTATATTTTACTGAATATTGGCAGATAACGTCAGTAAAACTTTATTTCACACTGTGATGGTTAAGGTAAACTGTGTAATTAATCCATGGTTCACATGTGTGCCGAACCGTGGGGGTGATTCGTACGGATCATGGATCGACAACGATTTGTTAAACCACTAGTCCCGACCGAACCCCAAGTGTCAAGACGTAGCTTGTTGGCCAGCGTCTGGTGGCTAATTGTATTTTTTAATGAGTGTTATTTGACTGCGGGCAGTCAAATAACTAATGATTTATAGGTACAAGATGAATTTATTCTAAGTCAAAGCGAGAATATGTGGGTCACAGGGAGATGTATAAATATGGAAAATGTTTTAGTTGAATATATTTCTGAAAGGTAACAAGAGAGTCTTTATTCATGTACTATTCGTGTACCTATTCAATCTGTGTTCACCAAAGTTTCAATGTTTGTTATTTTGATAGGTAGACATTGGTAAGGGTTGCAATTCCCCTCTTTGCAATTTTCTCTAAAAATGAAAAAAAAGCATATTTGCATTTATATTATAGAAAAAAAAAATACCATGAGTTGTTTTTTTTCCCCAAAATGACCAGAAAGGTGGTACACACTTGTTTGGTGTAGAACAATAGTCAACTGTTGGTAATTTAGAAAAGTATGTATGTGTGTGTGAATGAGAGAGAGAGAAATTTATATTGAGGAAGAGCCTCTGTGTGTCCGTGCGTATGTTTGTGCATGTGCTTGGGGGGTTGCATCTAGGGAGCAGGGCTGCTTTATAGTGTGTGAGAATAAAGCAGATGAATGGAGGCAGCTAGCAAGCTAATGTCCACCACAGCACGAGGACCGGCCCTGGGGAGTGTGCCTGCGCACGCACGCACGCACGCTCTCACACACGCACGCACGCACTCACGCACGCACGCACGCACGCCTTATCCCCTACTGAGCAGGTTTTTTCCCCCATTGTTGAAGATTCTTGAAACACTCACTTTGAATATCAAATTGGTTGTGTGTGTTGTGCAGCTGCTGACATTTTTGGTAAGACCGTTCATTGCCTTTATGGGTGTGTAATTATTTGTTTGTATGTTTATCTATTGTGTTGTTTTTAATTGTATAGTTTGTGTGTACATCTGACCATTTCAAGTTGTATGGGTACAGTGTTGGTGTGTGATTATATTTGTATGATGGTGTTAGTGTTTTCAAGTGAATGTTCTTTTTGTGGCCACCAAGGCTCATGGGAGTTGCAACAATGGCTCTTATTTCCTGTGGAATGTGTGTGCAGATTTGTGTGCTTGTTTGAAGGTGGGTGGATTTGTTGTTTGAGGCACAAGGATGACATATCTGTCTCTGTGACTTCCTCATGAACTCTCTGGGCTCCTTATGGGCACTCAGAACACACATACTGAGTCTAAGTGCAGTCACACACAAGGATGTGCACATATTCTCTCACATAAACGTGTTAAACTAAATATGTCCATTCATGCACACACAGTACAGATTCTGCAGAAAGTATATTCACATACAGTATGTAGACCACAAGAAAATAACATATTTCCTGATGGGAATGGATACTGACTCTTCTTGTCACACTTTTTGATACTTGAACAATGCCCTTATGAGCTGTTTTTGAAAACAATGAAACAAAGGAATGTTTCATGAGTAGAAACGGAAAAGTATTTTGCAACAACAGCAGTAATATTTGCAGTGTTCCCATCAATGACCATGCAGGTTAGGACAACTGTAGTAGATACAGCAGATGACTAAGAAGAGCACAGCAGCCTGAATATGTATTTCTGAACAGGTGCTTTGCTAAATTACTACAATTGCCTCTTTTTAATGGCAAAAGTGTACAAAAGTGCGGTCGTCATCAACATGGCTGAAGTGTAAACACATTCAATCATTTTGAAGGGAAAGAAAAGTTTTCATATAATTCCCAAGGACAGAAAGCAAAATAATTTACTACACTACACTTCCTATTGGCTAAGTTAGTTTTCATGCAGAGGTGGCACAGTGCAGTAATGCAACATACCATAGAGTAATGTAACGTCTGTTGTTAACTCAGAATTTAAGCACACAGATGTCACTGTAAT
This sequence comes from Ophiodon elongatus, assembly GCA_016806645.1. NCBI lineage: Eukaryota > Metazoa > Chordata > Actinopteri > Perciformes > Hexagrammidae > Ophiodon > Ophiodon elongatus. The sequence goes on from JACSYO010001629.1 coordinate 599,897, forward strand.
CCTATGCGTGTGTGTTTTTGTTTTTTTGTTCCATTATTAATTATTTGGGACGGCATAACAGGGTAATTTAGAGATGAGGTCGGGGGCGGGATGACTGTATCATAAGTAGGAAGAAAATGTAATCTGCAGGTGAGGACACGTGTCTGCCTGAGCAGCCGGGCAGGTAGGCAGGATCAGGAAACCGCAGCAGCATCTAGAGGACTGGTCATGAATGATAGACATGGGGAAAAAAGCAGACGTTAAAAATGCATGGCACACACTAAAGAAGAAGAGCAGTATGATGCAGATGAGTGCTCTTCAGGGACAAGCAGGAAGAAACACAAGTGCAATTATGTTCCAAAAGGAGTACCAAAGTTGTGCCACCGAATATGTAAAAATACAACCTTAGTTTTAATGGGGTTTTGCACCCGTTAAAATTAAGGTTGTATTTTTACATTTCCGGCGGCACAATTTTGGTGCAAACAAAAAACAAAGAATGTCCAATGACGATGCTCTGGCAAACCGCTGGCTTTGCATGCAGTGGTCTTACACTTATTGCTAGTGAGCGACGCATTTGGGGTTATTTTCAACAATAAACATCTCATTGCTGTAGTCCATTTCAAGTTGTGATAATAATTGTGTGTGTGTGTGTGTGTGTGTGTGTTTAGTTTGCACAGGGCAAGTACAGCTCCAGTGGGTTTGACCTGAATGTGATGCCGGTTTGGATCAACAACGTCACCGGTGATGGAGTGGTGGTCAGCATCATTGATGATGGTGAGTCCAACCTTCACTGCGACATGTTGCATCTTTTAAATAGGGACACAGGTACATGATGCTTAGACTGATTATACAGATGTGGATTTTCTGGCCAAAATGAGAACATAATGGGCATATTTTGAAATATTTACAAACACAAAATATTAGTTTGTAACAGGACTCCTGCGTGGGTTCTTTCTGGTTGTGTACTAGCTGGACGCATCATTTTAAGCGTACACCTATCTGCTTATTACAATAAGGCCATGAGCAAAATATCTGGAAAATAAACGTATCTTACTTAGGAAATTGTATAGCACACTTTGCTTTTGCGTTTGTGGTGGTGTGCGCTATTCAAATAGATTTTAGGATTGCGAAGAGTCGTCAAGTTTGGTGTGATTAAGCTGAACGCAGACCCTCAGTGGAGAGGGTGATTGATTTATGTCGGTGTCCCCCCTCCACCACCACCACCACCACCACCACCACCACCACCGCCGCCGTCATCTTTGCCTCAGTCACGCCACAATGAGAATTCATTTCTCTCTGATTGCTGGGATATCTGGCAACAAGGGAAATGAGAGAGCGGCATCTTATGGGCTCATTCATCAAGAACTAATTGAAGCCTCACTAGTCTCAAGTGCTGATAGAGCTGGAGTAGCGTTGGAGTGTGCTGTTTGGTATGTGTGTGTTAAAAGTGTTCATGTGACACTTTTGTACTCGGATGCACCAAGTGGCTCTGACTCCGCAGTATGTGTGTGGAAGTGGAGAAAATGTCCTATTAACGTGGCGTTATTCCAAGATATGGCACATTTGTGTGTGTGTGTGTGCGTGTGTTTTTTTCGTCCACTTGTGTCCATGCACGTCTCTCTGCTCGCATGTGTGTTGATTCTTACTTGGCCGTTTTTGATGGAAGATGTTGCTATTATGGTGGACCGCTGTGGACAGAAGGTCTTCTCTTCGCTGTGCATCCCTCTGCATACAGACAGCTACTCAGTGTGTGTGTGTGTGTGTGTGTGTGTGTGTGTGTGTGTGTGTGTGTATTGGTGGCGAGGGGTGTAGGGCGGATACAGAATGAGCAAGCAAGTCGGAGAAAAAGAGAAAGAAATTAAATAGAGGAAAGATATAGAGGGAAATGTCAGGCGAAAGCAAGAGTAAAAAGGATTCAGAGAAGGGGCGAGTGTGTGTGTTAATGTAAATGTATGTGTGTGTGTATGTGTATGAGACAGAGTATTAGACTTGCACCACTGAATCTCCTCTCCTCCGAGGCTATTGTACTCTGCTCCACCTCTCTGTATTGATTCCACCGGGCAAGAGCTCCCTCACTCTTTCTCCTTCTCTTTCTCTCTCTCCATCTCTTTCTTTCATTTTCTTGGTCTTTCCCTCTTCTATTTTCCTGTTCCCTCTTTGTTAACTACGAGGTGACTCCTTCCTCTGGCCAACCCTTCATTTTTTTTTCTCTTCCCCCTCTTTCTCTGTCTCTCCTCCTCTCAGACAGTCTGCCTCTCACAGCTGAAAGATTGTGTACACGCTCACCTTTAGCCACCTTTCAATCGATGCCTATTGATTTTAATATCACAATGAAATAAATTATTTTTCTTTGAGTGAAAGCCCCCTCCTCCTCTATCTCAACCCTTCAATCCAATCCCTCTGTTTTTAGAGGTAATGTAATTGGCATCAGAGGTCGGCCCTCTACAAGCGTCGAATCACATTCACCATGCCACCTTCAATTTGCATGCCCGTGTCCGGGTTTGCTTCTGACTCTCCTCTTTCAGACTATTGTCCCACAGTTTCACCATTAGATATGGTTGCATTCTATTTATTTTATTACTGTACCTTAATGGACTTCAGCATGACCCTTACAAAACACAACTCAATAAAATCAGAGGTCTCTTTCACCAACGTGCTTATGCACAATTTTGTGCATTTCTTGTGTATTTTGAAAAATATATTCAGAGCAGTATAATGCCATTAACATCTCTATTTCATCTTGTGCAATGATTAGTGGATTTATCCATGAGCCGATCAACAGAAAATTAATCTGCAAGTCTGTGATAATTGGTTGTTTTCAGTCATTTTTCAAGGAAAAGTGCCAGAAATGGGACAGTTCCAGGTTCTCAAATGTGAGAATCGGTGGCTTTTCTTGGTCTTACATTATAGTAAACTAAATATCTTTGGACGGCTGGCTGAACAAAACAAGACATTTGATGCCTTCACCTTGGGCTTTAAGATATTAATGGGCTTTTAATCACTGTTTTCTCATGTTTTATAGATTAAACAATGAATTGAGTAAAATGAAAAGGAAGCTTTCCTTTCTAGATCTTTGAAAAAGGATGTGGTTGACAATATAAGACATTTTGGGAGTGTCTCTTTATGTAACGGAGCCCGTACGTGCACAAGCACATTAATATGGAACAGGTGATATGTATCTTTGTTCATTATGTAAATGGTTGCGTGTACGCATGTTTGATGAATAGCAACTTTCTTGTCCATATGGGCACGTTTTTAGAACTTATTCTATGCATGCTTTGATTCATGAGGCCATAGGACCCATTCATAGCAAGAATAAAAGGCGACGAGATATTCAGGGGCGTAAATATAGACGGTACCGTTGCACTGGGGCCTGTGGGGGAGGGGCTCAGATTTCCACCCTGTAAACATGCTTGTTTTTAAAGAACAACTAAAATTAGCAAGACATCAGTGCCTTTTTCTATATATTTGACCTTGGAGAGGTTAAACTCATCTCCATCATGTTTTTTTTTGGGAGGGGGGTAAAATAGACAGTAGCAATAACAAAGTCAATGCTACATGTATGTTGATATCGTCCAATGTCAAGTCTCTATTTGATCATGTGACACGACGATAAGATGGCGTGAGTGTGTGTCTTGGGCCCATCGTAACTACCTTACGCCACTGCGACTGTCACATACAGTGCACATCAACATAAACATAAAGTAGCCATGAGTGAGGTTAAACGTATAGATTCATCAGTGAAATGGCATCCAGCCAATCTCCCTCCCACCTTTTCCCACGACAGCCCCACAGTGTCCCTGTCACCCCGCTATCAACGCTGGCCTCCGTCCCTCCTGGCTCGGCCGGCCCAAAAGCACTCCAGTATCGATTGGCGCTCACGCCATTGTCATTACATGTCATTGGTACACAGAGAGGCACAGGACACAAATTAGACCGGGGAAGGGAGAGAGAAAGAGGAAAGAAAAGAGGTGGAATACACACGAAGAAGACTGAGCAGTGTCAAAGATAATTCAGCGAGTAGAGATTCACATAATGTCACACTGATTTGCAAAGAGCAAGAAAATGGTCCTTTTTAAATAAGCTGTCTTTGCAAAGCGTCGCAATAGCATGTAGGATACAGGTAAACATCAATTTGAGCCAATCCTGTCTTTTCTCTACCTCTCTTTACTGCACTCTATAGAAGATGTACACATGGTGCCTTTCCTTTTTTTTTTTATGTCCTAGGAATTACAGTAAGGCGAAGATGGTGGGGTTTTATAGTTGTACCTTGAAAAGCACTATAATGTGAGCCCAATATAGATGCAGAGCTGTATTTACTGTATGTTGTCATACTGTATGTGTTTATCTGTTGATGTAGGAGGTGTGATAAAACATTTTATGGCTGATTATGAAGGCTTACGTAGCTGCTATAAGAGGCAGAGCTGTATTTTTTGAGACGCTACAGTCTAAACTGATTGACTCGATGAGGTGTGTCTACAGCATGAAAAGCATTCAATCTACTGTCTGCTGCGGTGTGTCCGTGTCCTACAGAAACCGTGTATATAAAAAAAGAAGTCATTTTTTAAAACTGTACTGTAAATTGTTTGTCGTTGTTTTCCTGGTTATCATCCATGGTGTCATGATGCTGTACATGGTCTGAACCTGATAGGCTGTTATCTAATTATCATTATTACAGTATGCAAAGTATTAGTTATCCAAAATACTCACCATATATTACCAACAGCTGCCGTTGTGTGGCGCACCACCAAAATGCCATTTAAAAGAAGCAATCCAAACTGGAGGTCAAAAGAACAGCTTTTGCTTTTAATTGATTCCTACTGAAACAACTGGTATGGTATGCAAGTGATTTGTATGTGCTCCAAACGGGTGTAGTGACTTCTATCATAATACTATTACTAAAGTCTGAGCGCAAACTGACTGTATTTTCCCTATGCAGTGTACACAAAACAGGCCATAATTTCCCTAATCACTGCGCACTTGAAAAAGTGTTACACACAGACCACTGAACACACAGCCGGCTGGCGAGGAAACACAAACTAAGAGCATGATTATCATGATTATCTTTCGCCACCAAGCAACAAAGTAATTGACAGGTAGTTAAACAAATTGGTTGCCAAGCAACACAAAGAACCTGTATGTATGAGTGTCATTTATTTTTTTTTTTTTTATGATAATAAATATTCATTTTCATTTATTATAAGTTCTCTCTCTTTTTTTTTTTCTTTGTCGCAGTTTATGTATTTTATCCTTACATGAGTTTATCAGGCGGGTGTTTTCAGCAGAGAAAGCCGATGTGTGTGTCTTTATTTTTACATCATGCTCACGGTGTTTATGCACCCATGCATTAAGGCAGGCTCCTGGCTCGAGTCCAGAGAGTGTCAGAAGTCTGCGTGTGCGGCTGTTTGGTAGAAATGACACTGGCCGGCTCTGTAAAAGTGTGTCTGACAGGGGGAGCGACAGAGTCAGCGCTTTTCTTTCCACCCTCCTTGCCCCCCGCTGTTCAATCCATCCAGCTGCTGTCACCACAGGGGAGCAGACAATCTATCAAGGCATCGGGATGCATTCTCCTCACCTGCGCCGCGCCTTTAATGAACAGCCAACATGATCCCGGCTGACAAGCAGGAAATGGATGTAATAAAGATTGTTTCTGCATGCTCTTTGCATCCCTGATAAATCACCTCGCTGTGCAACAGATACGGGAGCCACATGGAAATTTGATTTCACGCGGCAAGGGGGAGGAAGAAGAGAACAGTGGGGGAAAAAAAGAGAGCTGCTAGTGGCAGGGTCACTCTATTTTATTCCCCTTTTTTCTCCAGCGGAGCGGTGGAGCAAAGTGTTGTGGGGGTTGAATGGAGGGAATGTTGTTTTTTTTTTTTTTTTTTTTTTTGACTGGGCTTTTACTTATCCCACCAACGCTCTGTTTAGCCTGGAACATGCCTCTGTGCCTGTAAGTCTATAAACAATAACCGACGATGTGTGCAGGCGTCCACATAGGCGTCTGTCATCGTACTATGACGTAACATGAATGTGTGCACTAAAGGGCAGGGCACCATTTACCAAAACAAAAAAATACACAGGAAATAAAGAAACCTGAGGGTGGAAACCTATTTCTGTCGTGAGGAAATAAGACTAAATCATAATAATGCATATACAAGATGAAACTTCTCAGTGTCTCTGGGAATCCATCCCTGCAGAACCAAACAGTTTGATGCACAGGACAACAAATATACACAACGTGTAGCGTTTGGAAGTGTGCACAGGGGTCCTCTAGGAGCCTCTGCATGCTACAGTTACCCAGAAACCCCTTCTTTGTTTGCGAGTATCCTCGTAAAAGTATCCGCCTGTCCACTCTGAGTATACTTAGTGTTCCCCACACTCAACACATACACTTCCTCAATCCCTTCATAATCTTATTTTTGTAGCTTATCTTATGTCTGTAATAATGCCTTGTGCAAATCAACTTTTTTAAAGTGATTTGTTTCTTTTAAAAAAGAAAAAAATGATTAATCTCAGCGACAATCCTTATTTGTTTTTGAAAGTCATTCATGATAGGTCTTGAAACAATTAAAAATTTGGAAACTAGCAGAAATATTCATACTAATATGCACTTTGCAACATTAACCGGTATATTTACTACTCAAAAGTCAATTAAATATTTTAAACATTGGATCTGTTTATCTTTTCTAGCTGGGGACTATCAAATGTTTTGGCTGTTCATTTTAACATGTTTCACTATTGTGGAATTGGTTTAAAATTGTAAGTGATTGAAGCTAAAGCTACATGTCCCATGCAAAAAGTCATCCTCACAAATTGATGAGCTTCAGAAAAAAAAAGGAAATAAAGAAACAGCATTGTCTTTGTTTTACAGTGTAAAGCTAGTTCGTCCTTACATTATAAGTATCATAAAGAAAAACATACAGTAAGATCAGACAGTTATTCCACTGGAACATAACCCTGTTAAGCTGCTTTTCTTAATGTTGGCTGGAATCGATGGAGTGTACATTTTATCCCACACAGTCGGAAAATAGCACAAAGTGGATGTTGTAGTCTTTTCTTTTTAACGTAACCGTTAACCCCAGACACTACCGTAGTTTGCTAATGATGTGCTCTGTTACTTCTGTAGGTAGCACGTTAGGTTGCATCACATGCTAACATCTACATTAGAGCAGATGTTTAATGCTTTCTTTACACTTTTACTCCTGTGTTTTTGGTTTTGGAAATACTTTAAAGTGACTAAAAGGCTAAAACCGGCTCAATAAGATTGAGAGTTTTCCAGTGTACCACATAAACCTTTATAATACGGGATGCATCTTTAACCTCCAGAGACCTCAAACCTCCACCCCAGGTGTTTTTATAGCAAACTGAAAAAATAGAATATCACATGCAATAATATGATGGCATGAAGGCCTAAACCCCACTGCAACACCTCCACTCAAAGACCATACAACATATCACACCAGCAGGCATTCACCCACATGGCCTGCTGTCCAAACTCCCTGTAGTAGTCCTCTGAACAGAAATGCATTCATATTGTAGACTACAGGGAGAGCGAGAGAAATGTGAGGAGAGAGGGGAGGGGGAGAGGGGGGGTGGGGGGGGCGAAGAAAAGAGAATAATGATTAGAGCTGGGGAGAAATAATAGTGGGGGAGCAGGAGAAATACATGGGGAATGGAATATAGGCGAATAAAGGGAGAGCGAGATTAAGATAGGGGGAGAGGACGGGAGAGGGAAGAGTGAGATAGGAAGGGAGGGGGGGCGGGGATGCAGATATGGGGGGGTAATTTATGATTTAATCTAATGCAGTCTGGACCTGCTGTAAGTCACACAGACCTCAGCTGGGAAAGCGAGGGAGGCAGAGATGGAGAAATCGAGAGAGAGACATTAACCTTTCCTTGAAGCGAGTGTGGAGCTGTTTTATCTGACCACCATCCACCCCTGTAAACCTTTTCTCCTCTCCACCTCCACTCCCTGCTTCCCCCGACTTCACCAAGTGCTCCTCGAGTGCTGCGTTTCCCAAACGTGTTATGTAATCCTAATTAACTTAGGTTCCAAGGAGTTTAAGTAAAAAAATCTCGCAATATATTTACGTCTTGCGTTTCTCACGTTGCTCTAGACACCTGACGTCTTTCGCACAGAAAGTGATGTCCACATGTCTGCCTACACTCAGCAGAAGACCAGGGTAGAAAGAGAAACTCAGAAGAAACTCAAGCATCATCAACAAAATAAAGCCAAGGGGAAAAAAGCTGTCAGAAAAGCGCCCACACTGAAAACGCATTGCTCGGAAGTGCAGAGGAAAGCAACTGAGAATGGATACGAACTCAATAGTGATAACAATTTTAAGGATAACAAAATTTCACACAAGCAGATCATGTATGTTTTTCACGCACTCATCCTACACCTCAGTATGAGGTAACAAGACAGTCAACCTGCAACATAAGCTGCCCCAGGAATCAGCTATTGCCACTGGCATTGCTGCTGGCGCATTAGGCTGTTTTTGTACTTCTTGGAAAATCAACTGTGACTTTTGGTTTGATTTTCCGAGACCACATATGCGCCACATATAACTTCCAACTCTTTGGATCCTGAAAATTAGTTTGTGTTGCCGTAGAAGGCAGAAAATATCAGAGGGGTGACCGTAACTGGACTCAAACGGGAGCCTCATAATATGCTGTATTTGAGTGAAATATCACAAATGATCCGTATCATCAATAACAGTCGCTACCACTGGCATTGTCGATGCTGTGATCTCAGTTTTAACATGTTTCATCATATAGGGTACAACTATGACGCGTTGAGTTAACCAGATTCTTTAACCAAGAGTGGACAGACTCTTATACGTTTATTATTCCAACAACCGGTTCATAAACAGTGTGTCTCATGTGTTCAGAGACCATGGCGATGTTAAAAGCAGCAATGTGAAGCACCACTACGAGATGAAGCACAGATTTCTGAGTAAACGTACCCAATCACATCCGAAATTAAGTTCAAATATGGTAATTTATGATCAGTGGTCGCAAAAACTTCAAGGCTTTAAAATGGCAGTCCACAAACCAATGGGTGACGTCACGGTGACTACGTCCACTTCTTATATACAGTCAATGGTCCAGACATCACCAACCTATCTCCATGGGTTGCTGTGGTAGGTGTCAGTAATACCTAGCTACATATTTGACGGGGCTTTCTAACAAGGAAGGATTCGCTCTCGAAACAATTGCACAGTCAAGTCCGTCTCACCAGACAAACTCAGCAATGGTGAAAGTGAAAAGTGAAAGTGCCATCAGAAAATGTATTTCGGCCTCTGTCCACTGACTGTTGTTCTCCCCTGTTGTCTTCCACAGCGCTCTGCTGGTAGCATTGATGGATTCTGCTCAGCACTTCCACACTTTGAAATCTGATTTGAGACTGAGACACATCTGTAGAAATCCAAACTGCCTTTCAAACCACCCCCAAATGTTGTTTGGATCTGATTTGCAGAAATAGGATTTCATGTGTTTTTGCTGTCCACACGTTCTAAAACTAATCTGGATATAATCTGGATTTGTCAAAAAACGGCTTTGAGCGGTCAGTCTGAAGAAGGACCAAAGGTGTTTTGGAGAGAAGGTGTAAGATCAAAGAGAAGGCATCGAGAAATATCCGAGTGCTTCCCATTGCTGGTAGGACCTTGACTACAAAACATCCTCTGTCCCAAGGAAAGAGGACAAACTGCACATAGACACAAGAGACAAAACTCAGAGACACCATTCATACAGAGGGAGAAGAGATAAATTGTGAAGGGAGGATGAAGAACTAAATTGCAGACAACATATGACGAAGGAGCACTTCTGAACAAACGTGGAGCAAACGGTGGCTGACACTTGGATAAGGGTGCCCGCTTACACTTGTGACCACGCCCTCATCAGTGATGTCAGAGCAGGTGTAGCACAGCAGTGCTATTGGAATAGCACTTTGAAGTGATCTGTGTGCATCTTGTCCTTGTCAGTCACATGATCCCCAGTGTGAAACACTATCAATCCCAATGCCACTTGGTGGCATTGCTTGTGCTCGGCATGGTAAGAGATAGGGGAGCCAATAGCTGCCCTTCAAAAACAAAATGAACCACTGGAATCAGCAAATCGGAGAGATGCTGCGGTGGTGGGCTGCACCAGCGCCTACTACCGGAGTGCAGCCCTTGTGTCTGCATCAATAATCTCTCTCCAGAGAACCATTTGCCTGGATAAATATTGGTTTTGTGTAGGCCCCAGTAATGGCACCCTGTGCAGGCTGCGGGGCCCGTAAGTGACGTTGTCTGTCACGCCGTTGGCAGGCTGGCGTGGGAGTCGTTGGCACATTGTGGGGTCTCTCCAACGCTCATTTGAATTCACTCGTCCCCAATCATGCCACTACACTCGGCGACTACACACTTCCACACTCCACTCACACACTACTCCCACTACCTGTTTGGGGCGCCGGCGCTCTCATTTGCATGAAATAAGATGGAAATGGAGCCCTTATTTATGCCAACAGAAATGGAGTGTGTTATTAAGGGCACTATTGTGCAAAAGAGACGGTGGCGGTAAGAATACATTACAGAGGCTATTTCTGGAGTGGCTCGAGTCACACAGAGGGTAATGCTTTACAGGTCCCTGATGACTTCTACAGTCTGGATGGGCGGTGTGTATGTTTATGTGCGTTTTGTATGTGAATGTGTGTATTTTTTGTTTATGCCTGCGTTTGATTGTGTCTGTGTGCATTTATCTACAGTACCCCTGTGTGTGTGTGTGTGTGTGTGTGTGTGTGTGTGTGTGTGTGTGTGTGTGTGTGCTTGTGCCCGGTGAATATGATTCTAGGAGATGATCATTTGTATATTGCCTGGTGATGGATGGGTTTCCTGTGATTGACAGGTCTCTATTCATACAGGCTTCATTGTCAGTCTGTTTGTGTTGTGTTGGCTGGGCAGGAGGGAGGTAGAGCTCCATTTCTGCCTGTCAGGCTTTGATACAGTGGTTCGAAGCGTTCAGTGGGTCATTTCTGTTTTTAAAAGAAGCTGAAATGGGAGGAGGAAAAAGGTCTAAAGCGGGCCGTTGCCCATTATTTTTATTCAGTTTATTTGAACAGTGAAATCTAGGCAGTTGTTTGTGAGGCCCTATGATGGTTTAAGAAAAAACTGAGATGTGCTTGTTTTTAGCCTGCAGTTGCAGCTTCGTCACATATTGTGTTTATAATTCATGCGTCTTTGGTCATTATTGTATGACATTTCTCTTCAAAATCTGCTCTAGTTTTCAGGGAAAATATTTGCAGGAACCCAGGATTTCTGGCATCTGTTGACTTGTCTATCTTTTCTCAGATATACACAAAATAAAGACGCCTTCTTGAAATCGCAGTAATGCTACCAAATGTCTGAGCTACAGTCCAATCTTTAAATGCCATTCATAACGGCATTACAACTTTTTAATCTCCACCGGTTACTTTCATTTATTTTTCATGCTAATTGTATCTGACTGTTAAGTAGAGCGGCACAATATTTTTAACCATGTCAGCGGCGTCCGTCTAGGAATGAATCCTTTTTACTTTGGTGATTCCTTGACTTTCCCTAGAGGTGCCACTGCAGCATATTGACATTTATAGTTCTAAGTGAAATGTCTAATGGATGGATTGCCCAAAGAATTCGGCACAGACGTCTATGTTTCCCTCAGGATCAGGATGGAGCAACTTTTAGTGATCCTTTACCTTTCACGTCTAGCACTATCATGTCAACAATTTCATATGCTCAATACTTTTGTTTATGGCCAACCTGTAAAACTAATGACACTTCAGGTGTACTTTGTGTTTACCTCTAATAAGCTAATCTCAGCATGCTAACACACTAAGACGGTGATGTGTTAACCATCAGCGTGCTAGCATTGTCATTGTGAGCATGTTAGCATTAGTTCAAAGTGTTGTTGGTACGGCCTCGTAGGACCACTAGGCTTCATAGAGTAAGTGGGAACGAAGCAGAGTGCCAAATGGGTAAACAAAGACATGCAGGATAGACGCTCCATTTCTTAACCAGAGTGCAGGTCAGCGTTCAACAGGTGCAGCATTGTGTGCGTAGATACACCTAATGATACATCTAAGCGTCCAACAACAGTGCTGCTGTTCCTCAAACCATCAAACACGAGTAACACAATGGATTTTTTCCTTATCTTCCACTTCACACGGGCCTTGCAGTTAATAACCTCAGGTCAGCACTATAAAAGTGATCAAAAATAATCCTAGGAAAGGGTGATAATTGCAGGAAGTATTCATTTTATTTTTTGTCATCTATGGCCATGCTGGTTCTTACGTTTTATTTCTTCATAATACATCCTAATTTTCGTGTCACCTTTTACTAACCCCAGCGGACAGCTAGCCCTTTCTCTGACGTGACCTGACCCCGCTGACCTTTTACATCCAGCCCAAACCTGAACCTGCTCCACCACTAACCCGTGATTGTCACCCAGGGTGACCCGCGACCTTTAACCTCATCAGGGATTGTGTTCCCAGGCTGCCTCTGTGGAGCGAGAGCGCGCTGGGTAAACATTATGAGCTGCTCAATTGGGTGAACCCTGCAGCTGCACCATGACATGGAAAAACGGAGAGGGTCAGAGACGAGTGAAAGCTCCGACTGTAAAATCTGTAATCATAAAAACAACAAATGATGATTTTCTTCTTTGCTGTTGCACTGGTTATTTTGTGGTCAGGTCTATTTGCGTGAGGATTTAGTATCTTATTTAGCAGCTTATAGTGTGAGCGTCTGTGATGGAGTGTAGTGAATCGAGAGCAGACTTGTTTGTGAAGGCGCTGCGTTGTATTTTGTTTGATTTTATACATGCCTTGTAATAGAGTTTATTAGCGTGTGAGCAGCAGCCTGGGAGCGGGTCTCATCTGTCCCCCTGACGGGTGGCCATTTTGAAAACTGGATGTTAAAACAATAAGAGAAAAAAAAGAAGTTGCCCATTAACTGGAACCCCACCTCCCCTCCCCCTCCTCCTCCATGGGCTAAATTGGTGTAAATAGTATTGTTCTCCTCTCTGTCAAAGATATATGAAATGTCATTTCACTGATGGCTTCAGTAAATGCTCCAGCCAGGCAGGCGTATAGATATAACAGATCTGCTCCAACACTGCGTCTAACCACTGGGCTGTGTAACTGGCCCTATACTGCATTTGTCATGTAGGTGTGTGTGTGTGTGTGTGTGTGTGTGTGTGTATTCGCAAGCATTTAGGAGATGGAAACAAAGCATTTGAAGCAAGTAGGGAGAGACAAGAGAACAAGGGGGAAGAAAGGAAGGAGAGATGGAGAGCAGAGGGAGCTGTTGTTGGGAAAATACACATCAAATAGGCTTATGTCGAGGCCAGCGTGGTACCATAACTTCTCCATTCAACGAGAGGTCAAACTGGGGTCAAGCTCTATTGATTTCTTTCCAGGCTTTGTGGCAGTATTTCTTTCCACTAATAGCGTGCAGGCCTTCACCAGCCCCTGGATGTGATTTCTCTGTAACGGACAGAGGACAGCCGTTTCTCCCTTACATCTCAACGCAAAGCAAACATTCTGAGGGGAGAAGCAGTGCTATGTGTGCTTACTGTAAGATGACAGATTTGAATTTGAATCAAGATTTAGTTGGCATCCCTTCATCTCTGCGTATTTGTCAGGTTCATGAAGAGCTGTGTGTGTTTTGACTGTAGGTTTGCATTGGGTGTGAGCTTATTATTTTGCATGTACCCTGCGTCAGTATATGTGTGTGTGTGTGTGTGTGTGTGTGTGTGTGTGTGTGTGTTCATTCACATATCAGTGTGTGCTCCTGTGTTTGGCTGGCGTGCAGTGATGGATCGCAGCAGTTCCCTGTTTACCTAGCCTCATGATTTCCTGTGCGTGCATGTAACAAGTGGAGTTTGGCAGGATTAATGAGCACACAGCTTGCTGAATGGGTGTTTGGCTCCACAAAGCACTCCATCATGGCCTGATGCTGCTACCATATCCCTCACACACACACACACACACATGCACGCACACATACACATACACATACACACATACACGTACACACGCACACACGCACACACACAGTGCACTCTGCAACTCGCCACTTACCCCTGCTCTTAATTACACATGCTTAGCCGAGTCCCATTAAGCAAGTCCCCCCCGCCCCCATGCTAAAGAATGTTAAAGCATCCACATTTCTCATAGTGCTACTGTTTAAATATAGTCTCCACGCTGCAGCGTGTAGGAGGTAAATTGTTCTAATATGTTTGCTCCAGAGAGGCACAAAGGAAGAGATGGCGATGCTAAATAGAAAGTTTTAATGCAGTGCCAATGAATTATTGTCATGTGAGTTTGCATGCAAGGATTTCAGTTCAAATAACTGTGCAGTGCGTAGCTTGAGGGGTTATGGTAAATGGACTGTACTTGTATGGCACTTTTCTAGTCTTCTGACCACTCAAAGCGCTTTCACAACACTACGTCATCATTCACCCATTCACACGCATTCATACACTGATGGGAGGGGCTACCATACAAGGTGCCACCTGCCCATCAGGACTAGCTAACCATTCATACACCGGAGGAACAGCCTGCGGGGGAAAATCGGGGTTAAGTGTCTTGCCCAAGGACACATCGACATGGACTAGCGGAGCCGGGGATCGAACCGACAACCCTTTGATAGAAGGATGACCCTGCTCTACCACTGAGTCTCAGTCGCTCCGTTGTAAGATTAATTTTTTTTGCATGACAACAGAAAGCACTTGAAGTGCTTTCAGGTGACCTACTGTACCAAATTCCCCGGTAACAATCTTTGCAGTCAATGTGCAAAGGAATGTGTTTTTATGTACACAAACGACGTGTCTCAATCGAGTTTCACAGACATGCTGTTTGGACAAATGCATTATGCAAATTGCATTATGGGAATTGTTGGATCTAGTGTTTTTGGAGCTTAACCCATACTGGAGACTTTTAAAACACACTGGTTGCGACACATTGTTTGACCCCTGTAACCTACACAGGACACTTAATGGGATGTGCTAATACGAAGAGCAAATGTGATCAGATGGCATATGCTGGCACTCCTCTACAGCTACAGGTGTGTGCCTCTCACAAGTCTAACAACTTTATACAGGAGTAATACTGCAGTGCTTTTGTAACACCCCAAAATGGCTTTATGAATTACTTTTTAGCTCGAAGCTCCATGTGACGTCACTTTGTTTGCTAGCCTGTTTGCTAATTAACAAGCTAACAATGCCAAAGCTGTTTGTTTTAGTTTAATTAAGCCCCTTTTTTAAAACTGTAGCTCACAGTGCTTTGTGGTGCTTTTGTTGTAGAGACTATCTTCGGACTAATGAGAAGACAATTTACTGTATCGCCATCATGCATTCTGCCACATTGTTTTGCTTAATCACTACAAATGCAGGCCTTTTGTAATCTGCATGGCTATGGCCGTTTATTGGTCAGAGATGATCTCCGATTATCTGTGTTGCGCCGGTAAAGATCTCTCATACCAACCCATTTGTCACATCAATCTTCTCAAGGTGATTCACTTCATTATTGAAATCTTGCAGGCGTCTCAGCATCCTAAAGCCTGGAGCTGGATACATAATAAACCAAATGTATGAGAAGTAAATCCCCATTCCCTCGTGTGCATGTGTGACAGGAACTAAACTGAAATTAAGTATGTGTGTGTACATTTTGTGTGCATGTATGTTTTTGTGTGCGTACGTGTGCATTTGTGTGGTTTCTTTATGTGTGTGCATGCACATCGGTGTCTGTATGCCAGTGGATGTTGGTTTGCATGTGCATCCCAGGTTTTGCAAAGGAGCACTCACTGTTTTTTAATTCTGTTTGTATATGTTTTGTTGTGTGTGTGTGCGTGTGTGGCCAAAAGAGGGTGGGGGAAAGGCGCTGGTAGAAAGGAGGACAGGAGGGTAGAGAAGAAATCAAATCACTTAATTGCTGCATTTTTCATCTCCATCTTTTGTTTTATGGCGGCTGAGGGCCGGCGAGCGACTCTGGCGGTGATTCATGGACGTTCGGGAGGCCCGTGAGCAGCGCCATCCCTCATCGGCACCCGGCCGCCCGCGTGCCCAAAGCGCCCACACAATTACCGTGATGAATATGACTTCTTTTTTTTTTTGTTGTTGTTGTTGTTTTTTTTGTTTTTTTTATCTCCATCCTTTGACTTTCCTACCTTCATCTGGCTTTAGCGGGAACGGGGCGGTGCTTAATGCAGCCACCGAGCTGTCGGAAATAAACAATTTACCATTTCAGGTTGGTTCTCTCCCTCTGCACCCTCCCTTATGAGAGCAGAGCCCACTGAGACCGGGAGAGAGAGCAGATGCCGACCGATAGGCATGCATGGAGAGAAGGAGAGGGAGATCCAGATAAGGAAGAGATAAATATAGGGAGTGGAGAGACGAGGGATGTGTTCATAGATGCTGTAGGGAGATGCAGGGAGCGGAGGATATCAAAATGGAAAGAGGGAGTGGAGATGTTGTGAGAGCGGAAGGAACAGAAAGGTACAGGAAGCAAGTAGGGAGATACTAAGAGATATTACATGTCTTAGAAAGAGAGAGAGAGAGACATAGAAGATGAGAGAGAGGTGGATAAGAAGGAGGAAAGATAGCAGGAGGGAGTGTATGAGAGAATGAGAGCAGCACCGGAAGGAAAGATAAGGCAAAAAGAGAGTAAGGAGATAGAGGGAGGGATGAAATCATAGAGAGAAGCTTTGTAGTATCATGTTGGATGTGTGACATGTCAATACCGTACCTCCTGCCTGCTTTCCCTTTGTAGCTTTGATACACAAGATCGCTTTAATACATGGTACAAAACCAGTGTATATCGTCAGAATGCAGCTTTCAGTGTTGCATATGGATTTAAACAAAACCACAGTTCTTTAGTTTCGCTGATATTTCTTCTCGAGCCTGAACAATACTGGATTTTGAAGTTGATTGCAACATTTGAGAGTTTATAAGATCTGATAAATAGTTGAAAAATAATCTTTTAAAAAACGCATCGCTAACAGCAAGTAATAGAGTAAATCCTAGAACATAATCTTCACTTGAAATTTGTATCAATGGCAACTAAGTATAGCAACAGAAATGCAATCAAAATATATTGAAATTGAGATTTGACTCAACAGTATTAAAATGCAGGTTATTAAAACAATTTCTTTAAAAGTCGGAACTAGGATACAATTTTCCCCTACATGCACATTAAATGAAGATTGTTTTATGAGCATCTGACGATATTTAAGTTGATTCTGATAGGAAATTTGAAAACCTGTCCGATTACATCTGCTCAGCCATTATTGAGCTCTAATTTCTTGTGTCTCTCCATATAAAGTGCAAATTTGCAAATTGCTGAGAAACCTTCTACTGGAGAACTACTTACTTCGTTTGATTATGTACACACACATTTGTAAAAGATGTAGATTCAATACGTAACCTGCGAACAGGCTTTTCTCCACAGCAGACCTTTTGACTTGTCATAGCAGGAAAAGCAAAGGTGTTTCTTATGTCATTAACGGTGGCTGCCCCAGTAAGCCGTGACAGTGAGCCAGCATGCACAATACGAATGGAATTCAGCCACCATTGATTTTATTATTTACACCTGTGTAGTTTCTCTGGTGACATGTCTCCGTGTTGTCTGTCTAAAAAAAAAAAAGAAGCCCATTACAGATGACTGACGATCTCAAGCATGCCTCTGTAAATGGACCGCTAACATGCTGGAATAGTGTACATAGCTAAACCCCACTATTGATTATTTAGAACGTCATCAATGTTCATTCATTTTTAATGTTCAGAGAGATTTATCAGAATTGTGTTTGCAGATGGAATTTAGTGCCGTGACTCCGAGATAAAGCTCCTGTCTCTTCATCTGATCGACAGCTTAAGTTGAAATAGTTCCTGTTCAGAGGATCAGCTGCATACAGTGCATCACTCAGCTACAGCACATGAGCTGTCAGGGTGTCGCAACTGTGTGTGACCCATCGCTTTCTTTTTTTACTTCTGGCTCCTGATCAGCACCTACGATTGTTGGCCGTTTGCCTCGTCACCTTCCGTCGTTACACATCACCCGTCAGCGCCTCGCACTAATCAGATAGTATGAATCACTTTTTGATTCTTGTTTTAGTTGCCGAACGCTGTCCCACTTTCCTCAGCATCCGCCAGTTGCCCAAGATTCTAGCATCAGCTCCCCTTTGACAACGGAAATGTCAAATCTGGTGGTCTTGCATGCAGTTTAGGATTTTATGCCGCAGTTTTCAACGTGTAAATACTTTATAGTTGTATTTGAGTATTGATTTTTTTATATTTTATAAAAGAAGGAACTGAAGTACAATCTACTGCATCTGCAGTACAATATCAACATTGCCCCATCTGCCCCAAATCATAATTTCTACATCAAATATAAGCAGTAAACCCAACAGCCACTGCTGCCCAGACTCTCTATCTGTCTCTCACACGCCTCACATATACACTCAGGTGCACACACACACACACACACACACACACACACACACACACACACACATACACACGCACACACACAGACGCTTTGATCACACACTTGGCAAAATAAACCCGATCTGGCAGCGAGGTTGCCTCCCCATCGCCCTCTCCATAAAGAAGCGTGTTGCACACACCGAGCTAAACATAGAGGAGCAGACGAGCGAGAGAGAGAGAGAGGGAGAGAGAGAGAGAGGGAGGGAGGGAGAGAGGCAGGGAGAGAGAGAGAGAGAGAGAGAGGATGAAAAAGCAGAGCCCCAGACGTCACGTCCGCTCATCACCTTGTTTGTTTGTGTGTTTGTTTGAAACCCTCACAGCGGTGTACAGAAGTCTCTTTCTTCCACCCAGTGGGCTAGAGGCCCACTGGGTGGAAGAAAGAGCTGCCAAGCAGGGACAGCGGATGTGTGTTTGTGCATAGCTGGGGCTTTCTGATTGTTATGTGTATGCTTTGTGTGCGCATTGTCTGTTGGGCCTGGGAGAGGAAGTGAGATGAGTGTGGGAGTTGGGAAAAAGTGGCGGCCAATCATGTGATGTCAAATGTCAGAGTTGTTTTACTTAGAGAACGCAGTTCGCCACATCTGTTCTCTATTAGTGACCACAGTTATTTGATGCATTATTATTTCATGACTTTTTTTCTTTTTTTTTTTTTACATTTGCTGTTCTAAAATTCTAAAATATTTTCTTGAAGGGCCCAACAACAAAATGCATTTTACATTATTAGTAAAAGCAGCAGTCAGTGTTTATAGCCCCTATAAAGGTGGTCACCTCGCATTTTCTGTCTCTTTTAATGGGATTCAAAAGTGAAACCAGAACTGCTGCAGTAACACATTAAGCCTTAGTCTAAGGTAGCGATACTCCATTAAGTGCAAGTTTCATTTTGGAAAGGTAAAGCTGAAAAGCCAGAGAAAATCTATGACGCAGAAACAAATCAAGTTTTATTTTCTGTAGTCCAAAACCCCAAACAAGCTCACAGTTTATCCCTAAAACACCGATTTGATATAAATGGATCCGCTCTAAGCTGCAGTGTCTTCGCAGACAATCTCGCTGTGCGAACAGCAAATACAGACAGCTTGATGGGAGTTGTTTGCTAATTTATTTTACATTCCCTGCCTTACATTTCCGGAGAAAACTTTCATTACATAATCAGCGAGCGCTGTTTTTGTTTTGGCGGTTAAGAAAAGTAATGTTATTAAATTAATACAAAGCCAGATAAGGTATCTAGAAATATATACTTTTTTTTAATTTGGTGAGTAATGAAACACAATTTAATGTAATCAGATCTCACTTTTGTTTTTATAAACACACTTTTACCAGAAGGCAGAGATTGAGGATTGCAGATGTGTGACAGCTTCTATAGGTTGTCAAAGTCGATTTAAACTGGGACAGACATGTTTCACATCTTTAACAGCAGCCAACACAAAGTATGCGTTTCTCTACCAGAGAGACTAAAAGGAAGAAATAAACTAAAGGACAACAGGGCAAGATCCAATAAAGGAAAGATGAAAATGACTCAACTCTGTGGGGAAAAAAAAGTAGCATTTCATGCCATTTTATTTTTTCCTTTGTATTACTTATTTATATTTTTTGTTTGTTTACGTGTTCCTTTTATGTGCTTTTTCACATGATTCATGGATCTATGAAACCCAGTCAAAATACGTTGTTGATTATTTAAAAACTGCACAATTGGCAGTTTAGATAATAAAGCTCAAACTAAAGGTTGGGTAGGTTAAAAGACCAAGTGTTTTTGCATGTTTACCGGTGTGTCTATTCATGTTATTGCCAACAGATTTCTAAGGGATCACAGATTGTTTTAGATTTGCTTTCTATGTTTTTCCATCTTCTAGTCGGTGGTCTTTTAACTTGTTTAATTCACTGATGTATGGTGTAAAAATGTAAAAATGACCGCACAAACATGCCTCAGATAGATAATACATCACAGCGATGGGCACAGACATGCAAAAACACACATGTGAGTTTGGAAATACATCAGCACTTTACCTTTTTGTCGTTCATCCACATCTATACAGTATATAATCAGCTCTTCCTTTATACAGTATTTATAGATACAAGAATCAGAACAGAACAGTCAGTTAATGAGGTAGACTTCAGTGCACCACTGGCCGCGGGGCACACAGCGAGTAGTGTGTATGTGCACGTCCGTCTGTCTGTGTGTGTTTGTGTGTGTGTGTGTGTGTGTATATAGACTGTAGCCAGCTTTTAAATATTAATCTCAAGGTCAAAGGGAGGGAGCTTTTTGATATTCATGCAGGGTGCTGTACCCTGTGCCTGGTGCTGAAGCCCTACCCACACTGCTGCCTCTCTCCCCGGCTCACTGGGTCATTATGTCTGCTACCGTTTCTTCTTTTCTCTCTCTGATGTGTCGACACAATATCCAACCTGACAGTGTGTGTGTGTGTGTGTGTGTGTGCGGCGCGCTCACAGACACACAACATATGCGGTCATTTAAAGCTGCTACATGTACTGTAACATTATAAGACTAAAAAAAAGAATTACCACATTCGAGAGTAGTAGCTCCGACACAGACAACATTTTGTGCTGCTGTGCTCCTAAATTTTGCAAAATACATGATCGATTGCTCAATTTCTCAGTGTCGGCTGAGAGTGAAGGCCTAATTCATATTGTAGACCACTTGAGTCAGTCCTCTCCCATTATGAGAAAGAGGAAACAAACAGACAAAGATTGACCCCCCGGAAGAGAAAGCGCGGTTCACAGCATCTTCTTCATAACGGAAGCTACAGGTTTTTAGTGATGCTCTGATCCGCTGATGGGTCAATATCTAAATAAATATTGACAATTTTGTCAACATTGTCAAAAGATTGGCCGGATTTCTGTTCCAATGATGTTGGTGTATGCAGCATCTTGACAGCGTCTTCACTTGCAGCTCACTGAGTAGTGGCAACAGTTCAACAGAGCAAAGTTGGCTAAGATTAGCATAAAATCACTTTACCATCTTCTAAATCCTGACATGAATATTAGAAGGAAAGGAAAATAATACAGGACCGGAGATGATAAGATAAGTAAATTAGTGCTAGCTTTTTCCTTTCAGTTCCTGTTGATGCTGCTTTTGTTTGTCATTCAGTCCTGTTGAATAATAAAAAATGTCTCCTGCTGCTCTCATAAAATCTATTTGGCATAATCAATAGCAAAGATATTTTCATGCACACGGAATTGGAATCGGATAAGTGAGCCACTCAATGAAATGAGATGCGAGGATCGCTGACATATCTTCTCTTTTTTAAGCTGATAGCAGGTAAACATTTGTTTGTAAAGAGGCTGATTGCTCTCAGTGGTGGACTGAATGTTTACAGATACAGTTTTACATTTAATTTTTATTAGATGCATGGTATCAGATGGCTGGCAGAGGGGCAACCAATGCACCAAATATTCTTTATTTGGTCCGCCTGTTAACACACCACTGTTTTTTCTGTGGGCAACACTTACTGCCATGAAACTAGAGGCCTCTGAATTTAGATATTAGAATGAATATCAAGAGAAAAAACAAAAGGATTGATCCAACAATCCTAACAGGGTTCACAGTATGGACATTCTACACTTTTAAGAAACACCAACAGCAGTAATACTACCATCAATAATACCACCACAAGAGTGGTCTTAGTTGTTTACATGCACACCAAGGCATAACAGTTACTGAAGCTTTGTGTTGCTGAGCAGAGAAACGCATCTAACAAGCCATCGCTGTTTACTGCAGTATTTTATGCATGTCTTTGATGCCAGTCGTGCTGTGTGTATGTGCACATATAGAGCTCAACCAATGTATGATCTTTAGATTAGATTGCTGGCTTATGGAATTCACTGCAGTTTGTATGCGTGCACGTGTGTGTGCGTGTGTGTGTGTGTGTGTGTGTTTATGTACGTGCGCACATGCGTGTATCTATCTCGATCTCCATCGCAGCAGTCCTACACTGTAGTTAAGTTGAGAGCTCCTGGGACTCCTCATTATTTAAGCCATTTATCAAACTGGCCCTTTCATCCCTCGCGGTAGAATACGAGAACGCACGCGCAGACACGCACACATGCATACTCAAATCAGGGAAGGCTGTTCCACGCACACAAAAGGATAAGTCAGACTGCTTCCTCCATCTGCTTAAGTGAGAATACCGAACCTCCAGTAAACAGAGCAAAGGGAGACCGCGGTGAACGGTGTGCATTACGGAAGAGGACGTGAATGGGAACAGTGTACTGCACCGACTCTACCTTCCTCCAGTCCGGAGCTGCTGTGCAGTCATGTTGTGTCATGTAGGGGTTGATAAGGTTCAGCGTGAACATGGCAGACCCGTGGCCTTAATGAGCCAGACGCCTATTTCTTCTGGAGGGAAACTGCTGATACATACAGTACATCATGCTCTCTTCAAAGCGTGTGCTTCTTTGTGCATGGCAATCTGGTTCGAGTGGTTCTATCGTATAAACCACTCAGCATGGTAGTTTGATATTTTCACTAAACACTTTGCTCAAATCTGTTTTGTTAGATTGCTATTTCACAATCTTCTTCAGTTGGATTTGATGACAATTATTCTTTTTTGGTTTGAAAATATGATTAAAAACGTATATATTATCACACTGGCTTTGTACTGTTTATTGGAGGGCTTAAATAAAGGCAGTGTCGGAGAATCTGATAAACAGACGTTGATTACCGTCCAATCGGGGATATTCAGCAGCAGACTATAAGACCTGACCTGGTACTGTGGTCCAACATTCAGTAACAGTGGGAAAAGGATGAAGCCTTGATACACTGAAATAGTAGTTGAAGCTACAACCTCCATCCGTTCACCGAGGGATTCTCTGTTAGGGATTTTGTCAGGTCACAAGGTAATCTTATAAAGCAGCTGCAGAGAACAGTCAGCGGTGCTGTCAGGAAATGAAAAAAACATCTGTTGGAGCCCAAAACATTGGAAATCTATTTCATCACTAGCACTGAGCTTTTATCTCACGCGATGGCTTCAGTAGCAGGAGTGGGTTCCACACCCTGCTCTTGGTTGTTTTGTCATACTTCTGCTAGTTGTTTGGCAAAAACATTTTTTCATAAAGTGTAAAGCGAACATATAGTCGGGTCTGAGATATCAAGAATTTGTTTCAACAAACCAGTTGCATTGACCCTTATACAATGGATTCAGCTTCAGTGCTTTAAAAGGAGCTATACACAATTAGTTTGTATCTGGTTTCACTTAGGTAAACTTACAAAAGTAGCTCATTCACTGGATAATAGTTTTGAATTTGATTTTACCCCCTTCATTAACAAATCCATTTTACATTTTACATATGACATGCATGTCTTAATATCGCTCGACATCGAAGGCTAGTTCTGTGTTTTGTAGTTGTTTCTTTTAACTCGCTCCGCTCCACTCTTCAAACACCAGCACAAGGTATGTTGTCATGGCAACACATCACCTGTCGACATAAAATTATGTTGGATTTAGTCGGATACGTTGGTCTCCATTGATTGGTTGCCGTTTAAAAAAAAAAATTGTCTTGCATTTCTTGTTGAATTAAGGCAGACATGTTGTTATGGATTCTTTTGTCTGATAATGGTAAAAACTACATCCCCCAACTTTAAAAGCAATGCACTGTATGTGTATGATCATGGCTGAGGCTGCAACAGTGTTGTTTTCAGTGCAGGTTGGGTTAATTTAAGTGAAATAAAATGTGTCTTGGTAAAGGTATCTTGGAAAAAGAATTCTAACTGTTCTTTACGACTCACTGCATATTCATTGGGAAAAAATTATCTACAGCTACACCTTCAGCTTCAGTACCAGTCTTCCCCTGGCTCTATATGCAGCCAAACAGACACTGTAAGTCCACTTAACATTGGAATAGCCACATCAACTTGTTATAGGCTTGTGTGATCTCCTCTATTAGACACCTTCCACAAACATTTGAACAACACGTGTATGCTTTCACATGCACGAGTGGCACGGCAGTGGACACCGTCCTGTAGGACACCGGAGCTCATCCTCTTTCCGTTTCCCCTCAGTCCAAATATTTGGTCTGTCAGCGTGGCCATGTCAGCAGATGTAGCTGTCTGTCATTGTGTTTTAACAGACTAACTCCTGGCTTTCCCCATCAGTGTCAGAGTAACACCCCGGCTCTGATCCGAACCGCACTCAGGTGTGTAACTGACTGCTCTGTTTCCCCATAATTACATTGTGAGCTCGACGCACTCTCCGATGCCTGAGTTTGTGCCTATCTGCGTGCGTGCGTGTGTGTGTGTGTGTGTGTGTGTGTCTTTTCACCCCAGGCGGAAACATGTCATTTCCCCTGCTCCTGTCCTTCTGGTAGACAGATGCAATATTAAGAGCCACAAATCTGAGTGTGAGTTGAGAGGAGACGTAAGGAGGGGAGGGTGGGTGACACTAATAATAGCATATAGACAATAGTCAGGGAGGGAGACAGCGATTGAGTGCAGTCGTACAAGTCGTGTCAAAAGACAGGATGTGCAGACAAAAAGGATATCAGACGTAAATCTGGGTTTGAGAAGAGAGGAGTAGTATGCAGTATTGTCACAACGTCTTATCTCAGTCACAGCGTGGATTCTCCTATCTGTGCTTTTTACTGCATGCTCAATTATCTACCATGCCATATATATATATTTTTATCCCTTCATGATTCTCATGGATTACCCATTAGTTTTCTGTTACTGTTTAATGTTTGCTGTGTATATTACAACTCTCTGTGCAGTACTTGTGCAGGTGTATTATTTCCTAAATCTCAGTGGTCTATTATGCCATTATCAAGTCAGCAGGAGTAGCCTTCCCTTCAGCCCATTCTTGTCAGGAGTTTAATGGTGAGTTCAAAATGTATTGGATAATGTGCTATAAGCGACGGTGTAGGTACAGGATATTCTAAGTGACTCCAGCTCTGTTTAGAGCACTAATGGAGATTTGTGACTCTGATTACACCTCCCATTTTGTACATTTTTTACAGATAAATATCCAACTTAGACGTTTATTTTTACTATATATACTATAATACGATGTGTTGCTCTGTGCTTACTTTAAGCACCTTGTTTCATAGAAATAACATTTATGTGCAACTAATTTGCAACAACATATAGTTTTTTTAAAGAGACATATAGTACTGCCCAGATTATGTTCATTGTCATACTTAATTTGTTTGCATGTGGCAACTAAAGCATGAGCCAACTCCTAGCCCTTCGTTAACCTTAGGAAGAAAACATTCTAGTGGAGTTCTGATAGACGGCTTTAAATCTTTTCACCTGCAAATCACCAAACGTAGTGCCGGCTATTCAATGCAAAATGTATATGCGACACCTTCAGCACCATGGACAGCAACAGTCTGGTTGGTGGGAGAAGGGAACGGAATGCAACTTTGCAAGAAGACATAATCTGTTTTTTTTTACTTCACACGAGGGCTAAACAGTAGTCTCACTGTAGACACTGAACTATAAATCAAAACCTACACTGTAGGTCAATGTTGTTTTTAGTAGTTCACCCATTGATGGTGCTCTTAACTGGAGTTATTTTGCCTCTTCTTATTAGGGCCGGAGATATCCTTGCTTGATTAATTGTATTTACAAAACAATTGTTCTATCTTTAATTTATATCTTTTACCTCGATGTAAAATTACACATACCATGATTTTAAGATTTGGCCCATATCGCCCACTACTAATTGCACACCTATGACATTGTCAGACTCAGGATGAACTTTTCAAAAAAGGATCAATGCTGCAGGATCTCTACACAACCCAGTTTTCTTTCTTTCTTTTTCCAACGTGTAGCCTTTACCCCCAGGTTACATCACTAGAGGTAATTTATCAGACTTCACGCAACTCCTTCTGGAACTACAAGATGATTTATACAACTTCTTTCACATATAAGCTTACTTTGATGCTTAACATATGCAGAGTTCCACTTTAACGTATTGAATGTTGTCTTCGCTATCAACAATACAAGCAGCCTGTACTCACCAACCTTACCAGCTAATGCTGTCTGGATGTGGAGATGGCATAGCCCCACTTTGCCCCATAGCTCTGGCGTATCGAGACTGTCTTTGAGAAAGGCACACATCAGCTACGGTGTAGCCTACAGCAGAGCTTTCGTCTTGTAAATCTTAGGTAATGATTAATTTAATGGTTATCTAAAATGCAACTTTAAAATCCCACTTCAAACGAAATATGTGGGTGACCTCAACTGCGGTCACAGATTTGTTAAAAACAGGCATGATGTAGAGAGCAACCGAGTCCCTCTCTGCTACACCTGCAGAGTCTAAGCACACACACACTAACACAGTACCCCCTGACCAACCCCCTGCTGAGCCCTGAGCCCCACAGCACAGTCGGATTTCTGTTCCATAGGTCACATCAGATGGCTGGCACACTTGAGCCCTGTTGACAGCTTGTTGTTTACAGTATGTGCAGCCAGCGTGGAGCAGCCACCGCTGATCGGGGTCCTGGTGGGAGGTGGATACACCGGTGTGTGTGTGTGTGTGTGTGTGTGTGTGTGTGTGTGTTACATGCTGGTATTGCGGGGAGCGAGGAGGAGGCAGTGGCGGCGGAGGTGTAGTGGCGTTAGGGGGGTTGATGTCGGCGGGGGGTCCGGGGTAGCTTGCTTAGCAGGGAGCCCCTGGCGTGAGGCCCAGCAGTCTTTGATGCTCTCTGGTTCTGAGAGAGAGAGAGAGAGAGAGAGAGAGAGAGAGAGAGAGAGAGAGAGAGAGAGAGAGAGAGAGAGAGAGAGAACAGAGAGAGAGAGAGAGGTGGAGAGGGTGAAAGAGGCAGAAAGAAAGATAAAGATGAGGAATGAAAGAGAAAAAGGTTACCTGTGGATTAACCAACCTTCAGCGCAGAAGGCGCAGGGGGGGCAGGGGGGTGTAGGGTGAGGGGAAGTGGCCGACTTTGATGTGAGTCCAGGTTGGAGGAGAGCATTGATCGCAGAGGGAGGGAAGGGGGAGGCTGAGGGGGGTGGTGGTGGGGATGCACGGCAGCTCGGATGAGTTGAGGATGACCAGGGTCTCGACCACAGCAACATTTCCACCTTTTCCGAGGAAGAGGGCTTGGAGCAGGCGGCCGAGGATGTTGTAGCCGCGGCGTGGATAAGCTCGGGGAAATGTGTTAACCGTGCACGTACTGATACTGGAGCTGAAAGTCAGCGGATGAAGTTTGAGAGATCCATCTTTGGCTGCTCGCTGTGAAATGTGAAAGTCTTTCATCTCTCTCCCATGTGTTTGCAGCAGGAGCATTGGGGAGTTTGACTCCCTCTGTGAGACTGAGCGTGTGTAAATCTGCATTGTGTGTGTGTGTGTGTGTGTGTGTGTGTGTAACAGGATGTGTGTTTTTGAGCGCATAAATGCACAGAGGGTGAACTCTCTCGGTGTGTATTCCGAACCAACAAAGGCAAGATCCTGCTTGGCTGCTGTGTATCCGTAGAGCAGAGTTGTGTGTGTGTGTATGTGTGTGTCACTGCCTCTCGCACAATCTGGCACAACTCCCCGCTGGGCCTACCACTCCCCACAAGCCACCCCGGCTCCCACAATGCATCAGTATTTCAAAGCCAAACACCCCGGGAGACTTTGCTCAGTGAGGTCTCTCGTACCAGGAAGTGACACACCCCCCTGCTGAGATACAACTCCCACAATGCACCGAGGTGGCTCCCATAGAGATGCGCACACAGTGTGTTTGCTCCTGTTGGAGGCCGCTGCCATGCATCCGTCAGCCTGCTAACAGTCTTCATCTCTTGTTTCCTGCCTGAGTCGCTCCACTCTTTCCCTCTGCTACTTTAACAGAGTGGTTTCCTTCCTGAACCCCCGGTTTAGGGTCAACGCATTGCGGTCAAGGGCTGACTGCGAGCACAAGAATGAATCCAGTGGCCCAGCACATCAGAAAATGTTTTACAGCAACAAGGAAATACTCAAGGCAACGTTGACACGCCGTGCAATTTCTTTCCCCGGAGATGTCTGATCCTTTGGTCAGTTAGCAGTGGTTGTGGAGTGGGTTCAAACTTTGCAGACAGCTGGTCACAGATCCTCTGTGCACAACGAGGAGATGATGACGTCCACAGTAATTCTGTCATTGATGGAGTAGGTGGAAACACATCTCCTCAACGTTCAACTGGTCTCCACTACAGCACACCAACTGTATCTGTGAATAATAACTGGACAAGCAGGTGTTTTTATTTCCATGAAATATATCAATAAGCTGCGGTGAATCTTAGATTTGTGGTGGCTGAATGTGGCATGACAGGTTTTCAAAGCATTGAATATGGAAGTACCTGGACAATGGAATGGCAGGTGTTAACCACTCTGCGGTCAAATAAAGGTCCGATTTTTCAGATTGTAAATCCTCTGGTCTTCTTCCCATTCATCAGTCTCACCCCTGAAAAGTAATTTGTCTACAGTATGTGATAATGGAATTTTATTTCAGCTGTCAGATATGTCAGTGGTGCAGCACAACTGAGATGTGTTAACAGAATTTAAATAGTGAAACTTTGTAATTAGTGTACAATGAGATTTAAGACTAAAACGATGACAAAAGTTGGTCTTATGGTATGAAAGAGGGTCTATAATAATGTTGTGCTTCTCTCCAATACGTTTAAGTGCATTAGAAACAATTTCATCTATTGAACAAAACATAATTGGTTTGTAATATATTGAAATTATAACAAAAAATGGTTTTGTTTCCGAAGCTCAGTAACATGTATATTTTGTTTTTTTACTTATGGATTATGGAATAATGTGTTCATTCCACCATTTCATAATTCCTTATGTGGGAAAAGGAATGCTTTTTACTGAATCTTCCTTGATGTACTGAATGGCTCTGGAAGTTCAAAAGAAATACCCAAGAAAAGGAAGTTCACTACTGCGGCACAGAAATGAGGATATGAAAGAGGGAATGACCTGCTCGCTATCTATCTCGTCTATCTCGAGTCTATAGCAGCTAGTGTGACTGTACTGATTTTTGTAAAGAAAATCAATGTGTTAGCTTAAAATAGAAATGCACCAGTAGTGGTGAAGGAAATGGCCGTTGGAATGTGGTGTCAAAATACAGGTCTTCTGGGTCTCTGATGTCATGAGCATGAATGTGTGAAAGGTGCCCTGAGGAGCATTGATGTGTATCTTATCACCACCTGTTGATAAGTGGAACAATATGAAACCATTGTGAAGATTATGTATTAGGCCACTGGTGTGTGTGCACGAGCCCCCCAAAAAAATGCAGTTATAAGAGGGTACCACTGGGTACCTTTAAGAGATGTCTATGGCTGTAGAAGTCAACATTTTAAGTTAACCAGAGAGATGTTTTCTTGAGTTGTCGAGTCATCCAATACTTGTCCGTGGATTTCGCTATAAAACAAACAGAAAATGTCATGTCATGGTGGCATCAGAGAAACAGTCAGGGTATTACAGAGTCTGTATTTTTCATCCTCCGGGAGACA
The DNA here is from genome assembly GCA_016806645.1 of Ophiodon elongatus. Taxonomy (NCBI): domain Eukaryota; kingdom Metazoa; phylum Chordata; class Actinopteri; order Perciformes; family Hexagrammidae; genus Ophiodon; species Ophiodon elongatus. The sequence goes on from JACSYO010001629.1 coordinate 629,793, forward strand.
TGGATGTGTTGAGAACGTTTCGTTCCAATCCATCCATCCATCCGTTTGAGATATTTTAGTCTGGAATAAAATGGACAAACAGACCAACCGAATGATGGATTGCCCTCCCTAGAACCGCGTCACTTACCCAACAAAAAAATCCCACATGCCACATTTAAAGACCCATTTTTTCATGTGTCTGTGGTTCACTGCAAAAAAGGAAAAAAAAAAAGACATCAGTTAATTTCAGACTGCTGAAATGTCTTCAATTTGAATTCCAGTGACAACGAGGAACATGATTTTTAAGCATATCCAGTAAACACCTGGGCCTGCAGAGCAGCAGAACCTTAATGCCACTGACACACACATGTATACGTCCACGTTTACTTCCTCACTCAACCCACTTTCACTCCTCTCACCAGATCATGAGGCGTTTGTGTTGGCTGAAGCTGGACACAAATGACAAGAGATGATGGGGACAATGGTATTGTGGACGGTGGAAGTCTTGCCATGGTAGTTGTGTTACCGGTGTTGCACGTTGTTCAGGAATACACCGATCAATTGCCTATCGCCGCCAACCACTTTCATAAAATACAAAAAGTAAATCTAAAATACTAAGTGTGTTATCAATACTGAGTCAGATGATGGATGCTACAATTATGAACTGAAAGTGACTGGCTGTGCAGCAGCAGAGTCGCATTACAGAGTAGCAGGAGTCAGATTGCACTTACAATGAGACGAGAGATTTGGTGTTAAATAGAAAGTGCAGGTCAATATTTTGGATGTAAACCAGTAAAGTAGTAAGTGCCCTGCAGAATAGATGCTAAGCATCATTGCTGAATATCTTTTCTTGAAAAATGTGGTGTTGTCAAGAGTTTATTAACAACAAGCTGTCTGCAGACAGAAGAAGTGGGCATCTATGGTAGGAAGAGAATTTGGTCAAAACACTATGATCTTACATTTGCATTGTAGAACATCAAAATGCCTCCTAAATTTTTTTGCCATGTGTTTTTCTTTTTTAAGCCAATATACATGTATATTCATTAAATGTCTAAGCTCCAACAATAAACATGTCGTCCTGCACAAACAATGCTTTGGCTTATCGGTGACGTGTTCAGTACATATGAAAAAGGTCACAGTGACAAGTCTTAGTTACCATGTTAATAAAAGCTGACAGATACATTTATAGAATGTGGTTGTTTCTATTTATCTATATCCTTTTCACTCTATAATTTTCATCCATTTCATTTCATCTATCTGTCTAGTAATTGTAGCAGCAGTCTGCAGCCAACCCCTGTAATTTCACAAATTGCTCGATAGCACAGATTCACCCACATTAAATCAAGATCCAATCATCAGTGCCGAAATATTACATCCGAGAAACAAATAAATTGACAGAGTGCGAATGACCCGCTCACAATGGCCCCTCCGCTCTCAGTCCTGAATGTGTGGTCGCTGTGTAGACGGAGCTCGTCCGGGGCGAGCACAGCGGCTCTACGGGACTTTTGCTCATATTTCTCAAAGCGTAATTGATTTCTCATTGAGGAGCTGCCAAGCAAATCAGAAAATTGCATTCAGTAGCCGAGGTAGTAGCCGTTTCAGAGTGTTTAAGATGTTTTCAGTGATCGCGCTTTGGCAGAGCTTTCCACCCTGGAGTGGCTTGTATATAATGGACTGCCATGAAATTGTAATTGCGTGTTTATGAACAAACCAGCTGGTTGAGGCAGAGGGTAATTATTTTCTCTGCGTTCTCCTTTCCGCTCGCCGCACATTTGCGTCTGATAACGGCCCTGATGGAAAATAAACAGTGAGGAGAAGAGGGGGGATGGAACTGAGGGGAAAAGGAATGTAGTGTGGCTCTTTTTGGTTCCCCGTTGTCTTCTCTGGATGCTACATGGTGCCATCAGACATACTCAAGCTTGAGTTGAGTTGTTTTTGTTCGTTGTTAGTAGTTGCTCAGAGTAACCGCTTTGCTCATTGTTGAGCAAAGAGAATGAAGGCTACCAATCTTCTTGATTCACCTTTGTAGCCCCTCTTTGTAGACATTTATGACTTCAGTGTGATCCAAACAAGCTAACTTACCTCATTGTCAGCCTCTGACCATGCAGTTACAATCATGGTTTATCTACATCCCTTATTATAAGTAAAACAATTAATTAGAATTGGTTTATTTGGTAGGAACCGTGGACATTAATAAAACCTTCCTGTAAATGCGCCAGAGTTAATCAAGAGGTTATTTTTCATCTGTAGTCCCTAGAAAGATGTTACAAAGTCACGCTAAAAAAAAGAGAGCTTAAATTATAAAGTTAGGCTTCATTCACCCTTTGCAAAGCATGCAGAAACAATAAAAAGAAGAGAGAATATTAATATGAGTAGAAACACAATTCAGGACACTGTTATACTACATTGTCAAGTACTATTAAGACATTAAAGACAGAGGCTCATAAAACAACACATGCAAAGCAAATAAATGAGGGATAATTATGTTAAATAGAAACACGGACTAGAGACAAGATTATGTTGCATTGTTCGCCACTAAAACATACATGTCACAAGCAGTCTGACAGTAAAACAACAGGAAAAGTCATGCATGCAGGTAGATGAAGGTCAAGGGGCAATTGCAAGATAGACAGACAGGTGACAGCAGACAGACAGACAGACAGGGAAGTTCAGCACAGACAGATTAAGGGACAAGGTGCAGTTACGTTCTAGTGCTGACAGAGCCGGGTACTAATTAACCATTTCTTTAAATGAGCTTTAAATGAGCTTTAAATTCAATTCAATTCAATTTATTTTTGTATAGCCCAAAATCACAAATTACAAATTTGCCTCAGAGGGCTTTAAATGAACTGCATGTGTCTTCTCTAATGGTTACTGGGATGGAGTACCATTCTAGTGCAGCTTTTACAGAAAATGCGGACTGACTGAATAGTTCCTCATGAGTTTTGACAAGCAGCCAGTCACATCATCTTTGCTCAGCGTGCTGATTAGACCAGTTGATATCCGCTGGACTGAACTGATTCTCATTGGAAGATCTCCAGACTAAAACTGAGCTTTTGAGATTTAGACAGGCTTTTCAAGTAAGGATGCACGATATATATATATATATATATATATATATATATATATATATATGTAAACGGCCTGATAAATTATCAGCCGATAATGGGGACTTTATATTATTAAGTAGGTCCGATAATAAAATGATAGCCAATTAATAGAGCTGATGAATCAAAGCCAAATCACCTCTGTTTAATACATTGGCAAATTTGATTCGTGGTCCGAAACAGCTGTGAAATACACTGAGTGGATGTATTAGGGCTTAGGCATATTAATTGCCTGCTTTGATATTACCACGGTGGTTATTAAGTAGAGCATGTATTCAATTAATCATTTTTAATAATTGGATTTCATCTTGGTATTTTGCCGGTAATAATGTTATAAGTTATTTAGTTATTAGTTACTAACTAAAACAAACTGAATTTGAGTTGCAATGGCAGAGTGGCGCTGTTCTTGTTGGGTTTCCACTCGCACTCGTTGACTCCAGGGAAGTGAAGAAGTTCAGTTAGTATATCCAGCAGCCATGTGACGTCAGTTATCCAGCAGCCATGTGACGTCAGTTATCCAGCAGCCATGAGACGTCAGTTATCCAGCAGCCATGTGACGTCAGTTATCCAGCATGCATGTGACGTCAGTTATCCAGCATGCATGAGACGTCAGTTATCCAGCATGCATGTGACGTCAGTTATCCAGCATCCATGAGACGTCAGTTATCCAGCATGCATGTGACGTCAGTTATCCAGCATCCATGATGCATTAGTATGTCAATGAGCCACGGCCTGTAAAGGCCCACCGCGGACGACATGCTCGACTCAGTCTGCAGAGCCCTGAAGCTCCGCCCCTCCATAGCGCACAGTTGGCTTGTTTACTCAACGTTCATTTCAACTTGAAAGTTTTGCGTGTCCGAATTACACCAGATTGAACAATGCCTGGTTGTAAAAAAAACTTTTTGTATTGAGTATTTTACATATTGACATGCCTAATTTGACCAATATTGTCAAAGCAATGTTAAAGTTTTTCGATTTTACCAGAAAAATAAATGAACATTTGAAGAGTCAGAACCTTGTTTCTGTTGTGTTATCAATAGTGATGTAAGTTAGATGTGGTTATGTCAGAGCTTTGGAATAGTATGTCATCCATCTTTGCTTACTGCATCTTAGAATTTCTTACCTTCAGGTGTGCATAATAAACTTAATAAGGTCATAAACTTCTTTTTGAAATACAATAATGTAAAATGATGAGTTATCAGTTATCCTCTCGGTATTAGCTATGATGAAGCAGGAAATCATCGGCTGAAAAAAAATTCCATATTTTCCGTCTCTATTTTCAAGGCAATCTGATGTTACCACGTCTGAAACCGATTAAAACGTCACCGTTTTAGACCTGCCCCCCCTTTTCCTTGTACTGGTGGAGCTCTAATAAAGTCCATTCCGCACAGTGACTCAAACAGATTCACTGGAAGAACAAAAAGAGAGAGAAAATAATCAAAACATGAATCCAATCCATTTCAAGCAACTTTTGTGGAACACCACTGTTTCTTGGTGCCCGACTCAAGACTTGCCACAGCTGTTTCAATGTGAAAGTCCTCCTAAAGCACCTACTGTACATGCTAATGAGAGACAGGTGCAGGAAGTGCACAGGAAGTGTTTTTTCTTCTGACAAGGACGAGGGAAGTATGTCAGAACATTAGGAAGCGTATAACCTCAGGTGTCTACTGCAGCTGGTCCGGGCTCTGGCGTCGCCAGTTCAAATGGCCACTGGAAACATCTCAGAAGTGTGTCATGTTCAAGCAGTCTGCCTTCCAGCATCCCCATTTTTTTCCAATTAGTTTGCAGCGCATTTATGATCAAGGCTGTACCTTCGTGGTTGTACTTTTTTCTTATTTTGTATCTGTAGAAGTCGTGTATATTAACGGAAAGGAAACCATAGTAATCAATGAAAAAGTTAATTTTATGACGAAGAGGCACGATGCTCCAGAAAAAAACAGTTCAGGTTGTGATGGAGCTTGAACACAAGGCAGCCATATCCAGTGGACTTATTGGGGGACAAGTGTAGATGAAGCTGGACTGGAATACAGGACGTAGACTAAACTATGAATGACAACAAGTCACAAATGCAGACGAAGGTTTTTGCTTGTACATTGTTACATTCAACTGTAAGTAAGACAAATCTTCGCAGTCCTACCTTGGGAAAGGAGCCTTCCAGTGCATATAGACATTCCGAACAGCACTTTGTTTGAAGCATCAAGCAGCCTCGACCCTGCTTCTCAAACCTCTCGTCTGCCACCCATGATTGTGAGTGTGGGACAGAGATAAGAGGAGTTCATTTTTTTCGGTCCAGGGGCGGTCAACTGTAGCCGTTCCAGAAACTAAACTAGGTAATTCAAGGCAGAGCAGGTCTAACCTGAATCTGGAAGTAAAATATTATCCTCAGGGCCAGTGAGAGCTGACCCGCTCAGGCTGGAACACAGCACGGTTATCCTGTCTCATTACCAAAGCCACTGCTCTTACATTTAGCCTCGTTAACCGCTCCAGATGAACATCCAGCAGCCCGCTGAGGATTCACGGGTTAATTGTGGCTCGTGTCAGAACTTGGACCTGGCCAGCTCAATAATGGGCTGCAGTTTATTGGCTTGCCGAGCTGTGTGTGCATGTGTGTGATTCTGGTGCTTGTGCGTGCGCGCGTTTGCGTGTGCGCTGCCCGTCTTCAGGTATTGGCTTTGGTGTTGACCCAGGGCCAGCGCTGCCTCTCCGTGCTGTCCGTATTGACAGACGTTAGACTCCAGGGAGGAGTCCGAGGTCTGGAGGCCCCTCCGTACGCACCTTTCTCTGGACTGGATGTCCACATCTCCACACACAGAAATGCACACATGCAACTCTCCGCCTACGCAGGCACTCTTGACCCTTCAAATCCCCTCCAGCTCTATTTGTCACCACCAGCCCTTCACCATCAGCCCTTTGGGGTTATCTACCTACCTATTCATCCTCCTCTCCGACCATCTATCGACTGATAAATTGACAGGGGACCCCTCTGACCTCTGTACCCCCATGACAGCCCTGCCCCTTGCTAATCCCCCCCACACCCCCTTCATGACCTGCCACTGTCTCACTATTGGCCGCCAGCAAAAATACCTATACAATTAACATCAACCCCCAACCATCCATGGACATTAGGTATGCTGCTGATACAGAACATGTGTCGGATATCTGCTGGGCAATCGTGTGTGACAACTATTGGTATGGTTGGTTTTTCTTTTTTTCTTGTATTTGAGGCTGGTCTATAGTTTTCTGATGCACCTTATCGCCACCCCAACCCATCACCGCTGCCGTCCCTGTCACGTTAAGCAGCGTCAGCAGCTTTGTAGATTAATCTTTCACTCGCAGATGCACATCGATGCCCGAAGATACACATCCACAGCTCTACAGTGCAAAGCCTTGCCTCAGATTACATCTAACTATGGAAACACACAGAAGGAATGTATCTCTATAGTATTTAGGTGAACATGTTTGTGTGTGTGTGTGTGTGTGTTTAGTGGTTTCCATGAGTGTTAATGCTTGCCCACACGCATGTGTAGTAGTGTGAAGTTCCTGGGGCCCAATCACACCAGGAAGTGACACAAAATTCACTTGCACCTCGCTAAATAGGTGCTAGACGCCTGGGGGAAAAAACTGATTTCTTCCATTCTGTATTTCTCTCTGTTCCCTAAAAAGTGAGCAATGTCACGATTAGTGGTTATTATTCTCATTATTATTTATGATTCATTAATGTGGTGGTTATTTTCTGGATGAATTGCTTAATCTTGCCAAATAAAAACCAAAAAACCTTTGACAACTTACTTGTTGTTCAAAGATTTGAACCACATCCTCGTGGGCAACTTTGTGTTGAGATTTCTTCTCTCAAGCTGCTTTTTTTTTCCATCGTCAAAATCGATGAATCAACTTTCAAGTTCAATTTCAAAGGCCTGAAGAGACGTCTTCCAATATTTAGTTTTAGCCTACCAACAGTCCAAAACTCCAGGATAGTCAGGTTTCTGGCATAGGAGGCTGCAGTAACCAGTAAATTCACATTCAAGAAGCTGCAACCAGATAATTTTTTGACGTAGAAAATAGTTCATTAATGATCATTATTGTTCCAAATAATGTTTCTCACTTGCTATAATCCATAAATTCACTAATCATTTCCGCTCTAGTCATGATGGTTTGCAACTGCAAGTAGAACTCTGCACCAAAGAAATGCATGTAATCCATTAGGCCTCCTGATCCATGATGTGACGTGACTCAATTGAAGCTTATTGATTTTGGCCCCAACTTTCGCTGCTGTAAAACCGTGAACGTTACGTAGCGAGCAGGTGCCAGATCGAATGCACCGACCCAAGAGGAAACTGCGGAAAATGACCCGCAAATATAGCGAGGCCAAGCGGAAAAAGCTTGTTCCGAAAAGAGAATGAATACGGGGGTTTGTTTTCACCCGCTTGCGAGCACCTTGACCCTAACCTCGGTCAGGGGGGCGTGATCTTCTGGTGTCGTTGAGCCCGGGGAGGAGGGCCCAACTTTTAATGTTGTTTTTACAAACCACAACCAAAACAATCCTACTCATTGTGCCTTTTTGAAGCAATTAAAAATAATAGAAATGTGTTGAAAAAAACTCTGTAGAGATTTGACTCAGCTGTCATGTAATGCTGAGCTCCTTTAGCTGCACGTCTCCCTGTCAAATTAAGACAGAATAGCATCAGAGTATGTACATCATATTTTTTGGATTTAGTGAAGACAACTGGACTTTCCTGAACACTTTCCTGCTCATTTAAATGTCTTTCATGAGTGCTGTGAGCCAGTAGAAGTAGTCCGATTGTGACAGCTTGGTTTTTATTGAAGTCTTCGCCGTAGCGAAGTCTGTGTGCCTGTGCAGCGCTGTACTGTGTCACTCTGGTCCTTGAGCTGTTTGTTATGAACAATAGGCCGGGGAGCCGTACTGGAGAGCTACCTGTATTTACGACTCTGCTGTCGCCTTAATGCTGCTTAAAACACTCAGCAGGCTTTTTACTTTAATGAGGGCCGGGCCGTGCTACGGCACCCCACTGCAGTGCAGCGTGTGTGTGTGTGTGTAAAAGATACGGCTATATATATATATACGGACGTATGTGTGTTGGAATGAGCGATTGCGAGAGTGTGTGTTGTCGGTGTTTATGGCTCTTTCGGAGAGTCTGAATAATGTCTGGCTGTAGTTTAAAACGCTACTGGCTTCGACTAAATGAGTCGTCTCGGTGTACGTGTGAGACTGTGAGTCTGATTGGGCCTGCGTAGGTGTAAAACCATTGTGCATTTCTTTCTCGCTTTCTTACAATATGTTTTCTCAGAATTATCTCTTTTTCTTATCCCACATCTCAACCACCCACCTGCACACACACACACACACACACACACGCACACGCATGCGCACACACTCACACCACCACCATCTCTGTTGACAGGGTAAATTGTATGAAAAGCTTTTAAGGCAATTAGTGGATTGAGCTGGAGCCTTTCTTCCCATTCGCACTGTTCATTAGCAGCTCCTCCAGTCTCTGATATTACCATCACTCCAAGCTGGCATCAACACCACTCACTCTTTGCTTGTGTGTGTGTGTGTGTGTGTGTGTGTGTGTGCGCGCGGATGTTTTTCTCCGCGTCTGCCTGTGTGGATTTTACACATCTACTCGCTGAAGCACAATTTCAAAGCACACAATTGTCAGAAAATAGATCCTCGGCACCCTGCCTTTCTGATTATTTTAATCTATTTCAATAAAAACTCAAAAGAGGAAAATCTGACGAGACACCCAAAAAACGTGTCCTGTGTGTGCGTATCGGAGCATCCAAAGTGGTGCTCGTGATGTCATCACACCTTGTTGTTGTTGTGCGTTCCGTAAACTGCAAATGAGTCGATCCGTGCGATTGACAACACTTGACTTGATGTCATACACTTGTGATGCTTCAATTAAAAAAAGTCACAGATTGGAGCTTTCAGCAAAGTTAGTTTTGCCATTTACCTGCCATGGGTTTTTGTAAAGGGTGGAGAACAACTTCTTTTGTAGACGTCATCTGAAACCAACTGAAGGCCTTCTTGCTCAATGTTTCCTTCTTTTGTATGCTTAGTTCTTTGTGTCTGCATCGGCTGCATTATGGTGATATTCTATCGTTTTAACATGATGAACACTCATACTTTGGATAAACAGGAAATACTTGACAATAAGAAACATACAGAATATTGACAGATTTCTCTTTTGATTCAAACTGGGTTTAATACAATCAGAAAGGTTAGCTTTTTTTTTTTTTAAAAGGACACACTGTCGTGATGCAAACTATGCAACACAGTCCGACTGTACCACAAACAAGCTTGGGTTCAGGATGTCATCCGTAGGTATTGCCCTGCTTCCTACTCACAACTAAGAGAAACATACTGTAGCCTAGTAGTGAATGAATGTATGAGGGATGTGTTCTACATTTATGACATATCTCATATCTGAAAATTATTTGGAAAGAAAAGATTTTCAAAAATCCCCCAAAAAGACGTAGAAGGCTACTAAATATGTATTTCTCAGGTGATTTAATCTCCTTTAGTATATTTTTCTTAAAGTAGACGAGAATCTGAATTATTCTTCAGCGTCTTTTTCAAGTCTTTGAAAGCAGAGCCTCTGATGTTGTAAGGTCAGTTTGCTTTAGATGACTCTGTTCCATGTCAGAGAATAAAGACTATAATATAGATTTTATTGATGGAATGGAGTGAATAACTAAATCGCTCAGACTCCAAAATGAATGTATTTATTAAAGTTCTGGTACCAGGACACAGACTCCACACATGTACAGGAAGCGCAAAATCTGTTTACTAATCCCCCTCCTCACCAGCATAGTTATAGCAAAACTACAGTGACAATAAGGTCATAAAGAGGGGCTTCATGGCTCTTCTTCGCTATCTTGTTTTCTCTCCTAAACAACACATTCTAATTAGAACCAGTTCCCAACAAGCATATCTGAAGAACTTGAGACACCCCAAGGTCTTCTTATCTTTACGAATGGAAAGTCTGAAGCTCCTCTCACGTCAAAGGTTGCAATGCCCCTTTATTAAACAGGTAATTGAACAGTGTTGTTTAGCATATATGTTTAACATATACATTGCAGTCATTTTCTACAATAATTACATAATAACAAGAAGGTAGACATATATTTTTTCGTAGTTTTCCTTGGACGTCTTTGAGTTTCAGCTAATTTATATCTGTATATTTGTCTGTGTGTTTGTGTGTGTGTGTGTGTGTGTGTGTGTGTGTGTGTGAGGGAGAGAGTTAATTATGTGGAACACTAGAGCGTCACTAGCTTTGAAGAGGGGAGAACCAAGAGCCGTACATTATTGATGAGTGACACACATTGCCGACATAGTCACAAACACTCGCGCACATTCATCTCTACGTGCACTATTGCACGCACACAACTGCGAATGTGCGCACACAGGCATACACACAACCATACAGACACACATAAATACTGTATACATTTGGCAGTGATCCTTCCTCCAGCCCCAGAGTATTTAACAGCGGTAGCTGACATACTTGCGGTACCTGCTATACGTTCATCTCTCTCTCTGGTCCATATGGGACTGTCATTGGCCCTGTACGCTACATTATTTAGCAGACGGAGTATTTGATCCCACAGCTAGAGCTGATCTCAGTCCATCATTAATGCTGAATTTGGCTGGAACCAGAGCACGCCTTCGTTCCTGTATTACTCACACACACGCGCGGACGTGTGTGCACACGCCGTGCTTGCACACACAGATTACGTCCTTAATTATGATCTTCCATGTAAGAGTCCGTAAATTAATCATAACATGTTTATTTTCTCAGTCTGACTGTGCTGGTTTAGTTATGGCAACATAACAGATTTTTTTCCTCCAGCGAATCTTCCCGAATTCGAACCAGTGCTTCAGTTGCATCGCTCACAGCATGTCTTTTTTCGCTGCTTCTCCCTGCAGTGAACAGCCAAATACAACTGTTTTCTTCAAATCTTACAGACTTGGAAGAAGTACAAAAATATAAGAAAGAGAATTACATCGAGACATTTTGACACCCATCACTTTGATTTAGCGTGCTATAGTTGAGTCGAGGTTCTGGTTCTAAAATGATTCACTTCATAAGTTTAATTGTTACTGCGATATGAATGAAAGTTTAACTGGGAGAATGCAATGTGATGCGATCAGCTCGAACAATCTTTGATACGTACAGACACCGGCTTGCAGAGAGCACTTTAATTATATGACAGCCAGGTTTCCTTTTGAACCGTTAGCGAGTTACTCACAGATTTAACATGAATTATCTACAGCTGATATGACCGATCACTAGATCGAGACCGATCCTTACTTAAAATACACATAGCTTAAGTCAACTGAACTGGGAAGCTGGCTCTATACTCTCAAGCCTCTCATCAAACTAATTTTCAGCGGCAGCAGGCAGTTGTACTCTCACTGACTGTACCTTACCCGCCCATCACCTGGCAACAGACAAAGCTAGCCACTAGCTGGAGAACATAGCGGAGCGTTTAGCATCTAAAGAGCTGGATATTTTCTTAAGGAGTTGGTGGAGACCGAAACAGAACTCAAAGGAGAGTGACTATCGGACACAACTTCAAATGGATGCCGATGTTGCTCTGTGTCTGCTGGAGGTGTGAATTAGGGGTCATTTGCCAAAACGTTCACCATATCACGTTATAATGAGGTATATAATAATATATCTCAATGTTGTGTTTGTAGCTTGTTCCGCTGGCCCCAAGTGGCCAATAAAAAAAACAATTAATGCTGCTTCAATGATATCATCAGTGTTTCTCAACATATAAACTCTGCAGTTTCCTGGATAGTTCAACAATGCGTAGGGTTATGCCATGGTCAACAGTTTTAATTACTATTTGTCTCTGATAAATCATGTTGTTTGTTTTTGTCAGCTTGACTGCAGGATGCCTCTAATCTCAGCCTCGGCTGCTGTTGCTATGGAGAAGTAGCAAACCACAGGTATGAATCAGAGCTGTATCAAATTCAGAACGCTTTGTGATTGCAATGAGAGCATAGCGTTCCACCATGGCATCCAAATTCATTCACAGTTGACCCAGAATCCTGAAAGGGAGCTGATGTATGTTTCTACCAAGTGTAATCTTTGGTTCACCTTGACCTTAGTGGTGCACATCAACATTTTAGGCTCTGTAATTGGATATATTTTACAGGCATCGTTAAGTTCTCTCCGCGCGTTTTCACCTACCTTGTTGCCTTTTTAATGTTTTGTACTGATCCCTCAACCAGGTGAGTTTCATGCTCATTCAAACCTTGGAAGAGCTCTAAATACCAGTCACCTCATGTTATTAATGCAGAAAACAAACGTGACTTGTGCCTCCGCACGCCTGAAATAATTCCCGCCACTTCTTGAGTCCTGTTTTCCCTGAAAAGAACCAATCACTCCCCAACAATCTGCTACTGACATCGAATGATCTCACTTTTTATAATGTAGGAAATGAGCTCAGAAGCACTCACTCTTTGTCATGTTCTAGTTTTCTTCTCCAGTTCAATATCTGCTCACACAGTCAGTGCAGTGCGGGGACACATTGGTTTTTATGGAGGCATATTATTGTTTTATTGGGGTCAAGCGCCTATGCTCTAGGC